>CM076455.1:17579750-18076252 GCA_038419695.1 Scomberomorus guttatus
CGCATGAGGGGTAGTTGTAGCCACAGGGAGGGGCCTGGGAGGAGAAGGGGTGGAGGGGGCTCCCTGTGGCTGGCTGAATTAGTGCCCGCTGGTTTTGCCTGGCAGCTGCTCTCTGGGCCTGGCACGCTGGCAGCCTGGCACTGTGGCACGGTGTTGTCAGGGCCGACCAGCAGACTGTTATGGAAGCAGCAACGCCAGACACACCAAACACAAACTCTTTCACCGTAGCGGGCTTTGTCTTTCAACCAGCTTGCCATACTTGCATTGCTTGTTATGGCAATATCAATGGATTAGTATGAGATTAAATTTGGTAATTAAAAAGGGCAAATTACATTCATGTCATTAGGGAATGTATAAATGTCTGTAAGCCTGTTATGACATTTAACCATAATGAAAAATCTGACCGTGTATGTATTTTAACCAGCTATTGGTCAGATGTCACATTCACCGTGCCTTGTTCCATTATTGGTTGAAGTAAAGTGCCTGTCTGTATGATTCACTTAAGTGAAATTAAATTAAATTTCAACTGCTTTTCTTTGTCAAGAGTGCTCAACAGAAGCCCTAAATGGTAAATTAAATATGATACCCAAAGAAATGCCATCTGTTTCAACACCTGCTTTTAACAGCAGCAATGAAAACCACCTTGCCAACAATATGCATCTTATAGTCTTACTGAACTTTAAGCTTGATGTTGGTGCCATATATCTATCTACTTCATCACCTTAGTTGGGACATACTGAAAGTGTCATCATGTATCTGCGGCAGGCTGCTAAAGATGTTTATAGCATCTTTGACCACTCTTGAGTAGAGGGTGTCGCTGGTGGGATTTGGGGAGATTCTGGGCCTGGATGGGCCTGCCAGGGCCGGCTGGGCCTGGTTTGGCCCAGATGCAGCGGCTTCTGTCCAGGCATGGCACTGGGATATCTGTGGGGCCCAAGCACACCAGCTGCTATCTCCGTGTCACAGACAGCTGTATCTGAATATTCATACAAAGTGCAGATTAATGTGTGTTTGTTTGGCCCCACATGCTGTGCCCTAAAACAGGCCAAAGTGTGAACCTGCCCAAAGAAGTCGTAGGCGTCTACATCTACATCTACTCCTGAATCTAATCTGTCTGACAGGGAGGGACAGAACAGAGGTGATTAGAGTTATACTGTATTTCAACAAAACAATGAGTTACATAAACAGATTTTATATGTTGTAGCATACTAGCTCATTAACTGTATATATATATACTGTGTATTTACTGTATTTTGGCCATTTCATGTCTGGCTGAGGGAGGACAGGAGAGCAGCTGCCTATCTTTTATACCAGTGGTTACTCCCGTGGCTGTCATGCCTCAACTATTGCCCCGTCCAACTCCTCCTTTGGTGGATGCCATTCATCTCCCGCCAGTAGGAGACGAAGCAAAGACTCACACAATCACATTCATCCGTAGCTTGATCAGCCTTGGCCTTCTTTGAGATGTGTTTTGGAGGGAGTTTCAGTGGGTGTTTGGTCAAATAATCTGCTGGCTAACGGCAATGGAAGCGGTGAATGTGCATTAGTGAGTGTTTTGAGACCGGAGTTCTATAAAATGAGCAGATGGTCTTTACTTCCCTGCCTGAATAAGTGGAGTGAACCAGTGGGCACACAGAGGGAGATTTGTGGGTAAACTGTTTTACCTCCCCTCTCTTTGTGTCGTAATGGGGAAGGCAAAATGGTTGCTAACTGCTGACGGACAATAGCTCGGCCCTAATGAGACCAAAGTGTTCTGGTGCTGCTGGTATAATGAGGATGAAGTGGGGCAGCTAATTATTGCAACCATCTGAAGGTATCAGTGCCAGACGAGTCTACATTTTATTTTTACAATAATACAATACTAATGTTCCTCCGGTAAAAGATATATGAATCAAATCAATAATTGTCTTACCTGATTTAACAGGAAATACTGTGAAACAGAAAGGAGTATTGTATCGCTACAGTAAGCAGTCTACTGTAATCCATCACAGGATAGTAAAACCATATGTTGATTCTCAGAATAGTGTATTTGCTCAGGCAGGTGTGTTATAGCCCTTATCTGCTGTCTGCTCCCCTTCTGACCCTGAGAACAGGTTAGACTGGAACAATACCAGTAACACCAGCTGTAAAACCCACAGGTCATGAATACTCGGGTGCTTTGATTCTTACTGGTGAGGCGTTAGTGTGGCAGTTATATTTTTCTGGTGGGTGTCTTGTTGATTTATGGAGGAAATTGTGTGTGAGTGTTCCTCTCCCATTCCACACAGCGTCCTTTATAACTGGACACCTTTCCTGGGTGTCTTAAAAAGACATCAGAAATGATTAGTATACCTAATAAACAGCCACCTTTTTACCGTGTTAAAGCCTCTGCCAGCTGTGTTGTCCAGAAAAACTTGTTTTCTCTCTGTGATGCATTACATCACTCCACTGTAATCACTCAGTAACGATCTCTCATAATGAGCTGGATTATTACTGCCTTTGCTCACAGAGAAAGATTGACTATTGGTTGATTACAGAGTGGTTGATATCCTTGGATACGCGGCGTACACTCTATTCATCAACAACAAGTTTGCAGTGATTGCTGTACCAGCGCCCAGGCAGAATCAAACTGGATGGTGATGATTGCCCTTGCAGAGTGGGCACAACACATAAACAGCTCATTCATATACAAAAAAAGACCATCTAATTTTACTTGTTGCTGTATGTCACTCTTTTAAATTTCAAATCTTTCATTTCATTCACTCTCATGCCTCTAAAATACTTGTGTGTGTGTCTGCAAATGTTAAAGCTGCAAAAACAAGCACCTATTTGTTTCAGTGTGTCAGTGGATGCAGAAATGTGTTTTGCCATCTTTGCCACTGGTGTCATGGCATGACAGTGAGAAATCATTTTATAGAAGTAGTTCAAGTTGACTTCCTCCATGAGAAGTTAGTGCTCTAACACTCTGGAGATCCGTTTTTTTTTTTTTTTTTTTTCATTCTCCCTTAAGTAGAGAAAATACTTTATATTGTGTAAATAAAGATAAGAGCCACATGCTATTTCATCTTTTGAAATTTATGGTTGCAGAGTGTGGGTGTAACTGAGCTTGCAGAGCCCTAAAAGGACACATTTTTGCAGAGACTTACAGTTTCCCATCAAGCCTCTGCCTTCGCTCTCTGTGGCTGTGAGGCAGCAAGGCCACTTTCCCGTCATTATAAGGGCTCCGCCTGAAAAAGTGAAGCAAATGGTTTCCAGGTTTTACTTTAATCTGATGAGGGAGGGGTGGGGGCTCGGTCGCAGGTAGCTCTGTCAAGTGAAGAGACACTATGCTGTGGGAAACAAGAAGGAGCCGGGACACAGTAGTGGTGTGTCACAGTGACATGACATGATTCAGAAAGGGCTTTTTTTTTTTTGCCTTATCTTGTACAGACACACATATACACACAGCAAACACATGCACACACACTTGAGCAAAAAAATGAATGGGGACCCATGTACACACTTACTGTATTTTGCAGTAACCAAAAATATTTCACTACTGAAATTATCAGTGCATTAGTCTTTCATGCATTATTCTCTGGTTGTCAACTGAGGCAGCCAACAGAACAATGCACATTGTGTGTCTGACAGTGAGAAACCCCTGCAATTCTGTTAGTTACACCGGGGGATGACACCCATACAGGGGGGGAAATGGGTGTAGATTAGGAAGGGAAATGACATAACTTCCAAATTTAATTGTGTCACAGACAAAACTACAGCAGGGGTCCTAACTGTCAGTAATCTTCATGTCAGCGAGTTTTAAAGGCAACATGACATCATCGACCACAAAGTTGAACTGAAATTTGAATTGTTGCGTAAGGAAATATAATTTATGAGGATACAGCAATTGCACATATTTTTTTCAGTTTTTCACAGTTTTTTGGACATATTAATGGAAAAAGCTTCAGGCTTTGAGCCTCTGTGTGGACATTTAATGATCTTCCAGATGCAATGTTGCTAGGTGACACATTGTCAACAATAGAGCTGCAATGATTAGTCAATTAATCAATCTGCAGAAAATTAATTATAATAATTATAATAATAATTTCACCTTCTCAAATGTGAATATTTTCTGGTTTATTTCTTCTTCTTTGACTGTAAAGTAAATATCTTTGGGTTGTGGACTGTTGGTCTGGGTCTCTATGGGAAACTGTGATCAACATTTTTTCACCATTTTTCGCACATTTATAGACCGACTAATATATATAAATATAAAACAACTAACCCATTAATTGAGAAAATAGTCGACAGATTAATCAATAATGAAAATAATTAGTTAGTTAGTTGCAGCCCTAATCAGCGATGTGGTGCACAACTGACAAGAGCATGTCAAACTGGATTTCCCTTTCCCTCAAGTCCACATACTGTTGGTTTTGTACCGTATTTAGTAATTGAAGACATATGTCCCTTTACAGCATTCAACATTTGGGAGGACCCATCCTACAGAGAGAGGAAGCTAGTTAGCCTATTGTTACATTAGCACTGACCCCCACTCAAGGTTACTTTTTGTTCATATTATTAGAAATGAACTGTAAATGAAAAGAGTTTAATTTGTTGTTTGAATTCGCTGTTGTCTTTTTTTATCCAGTCTTGCTTTTTGAGGACAAATTTCTGTTAAGGTGCACTGTTGAGATCAAAGGAAATAAACACTTCTAAGGCTTGTTTAACTTTAATTCAGCATGCTCAGCAAGAAAAGTGGGTCCTCCTGCAGGACTCCCTCATTGTCCCCTGCTCAGAGGAGAGCCTTATTGTCTGAGGAGGAGCCATGTTGTCTACAGAAGGTCCTGTTCTCCTTTGTGCCCTGATAGGTTTACCAGCAGCAGCACAGAATAAAGAGTCACTCTCTCCCATAGGACAAACAGGAACCAGCCTCAATGTGGCCCTGATGCTTATCTTTTTCTCACATGACTACTGTCTCTGCCTTGGAAATGAAATGCCACGTATGGTATTTTGACCGTCCTTCAAGTCAGACAGTGTAGCCTCCTGTGTACAGCACTTAAGTACCGTCAAGCTAACTTTACATCTAATGTTGCTCTGTCAAATGCATTAATCAATTCACACAAAATATCCAAACCTGTATCAAGTTTTTAAATTGATGGAATCCACAAATATAGACCGTATTCACTAAAGAAAAACTCTAAATAAGACTATTTAAAGAAATTAAGTTTAATTCAACAACAACAACAACTCAAATACACTTTTTCACTTTCTTGCTGAGAGTTAGATGAGAAAATCAATACCACTCTCATGTCAAGGTAAATATGTGGCTAGAGCCAGCAGCCGGTTAGCTTAGCTTAGCATAAAGACAAGAAACTACCCTGACTGTGTACTCTGTAATCTTTGTATGGATTAAAGGAACGAGATACAACATATTGATTAGTGACTGTTAGAGGTGCTTGAGGGCTGATTTTGTTAACTTTGGACAGAGCCAGTCTAGCTGTTTCCACTGTTTCTAGTCTGTGCTAAGCTATCTGATCGCTGGCTGTAACTTTAGCTTAGTTACCGTACAAACATTACAGTGTTGTCCATTTTTTCAACTGTCTCTCGGTAAGAAGGTGAAATGTCTTTCCAAAAATGTAAAACTAGTTTTTTTAACCTGTGAACAATCAATAGATGAAATATATCTATCTCAAAATCACAAACTTAACTAATCAAATTAGTGCCATTAATATCTTTTGTTGATTTTACTTTTTCTCCTTAATTAACAGCCTTGAATCATGTTCTTTATCTAGATTTTGCATCTGCAGTGCTCCTGATACGTAGCCAGATCTGAGGCTCACAAAACGTCCACCTCACACACTTGCGATGTCCAAAGAGCACAGAGCCAAACTAGCAGTCCTGCTCCATTTGAATCTGTTTGTTCTCCAACAGACACACCTGCAGCAAAAGGGAACAGAACGCCAACAAAATGTTTTTTGGGCTTCCACTGTTATCCAGCATCACACAAAACCTCACCCGCTTTCATGTTGTCATCCTGCCATCTTCCCCCGCAGAATACGGGGTGCCATGGTAACAGCTTTTTAAGGAGATTGATGATGGGACAAAATAGGCCTGGCAGGGGGGAGCAGGAGGAGGCCATCTTCTCTACTGCAACCGAGACCCACATGGGACATTCCAGTTCTTGTAGTAATAGTTTGGTTTGTCTGGACTAAATAAATATGTGGAATTAGCCAACGTCCAGACCAAGATATTTGTTAGGTTATTTTGTGGTATTTTTGCCTGTAAATGACAGCTAACAGAAGAGAATGACAAAGATCATGGGAGAGAGACTTGAAGCAAGGACATTGTGGTTAAATAGTGCGTATTGTTAACCGCTGCCCCAAGAGATTTGATCAGAATTAAGAGATGTTGCAAAACACTGCAAAGAAAAATAAGGATATATTCCAAAATATACTGAATCCAAAATGCAGTATGTCAATTGTTGTGTTGATGAGCTTTTTTAAAACCATTTTCAAGACCCCAGGGGTTAATCTTTGCTGATAAGGAAACCAAGAGATGCCCAGCTAAATAAATGCACACTCATTCCAAATGAGGCATGCAGTATTTGTTCCTGTACGAAACTAGAAGCACTCCTGTGATACATTGTGACATAATTTAAAGCAAACATGCTTAGCTTTGCATAAACAATCAAAGCCAGAGAACAATCCACTCTCCTATAAGGGAGGAACTTCCTTTTGATTTCCCCTACACTTGCAGGAATACTGTTATTTTACAGTGCGGGAAGTTGTTTTCGTACTGAATCGCAACCATTTTTCATGTGCCTGATGACTGCCAGGGTCCCCTTTCCCTTGCCTTGCAACATTTCCTTATCAAAGCAATTTTGTAAAACGGTTACTTATTTGGCTTTATGTCAAATTCTGTGTGAGGTTCTGTGTATATCAAGAGCTAATCTCATGGTTCTTAGTCGGTTCCCAGCATAATTCAGCCTGGCATGAGGCAGCAGGGAGCGACCCAGCTGCAAAGAGGGCCTCATGTGTGACCTGCCCCTGCTGTCCAGGGGGGAATGACTACAGGCATAGTTTGAGGTGGGGGTTTCCCATGTCAAAGCAAAGGGCATGCTGATGTTGTGGGCATACTTTACAGCGTGTTTTTATTTTTGCTCCTCTGACAAGCCTCGTGACTCTTCAGCGACCTTTAATTCCTGGTCCCACTCTGCTCACTGTCAATCTCTGCATCCCCGGGGGTCACTTCCATCCATGGGAACATTGGTGGTGACAGTAGGATTCCCCAGGGGATGGTACAGGGAAGCGTTTGACAGAAAATTATGAGGAGGCCAGAAAGGCATATTTTCATAGTTCAGAAATTCTCTGCTGCAGCCAAGCTGAGGTGGGTTGAGGTTACGGGGGCGCGTTTCGTAAGGAGCCGACACTCCAGCCTGCAGCTCCCAGTATGGCCGGGCTGTGTGCTCCTTCCGGGAACTCTCGGGAGTAGAAGGATGTGTCACCTCATCCTAGAATAGGTCACTGCTGTGGGACCTTGATGATATAGGTGAGAACATGAGGGCTGATTAAGGGCCAGGATGTGCGTGAGACATCCTCTGATGTTCAGGAATTCCCTCATTAAAGAGGGTCATGGTGATGGTCAATAGGAATCAGCCTGTGGAATAAACAGGGGTGGTCCCCCCAGAGATTTCAAATAAACACACGTTTCATTTACTCAACATGGAAATGGTTGTCACAAATATGTACATTTCTTTATTGTACCATTTCCCATGAATTAGGCCAAAAAATGCATGTAGCTCCCTTTGTTTTACATGGGTAAAAAACAAATTGACCATTAGCTAGAAGTAAATATATATATTTTATCCATATAGTCCATTCATACATACAACAACCTCTCACTGTACAACTTGTCAAACAGAGTAACAACTATGGAGATGCCATGGAGTTGAAACAGTGTAAATCACTCTGAGAAGAGCGTAATATTTGAAAATTCCCTCCAATTTGTCCATAGTTGAGTGCTCTGGATAATACAGTTCTTAATAGCCTGAATTGCCACAATTAGAGCGACTATTAACATATCTGTTCAACGTATGGTGCTGGGGCCACATCAGGCTCCTGATTTTGTTGTTGTATTTTTCCTTTTCCTGGCTCTCCCCCCTTCTCATGTCTGACAAATCGTTTCCAGCTAATTTACGATGGCCAAACTGTGGGAGAACAATACCCCATGGACGTAACACGGCACAAACTCCACCACATGTCCCAGAGAAGAGCGAGGTGATCGCAGGAAACACTTGCTGAGATAACAAGATAGTAAGGAAAGCAGGGCCACTGAAAGGCCACGCAGAAGACTGCAGAGAGGAGGGGGCTGACTATGGAAGAAAATGCCCATGGTGAGAGGTTTGTTCAAATATTCTACACATATTCTCAATCTATGTAATCAATGCACTCATTATTATAGAGTCATTTAAAGGACATTTTACTGACTAATAACTCAGCTGATTGAGATATGAAATTATGGATAATTTCTCCGCGTCTAACTCAGAGCCTGTGACGTCACAACAGCTAAAATCTTGCCAGGACAAATACATCTCCACCAACATGGTGGGGGCAGATAGGGTATGACCCTTGCACCCAAGCAGAAAGTCACTGCCACAGATACGGGTGTTTGTATATCCACACACACACACACACACACACACGTAATGGACTGTTTTCACTGTCCCTGTCTCCTACACACACACACGCACAAACACACACACACTCAACCCTGCCTCCTGGTGAGAATAAACATTTGATAAAACAGTCTAGATGCGCATCTGCAGAGGTTGATTATATGTATTTAGCCCAGATAATCATTTCTGGATCTCATGTGCACTACAATTATAGACAGCACCTGTGCCTGTCCCACCTGCAGTCATTACCATGAATGGCAAGCAGCAATTTAACCATAATTATATCAACAGGGGAAAAGGAAACATTCAGCAGCACCACAACTCAATAACTTCACTATTAAAAATGCTGCTGCGTTTTCATTGCAACAGGAAAAGCACTGTCTCAGTAGGATTCCTGGAATAATGAACTACCAGAAACCAGTGCATGAAAACATTTTAAAAAATCCTGACCCCCCCCCCAGGCAGATCAGCGTTTAAATCTTGCCAGCTGGGTTAGGGTTGAGCAATACAGGTGACATGGAGGACAGCAGGATTAAGGCTATGAGTCAAGCTAATTGATGAGCCTACGTGTTTTTACTGAGCCCAAGTATAGGCAAGAGGAGGAAAAGGAAGGCAGTCTTCAAGGCTGCCATGTTTGTGTTGTGAGGACAGAGGTGAGAGGTCAGGCGGCGCTTTGAGTTTCTGTCTTATTAAAGCGATCACTCCGTTTGCCAGTGAGTTCCAGGGTGGTGAAGGGCGAGTTTCTCCTCTATACAGTGATTCTGGTGGGAAAGGAGAAACTGGGAAGTGACAAGCCCTCTTAAGATCAATGAATGTGCTGGAAAAAGGAGTGGTCCAGGGCAGCCAATAGGGGCTGGGCCACAGGGAGCTACAGGGAGATAACGTAAACAAGGAAACCACCTGATGTGAGCAGGGTCAGATAAATGCTCAGCCCTCCGCACAGGCAGGTGCTTCCTGAGTCCTGCTCTCTCAATCAGTTGAGCCTTGCTGCCCTTCACACTCGCTTTCCTCATTCTTTTTCTGTTTTCTCAATCTGCCGCAAACAGTTTTCCTAAAAGTATAATTCATAGCATGATAGCGAGGTTTGAGATCAGGCCACAATCGCTGCCTGTTTTCTTCTCACTGGAGCCAAAAGTAAACATTGTGGGACAGTAAAACGCAGACTGCATTGAGATTCGCTCAAGTGATGACGATCATACAGGCAGTAAAGATAAGAGCAGCTTGCTGTTTGTCACTAGGATGGCATACAACACATAATGGTAAGCAGGTTTTGCAGGGGTGTCTGTGTCTGCAGATAAAAGACCTTCACCTTGTAAAGGGACAGTCAGGTGAATATTGGATATTAGTGTGTTTCCAGCTAGAAATGCACAACCTGCACAGACTGAGAATCCCTCTTCAAATCACCCACCTCTCTTCTATTCCCTTCTCTGTCTGTCTCTCACTCTCTTTTTCCTTCTCTTTCTTTCCTTTTCGCTTTGCTGGTTGGTCTGTGATTGTTTTGTGCTGTCCAATGAGGAAGGAAATCGGTGTGAGAAAGTGCCTGTTTTTTTGGGACCAACAGGAATTGGCCTCATCACAAGCGGTTCCTTTTTTTGCCGCTGGAACAATGCACTGGCGTCACACCCCTCGACTGGACCTCGGCATTTCACATGGAAAAATGTTCCCAGAATTCCGCTCCCAGGCTCGGGGTAAGGCCGAGGATGGGGTGAGGGTGAGAGGGCGGTAGGTGGAGGGCGGAGGGTAATGGCTGTTAGCAGAGCGGGTGACACGAAGTGACCAATGGACACTTGTCACTACCACAACCAGCCAAACACAGAAAGTACAGTAAAGCACCACCTGCAGCAATATAATGACGACAAAAACAAAAAAAAGCTTCTTTAATATTCTTTATACTTGCAATGCAAACCTTGAAAGCACAGCAGAGTCATTACTAAAGTCCTCATATGATAACCTCTGGATGATCCATCACGTCAGCCGCAGCATCAAATTCTAAAAATCACGACCACTTCAGTAACTTCACAAACATTTTCCTTCGTAAAAGACGCCTCAGCTGACCTGACCACGTAGCGCTGAGACAGCGTCTGACCACACAGATGAAAAGCTCAGTGAGTAGTATTGTGTGACAGGTTAGCTAAATGCTCCTCAGGGGTTACATAAGCTTCTCATAGCACCGTGTTTGTAATTACCGTGAGAGGGTACACACTGCTGCTCTCTCAGAGCCTTATCAGCTTCCAACATATCATACACAATTTGTGCACATTTTATGGTGCCAAAGTTCATTTTATACATTGTAGAAAAAAATACTAATTTTATGCAAGTCATGCTGATAAAGTATTATAATTAAATGTATTATCGATTCGTGAAAATATATTTGATTTTTGTTGGAAGCCACTGCTGAGACTGATACAGCTGAGGGAAGTTAAAATTTTGAATGTAATTTTATCCAATTTGCCAACAGATGAGGGACATAAACCATTTTCGTGATCTTTACACTGCAAAACATTTCTCTCAGTTGACGATATATTGACCTTCCATGTATGAACTTAAAAAACATACATAAATCTATCCAATATGGTTGGCATCACAATTTGCCCTGTTCCTACAGGATAGGGCTGCAAAATAAACAAATTACTGCTTAAATGTGCTAGGTCTGCACTTCTACTATCAGTGTCATTCATCACCCGGGTTAATAGATCATTATGGAGAGTATGAGAACAGATATTCTGAACAGAAAGATTAATCTGCGCTGTACAGCCAATTATTCATCTAAATCCGTTAGAAGTGTTCCAGCTTTGAGAGAAAACATTAAAAATCCATATGTGTGCATTTCAGAGCGACATAACGGGCAACATTATGTCACCGCGCCACTGGACGGCAATGAGGAATCGCTCCTCTTACACATTCGTTTTCTTTGGTTTTTCCACATAAGGAAGACATTTGTTATTTAAAATGTGAGCATTGTACAGAGAAATGATGGAATATTAAAAGTATGACATCTATCCTGTGAGTCCAGGCGGGAGAGCACAGAGTTCTTGAGAGATGTCAAATATTGGACAGAGACATGAAAATTGCCTCTGAGAGCCGAGTCAGAGTTAGAACTGGGGCAACTTGGGACTCATGGGGTCAAGCTGGAACAACACTCCGCAGCCATGAGGCCTGGCAGCGAGGGAGCTCCTCCTGGGCTGCAGGGCCGACTGCAGAAATGAGGCCGCGTACATCACCGCTGCAGTCTGCTCGTTAGGCCCCGCGAGAAGATATCCATCACTGTAAACATGACACCCTTCTACACAATCTCATCAGTGAAGATCCAACCTCAATGAGCCTTTACTAGACAAACAGGCTGCACACAGCCTCCTCACCACCAGGCTCCCACAGAGAGAATTAATCAAGCAGCCCCCAGTCAGCCCCTGTTGTCTCTGTGCGAGGCTGGGTAAGCATGAACGAAAGCCTAAATGATGTCAAACATGGCATGAAGCCCACTAACCCATTGGCCACAGGAACACAAAGTGGCCATGGAAACGTATACATCTTCCATCTGTGCGCTACACTGCTGTTAAAATCATGGCCAGGGCTTAAGTTGACTTGGATAACAATCCCTCTACACAAAAGGTTTTGCATCTGTTGTTTGTCCTGCAGAGTAGAGATGGGTTTGTGTGCATGTACACAGTGAGCAGCTATGAGGTCAACTACAGTTCAACTAACTAAATGGAATCCAAACAAAAGGTCACATTTCACTCTGACGGCAGCTGAAAGCTTCTGATGACAAGGAAAAGGCCTCGCACAGGTAAGTTCATCATTTTCTTGAGAAGTCCTCACTTTCAAAGACACACGTCCGCTTGCATTACCCTAAAACATAACACTCCCACACACAAGGCCAACGGAACAAATTCCCAAGAATCACTGCTTGTGAAATCGGAAGCAAAGGTAGGAAACTGCCAGAGCATAGACCAAATGGGAAAAGGACAAAATAGGAATTTCAAATCGTCAGAGGAAAAAACAACAGGCCCTCCTAAAATACTTCTAGGTCTGTTTACATAAATAAACAATAATATGAGTGGTTGGACTGCAGAGGTCGTGTGCCCTCTGGTCAGGAAGTAGAGGAAGAACAGCAGATAAGAGATCATTAAGCCTCTGGATAATTAAACCAGAATCACAGGCCCTTATCGCACCAAATCACGACATCTAACAATGTGGCATGCCAAGATGAAATTACTAGATGCTAATCACGCTCATAGTGTTCAGTGATTGTGGTGAATTTCCCCTGCTGTGACACCGAGGCCAAAATCCTTGCAACTTTGAAGATTAATATTAGCTATTGCTTTGATGAAAATTGCCCCTGACTCAGAAAGCCAGGCAACTTTAACAAAAGACAATTAAAAGGAGCAATTTAAAACTCCGCCTGTGGTGCATCTGTGCTGCCAGAACCACTTGAGGACAGAGAGACGTAAAGGGAATGCACCTGTTCACACCTCGCACTAACAGGTAGATTAGTGTGTGAATTGAGGGTTCACAGTCTCAGGATAGTGTTCCTGATAGTCCTTTTCACACCAGCACGCGCTTCCCTCTCCTCCATTTATCTCTTTCCTTTTCCTGCTGCGAGGGTTTTGTCTTGTGCAAAGCAATGATGCTTTGACTCTGGCGAGGGAGGATTTCCTCAAGGCTACAGTGGCTTCTTCCACACATACACAATTAGGCCTTTGCCGTGATAATCACTCAAGAACTGCATGGACACAAAAACATGTTTGGTTTTCATGTGAGAGTGTCCTTCACGTATTTATTTTCTGCTCAAGTGCAGTAAAAGATAAACGCACGTCAATACAAGCAGCAGCAACAGGGGGACAATGACAGATGTAGCAGGATATGACATCATCATTCAGCTAGAGTGACAGATGTGGTGATGCCTATAGTCCCTGCTGGCACTCCATGTGTCAAAGGTGGAGCTGGTCTGTTAGGATCAATATTAAGTATTGAAGGGGAGGTTGTTCCTGCTGGCTGGGATATAATGAGAAGTGTGCTGCTGCCTCTTGGCACACTGGCACACAGACACACGGCCTCAGATCACCCAGACCTGATTTACGCACTTCAACCTCAGCAGAAGCCTTAAAAACGTGCGCTGTTGAGCCGTAAATTACGCTGCAGGCATAAGTGATGTCATGATGCTTCCATCCACCAGACTCTCTTTTCGATAGCCCAACAGCTTTACTCAGGTGTAGTGACACCTACATGCATCACTAAATGGTATCAGTGACCACAGCGTGTTGTTGGTTGTGTTGTGAGGGTAGAGGAGTGCTGACATGACTGTGTTTTGCCAACACTATAGCAAGAGGGTGTCTGGAAAGTTCCACAACAGCCCAGGGCTCTTATTAGACAGGCAACCATAATGTCAGGGTGTCCGAATCCCACCTAATGCCACCTGAAAGTTTTAAGGTTAACCTGACTGAACGCAGGCATCCATAACAAGTTTTACACTATATGACACATGTTTAAAAGCTTGCCAACATATGCTGATCAGAAGTCACACATTTAAAAGCGTTAATTTAACTTTGCCTCATACTCTATAATTTAAAACACATTGAAATCCTGTCGGAGTTACGCTTTAAGTCAAGAGGCTGTGTCAAAGCAATTTACTGCAGCTGACTACTGACATACAGTCATGTTTTCTTACGAACAGCAGGAAATTCAGCATCTAATCCTTTGCCTCATAATATATAATTTAGAACACATCTAAGCACATAAAGAAATTCTCTTTAAACCCTGCACCGCCCACAAGCATTTGAAGTTGAAATGCTCCCAAAAAACTATGTAAAGACATTATTTTTCTGTATCCGGAGTGTAAAGTTAATACAGGACTGCATGGTGCTGTGAGGGAAGGAAAACACCCCTTTCCTTTCTAATTGCGGCAGCAGGTGATTTCTCCTCTGAGGGCGACATGCTTAGATGCCTCAGATCCATTGGCAGCGCACATCAAAAGCCCCATTGATTGGCCGGACAGATTGGGGCATAGAGATCAAATGCTCTGTAAAGAAGTGTTAAACTGCTGTGCATTAAACAGGGCAGATTTCTGGACTAAAAGGGGCCATCTGTTAGCACTGTAGCTAATTTCCTATTGCACTTGCCTGGACTGTTGATACTATTGGAACAGTGGCCAGAGTAGGCCCATATCAGGCCGTACCGCCCAGCGACACTGGAGGATAGATGAAGAGGAGAAAATGGTCTGGCCGAGTCTGAGTGCAGCTCAGGAGAGGATATAATAATAAGCACAATATAGAAAAGATGAACGCTACTATCATCAGTAAAGTGACACATAATCACACAGTTGGTTCGTTCTCTGGCCTCCAGCAGTTGATGCAATACGTCTGTTGACTTTTCACTGCTGTCATCAGGGTCACTGTTTTAGTCTTTTTCTGTACAGAACAAATTAACAGTAAATACATACTGGCATTTAGCTGAGGACAATTTAATTTAATACGGTCTTTGATCCCTGTCATATTGATGAGGGTCACGAGTTTCCTGTGTTTTGGAAATAAATAAGTATCAACAGTATGTTGGTTGGTGTGACTGTTAGCCTACATTTTGGGTAAATGTGCTTCCCGTCAGTTGCTTAGATTTGAGAAAGCCCAAAATCCAGGATCAAAGACTGCTGACACAACACATCCCTTGTTGGATTAATGTATTAATATTTCAAGTGATGATATTTCAAACATCTCGTTAAAGTCTGTAATTTAGGAATAATGTCGAGGAGGCAAACCTTCTTGGGAACACACATTAGTCTGCAAAGGAACCAAACATTTGTATCAGGCAGATTTTCATAAATAGCAACTAATAAGTTCTAGTCCAAAGGCACTTTCATACCTCTTCTCCAATCAAAATGTTATTTTTAAGGTTTGGATGCCAGCTAAAAAGCCATAGAACAATCAGAAGTCAGCTTTACCAAACACTGTCACAAAGAAAAATGATGTCCTATAAAGGCTGCAGATGGAACTGTGGAGGGCCGACGTCTGTTTCCAAAACTGTGTTTATAGAGTAACACAGCAGAAAAGAGACGGTTAGATTATTGTTTGCATTGGCCGAGAGTAAATAACCCATACAGCTAAGTACTAAAATGTCCCACTATTCATACGGGCTTTCTGTCTATTTATATACAGAAAAAATAAAAGAAAATGGCAGATAAAATCAGGAGATTAATATGTAAATATTGAGAAATCTTGGTAAGTGAATCACCAGAAAGGCACTCTTTAATATCTGATCCAAGCCAATGTTTTCCTTCATGCTGCACCAAGAAGCTCCAATCCAAGCATCACTGCTTGTTTAGCACTGTTCAAAGCTTTATAAGGACTTGAAACCTGAGCTTCAGTTAGGAAACCTTAAACATGGTCCATCAAATATTAAAGTGTATGGATGTTTTGAAGTGTATGAGTGGAGGGAAGGAGCACCATTAATCTATAAACGTCTCCTTTACAAAAGAGATTGATGTTACTCTTGAGTCTATGGCAGCCATATAAACTAGGGAGATGCCTCAGTGATAAATAGGCAACTTAGAGTCGTCTGCATACAGTATGCAGGACAGAAATATGGGGCTAAACCACTGTACAGGGCTGCATTGATCCTCCACAGGATCTGTGTGATTCAGTCAATGGTGGGAACGCCAAATACTTCAATACAGCAGAGGTATGAGATGTCCGGGCCTCTTACTCACACTGCTCCAGACTCAATAGTCCATTGTCTCTGCCCTAAAGTGGAACCTCAAACCTATAAGTCAAAGGTGGGGGTTTAGAGATGAAGTCATCTCGGCAGGAGAGCTGTTCAGCCAGACACCTTGGTGGGCAGGGAACAGTTCCTAAATCCTGTTCTCTCACTGTAAATCCTCACAGACAAGTTGGCCTGTTGCAGGGGTGATAAAGGAAACAATGCCTGTGCCCAGCATGAGTTTACATGTGATAAAAATGTATATGGCATGTGAATTTATTTGCTCAACAAGCTTTATATACTATTTTGGGTTCATTTTTCTTTTCCCTCTTGGAACAATTGCATGCACTTGAAAGGAGAAGAAAGTTTTTTCAACTGGCTCTAGTGTATATTAGTTCAACAAACATTGTTACGGTACATGTAGGATTCAATCACTACTTTAATTTATACAAATGTGCTTTCAATTGGGGGGTATTATGAGTTATGATGTAAAATCAAGTGCCTTAACAGCTGGGTGCTTGCATTTGTTATGGTCTTTTTACTAAACATAATAAACAGTAACTTAACTAAAATATACGCTCTCCCTCCCTCTCTCTCCTTCTATGTACATCACAGCATGCGTGTGTGTTTCTGTGTGTCTTTCCTCAAATAAACTATGCAAATGATAAATATCCAATTATGAAAGACAATAAAGTCTGGTTATCAAAGCATGTGGAACAGATATGTAAATATTTTTCAAAGAAACACAATTATATTTATCCATTTCTAACCTTTACAGTATGTCTTGGAAAGGACCATCTTCATTCAGTTACGCGCCAGATTTGTAAAACGCGGGTTCCTCAGCTGATTTATGAGTGAGATTATGTGTTTGCAATGAGAGCCCATTATCATACAGCTGTGGCGTTATCTCCCGCTCCATCTTCCCTATCTAAAATAAACACAAGAAACGAGAGAGAAGGTTGCGAGGTCAGAAGCGTAAATGGCACAAGGCGCGTAAAGACGCACAAACAACCAGTGATCCCTGAAGAAAAATGATTGATTATCCCATTTTCCGGGTCTCTGCTATAGCAGTGGATATGCTGACTTGTAGTTTATATCTAAAATATTACAATAAATTATTGTAATCTGTTTTTGCAGCGCACTCTTATTTTCGTTTGAGGGATGATAAATATGCACGTGTGGCGCAAAGAATGGACATTTCTTTTATTCTGAACCAGGTGAGGCAAAGGTCAGTCTCTTCCAAAATAATAATGAATGTTGATAACTTTTGCAAGCAACAACAACAAAAAAAAAAAAAAAAAAAAAAAAAGAAGGTGGAGAGGAGAGTGGGCGGTGTTTGTTGACTGACAGTGTCCGTAATGACACTACACTGCGGTATATAAACTGGGAGGGACGTCAAACATCCTTCACTGGGAGTCACTATGCGCTGATGCTCCGCCACATGCTCGCATCACCGTTGGCAACACAAGTCTCGCATCAGCACAGCAAACTCAAACATCTGACCGGCACGATGGATGGGCAACATAAAGACCGCAGAATGACTCACTTGTGGATATTGACGTTACTGATATTTGTCTAACCTCTAGCACTGGATAACTCGGTCTTTCCCAACTTCGTCTGGATACGGATTGCGGTGCTGGATCTTGTCCTACAGGCTTTGGAAGAAGGATTATATTTATTCTGATCACTTTATTTCTCCTCACTCCACTTTCGCCATCACCACTTGGAATAGGAGCGTTTGGTGGGAGGACAAATTAAATTTCTAAGGATACGCACATCAAACTCTAAAGGATGGCCGTTTGGTTCACCTCTATCCTCGCAATAGTTATAACATTATTTACTCAGGTATTTTTTTTTCATCTTTTGCAAATTAGGAAAGAATTATTCAGAAAAAAAAATGTTGCATTCTTTTTCTGTGCTCACTATTTGGTTCCTTTTAGGTTCTGGGATCAGGTGTGTTCGAGATAGATCTCCATCACTTTCAGAATACTAAAGGTTTGCTGGCAAATGGACTTAGCTGCAGCATGACTGGCTGCAGGACTTATTTCAGGGTTTGTTTGAAGAACTTCCAGAAGGTGGTGTCTCCTGGAGATTGTATATTTGGCAAAGCCGTCACTCCTGTTTTGGGCACCGACTCCTTCAGCATCCAGCAGGACGCCAGGCTGCGGCTGCCGCTCAACTTCACCTGGCCGGTAAGAGCACCTGTCCTGCCGCGCGGACAAGGAGGCTTACGTACTTTTATCCTACTGAAAACAAAACATGTAGACACCAAATGTACATTTTTTGCACAATATTTGTTGTTGGTTATTTCCTAATGAATTGCAGATGGTGAGGAAAAAATCTCACTTCCACTCTGACAAAAATGATCTTTCCAAAATGTATTTTTAAGAGAAAAATTGCCCACCTTATCATCTTATGACCTACAAATGAATTAAATTTGAGGAAAACTAGCCCATTAGCTGTAATATGAATTGTGCAATTTTTCAAATGGCACAAAAATGTATATATAACACTAATGCATGCAAGTCAGTCACTGGAGTTTAAGTTGCTCGTCCACTGCATCCCTGCATTGTCCACACTGTGCGTAAAAATGAATAGTGCTCAGAGTGCAACCAATGACAAAATTCATGTTTTGCTTGCAGTAATTTCTAATAAATTATTGTGAAATGTTTCCATTCATTGTGAAATAATCCCTAAATCAAGGACCCATACATTACAGAAGATAAAATTGTGCCATTATATATTTTCAGGCTTTTGCTGACATTTGTTTCCTACTTTGTCCCCACAGGGTGATTTCTCATTAGTTATTGAAGCCCGGTATTCTCCTGCAGCGGACCTACCTGGAGGTGAGAAGATGCACACTGTCTGTCCACCACTAGAGGGAGACATGCCATGTGTTAGCCTAAAATGACTTATTGCCTATCACACATTTCATCAATAACCCCCACTTAAAAGTAATACGTGCCAACAAATACATCTGGCATTTTCAGCCTCATGGATCCGTGTTCGTTGGGATGCCTTATGAGGCACACAACAATCCTTTACAATCACATCTCCTCCAACACAATTGCAACTTCCCTTGTTTTATTTCTGGCATGCATGGGAAAGTGTACAGACATAAGTGAGAATATGAAACCCTGCCAAAAATCCCATGACAGCCTTTTCCTGGATTTTACACCTTTCTGTCCTTCTTAACAAGGGGATAATGGTCACATGTGAAGAGCATTGTCAAACAAATCACTAAATTAACATTTGTAACATTTATCAACTACATCATGGGTTGTTTCAACCTGATAATTCTAAAATGTATCATCATATAAACCAGTTTTCTTCTTATTTTCTTCACAGATACCACCAACCCTGACTTCTTGATTAGTTCTTTTGCCATCCAAAGAAAGTTGGGAATAGGGTATGAGTGGTCCCAGGATGTGCAGAGAGGGACGCAGACGGAGCTAAGGTACTCATACCGGTTCATCTGCAATGAAAATTACTACGGGGACACTTGTTCCAAAATATGCGCTCCGAGAGACGACCGTTTTGGCCACTACACCTGCAAGCCTGACGGGCAAATAGCCTGTCTACCAGGATGGAAAGGAGAATACTGCCAAGAACGTAAGCAAGAGTAAAGACACCATATGGACACTTTTCTTTGTATGTGATAAAAGGTCACAAGTCACATCTACATACATAACTGTTTGTTTTAATGTCCTTCCGCGCAGCCGTGTTAATTGTGAGGCTAAATAAACTGCAGTGCCACATATATTCTACATTACTGCAGAATACATTAATGAGATCAGAGCTTTCATTTGTAAATGACCTGTGACATGATCACAGGTGTGGATTTTTTCGGTTGTGAGGCGGATAAACACAATCAGAGAGCGGAGCCGTTAAGGTGAAATTTGAAGACAGAGGGTGTATACACGGTGCGCTTTCTCTCCGGGCGCGTGCGGTTTAATCCAGGGCGGTGGTCGGCCCAGCAGCACGCGCCGGGGTTAATCGCGGCATTATCGCCCGCCACGCGCCACTAAATTGCGGGCTCTATTGTTGAGGTGGTGCAGGGCAGCAGCTGCAAACGGGGCTCGCGCTGCCCACCGATAACAATGGGGCAGCTGTCCTGCTTTTTCTTTTTTTTTTTTTTTTTTTTTTTGAGAACAAGCATCTGCTCCGCACTAACCAGCCGTTTAACACTATAAACAGTGCGAAATCAATGTCACATACAGCACAGAGTGGGCCAGGCAAATTATGTTTTTTTTCAATTGAAACGTCAGATAACAGGTTTCATTGTGAGGGAAAAACATTTCAAGGTGATACAAACCATATTACCTGCTAAGTGACAAATTAGAAACCCTGAGCTTTAAATATGCTTGTGTTGTTTCTTACAGCAATCTGTCTTGAAGGGTGCAATGAAAATAATGGAAACTGCACATTACCTGGAGAATGCAAGTGAGTATTCACTTATTTTGTCTGTTTATTGTGTTTTCATAATTAGGCAATCTGCTTAAATGTTCAGCTATCTCAGCTATTCTCAGTTGTTGCTCAGCAGATCTACATATTGCAAAAAAAAAAACAGAACAATAACAAAATAATAATTAAAATCAATTAGTAGCCTATTGTTGCTCTTGTCCCTTAGCCTATTACATAACATAACATTGAATTTGATTTTGTGATGTTTTTCCTTGTATTTCTCTATAATACAATAACACATTTAGTGACTTTTCCTTTGGGTGTCTCTTTGTCCTGAAAGTCTGGGTATGAACATGACTGTTGATTTCCATGTGAGTCACTAGTCATGCTGTACTGTTTTATTTGTGAACAGATGCAGAGAGGGCTGGCAGGGACTCTTTTGTGATGTGTGTAAACTCCATCCATCCTGTAAACATGGTACCTGTAAAGAGCCGTGGCAGTGCACCTGCAAAGAAGGCTGGGGTGGCATCTTTTGTGACCAAGGTATCCTGTCCTCTTAAATTCTTAAAGCTGCAAAGGAAAAAAAAAATGAAACTGAATGAAATGTTAGTACTGAAAAAAATGTTTCCACCCTTTTCTCTACAGATCTGAACTACTGCACCCATCACAAACCCTGTGCCAACGGGGCCACGTGTATGAACACGGGTCAGGGCAGCTATACCTGCACCTGCCTGCCAGGCTTCACCGGGGTTAACTGTGACTCCGAGGTCAGGGAGTGTGACAGCCAGCCCTGTCGCAACGGAGGCCACTGCCTGGTGAGTCCGGAAGTCTCTCTCTCTCCTTTCCCACAACACAGGCTTTCCTGTTTTTGTTTTTGCCTCAGTCTATCTGTTAGTCCAGGAGGATGCTATCGATTGTCAAGTCAGTAGATGACCCAGTTCACAGACTGTGTACTGTAAATAGAATTCAAACTCAGGATAATGGGGTTCGTTGGGGCAGTCATGAACAGGATACGATAAAAAACATCTGACAGGGAGCTTTTTGATAAACTTTATAACTTTTTGCCTGCAGGAGTCTGAGAACGGCTATAGGTGTGCATGCCCACAGGGGTTTGAAGGGACACGCTGTGAACACAGGATGCTGACCTGCGCAGATAAACCCTGCTTCCATGATGGCAAGTGCAAAGAGGGGGATAATGGACATAGTTACACATGTGACTGTCCAGCAGGCTACACCGGACTCAACTGTGAGAAGAAAGTGGATAGATGTACCTTGCTGCAATGCATCAATGGTAATACTTCATACTTCAATACTTCTCTCCACATGTAAAATAATTCTGTATATCTGCATTAGAATAATCTCAAACCTGAAGGAGGCTACTATCATACTACTTTTGTGTTGCTTAGGTGGACACTGCGTGACCCACGGTGACCTCCGAATGTGCAGCTGTCGCTCAGGCTTCACAGGACTGCGCTGCGAGATCAACATCAACGAGTGTGCCAGCAACCCCTGCGCGAATGGCTCCACCTGCATAGACAGCATCAACGACTACTCCTGCAGCTGCCCTCCAGGGTACGAAGGTCGCCACTGTGACAAGCCGACAGACCGCTGTGCATCTCGGCCCTGCCTGAATGGAGGGACCTGCACCACTGGAGAAAATGGCCAGCCTTCCTGCAACTGCCCCGCCCAGTACAGTGGCCCCCAGTGCCAGTCCATCAATGTGCCTTTAACCAATACCTCCAGCCACAACACAGGCTGGCCGTCCAGTGAGAAGCTGAGCTTGGCAGCCATCAGCATGGGAGTAGGCTTGGTGGCCGTTCTGGTTCTTTTCTGCATGGTAGTAGTGGTAATAAATCATGTCAAGAAGCAGAGGAACAAGGAGCAGGACTCAGAGACCATGAACAACCTCTCCAAGGTTGACTTTCAGAAAGAGAACCTTATATCTACTCTAGAGCTCAAGAACACCAATAAAAAGATCGATTTGGAGGTGGACTGTCCCAGGGAAAAGTCTAATCACAAACACATCAACCACTACCACCTGGACTATAAAACCTCCACTGGGTACAAGGATGAACTGTCCCTTTTGGACAAAGATGAAAACTGTGAAAAGACAATAGAAGACAAAAAGCATTTGAGTAGAATGTACAGGTAAGTTTTGCTGCGTTGTGTTGTCATTTTGTACCACAGAGATTTGAAAATTTTGATTGTTACATCACCTCGTTGAGGTTAAAGTAAGACGTTTTCATTTTTGAGCTCAATAACTGACACGATGTATCTTCATTTCACAGTGAAAGGCCGGAGTGTAGAATATCAGCAATATGTTCTTCCAGAGATTCAATGTACCAGTCTGTCTTTGTAATAGCAGAGGAGAAAAATGAATGCATCATCGCAACTGAGGTAAGTTTTTTCATAATTAATCTATTTTACTGTTTCTGTTACTTTATTGCTGATATAGTCACTAACCTTTTCTGTCTTCTTCTCTCTCAGGTATAATAAATGGAAGATATTATTCATTGTCAACATTGGATTTCTTCTGGACTGTTTACAAGTGTGGAGAGACTGGGATTTATTTAAATGCAAGTTGCTGCTCTTGAAAACTTGATAACTGGATGGAGCCAGTGTGCTCTTTGAATGCAATAGAACTAAAGCTACTAATCTTTTGTTAGAATGTAAAGACTGAAAAAATGGGAAATAATGAGCAAATCTGACTTGTGGATGCGCCTTCGATGTTTTCCATTCAAACCCTTGTCTGCTTCATCCAAGTTCATCCAAGGGCAACAGGCCAAGACGTTTATGCCTGTGTGTTGATTAGAAGAAGAGGACTGTCTTGATGTACTCCTCGCCACCTTATTGCAGTAATCAGCAATCAACAAATCAACTTACTGCCAACAAGCCTGTGGAAGGAGCCAGCCTTTGCCATTTTATTTGTGGCTTGCAATGCGCTATGCAAACAAAAATCAGCATTGTGCTCAAATCAAAAAAGGGACAAAAACTACTGAAAACGGTTCATTTTTGAAGGATATTTAGGGTTATCAGTTTTGTAAATCACATGAGAATGTATGCAGCCTAGATCAAAAGCCTTATACTGTATATGTGTTTAAGAAAAACATTGTGCCCCGCCTTATCTTCTCTTGATTCCTTTGCACAGCAAACGGGAGGTAACAAAAAGTTCAAGAGATGCAATATGCTATTGCGCTATGCAGGGAAACTCATGATAAGGCCTTGTTTTACCTTATGCAAGATCACCCTTAAATAAAGACAAAGAAATACATGAAGTGACTATCGTACCAAGGACGCCTTCAATGGAAATTACTGAACCAATAATGTTATTTTGTAAGATTAGTATTTCATTAGTAATTTAAGAAGATGAAGCACTGATCTTTCTATGTTTTATAAGATTATTTTGTATATACTGTATATTTATATGTTGAGATTAGAAGTATGAACTGTTTTTAAGTTGATGCCCCAAAAAGGTGAATTTATTTTTAAAGTGTTGTTGGTGTTTTTTTTTTTTTTGTTACAAAAAGAAACAATGAATACATATCTGGTACACTGTTTGTTTGTTGGTCTTCAATGGTTGAGTGTACACGTGGTCAAATAGAGATCATAATTTAAATGTTGGGATCATCTAGAGTCTTTATTTGTGTCAGCTGGTGTGGAAGTGGCTTCATTGTCTTATAGATACCCTAATATTTGGCCTAGTAGCTTTTCTAATGATTCCATGTCTATGTCCATGACATCTATGTCGGTGTGATGTGAAATCAATGTGCTAGCAATCATCATTCAGTGGACAGTACTGTAATTGGCAGCAATGTAAGGAATTACTCAAACAAAAAGATATATATTTAAAAAAAAATCTGTATGTGAAAATAAAGAATCCTTGTGTTCTTTCTACTTAACTGCTTCTCTGAGCTGCTACTGTATGTTTACACATCATATCGCTGGGTAAATAAGGCACTGCAGAGTAGATGCAATCTAGGATGATAAGTTATCTTATTACTCTGGCTAAAAGCTGGAAGTGGGAGGGGATGGGGTAAAAAATGAGGAACTTCACGCCTGTGCCAATGAGAAAATCTGCACATGCCCTTTCACTACTGGAGCGTGAGCACAGCAGACGGGCCCCACAACCCAGCCGCTGCCAACACCATAAAAAACCCAGCAAATTACACTGTCATCTTTCTTTTTCCTCAAATGGACTCCTAATATCAATGCATCATGTTAGACAGTTATACAGCAATGTCCTTTACTGCCACTTGAGGGCAGTAAGCTTTGTGTGAAGCTTACTTACTTTCATATCTTGGCTCATAAAATATGCCTTTTGGGTTGACAGGCAGAGGGCACATCATCTCAAGCAGTCATTCACAAGTGATCACCCTGCATGGGTCACAACTGGGCGCCAACACACACCTGAGCTGAACACAGACACTTAATGAGCTTAAGAGAGCACAGATATAACTGTCCCAGCAGCTAAATAGTACTATTTATAGGTATGTGATTACCTGCTGGACATTGACTGGCTGTTTGACACGCAAAGATTCATACACAGAGGCGTGCTAAAGGAGTATTAACAATACAGGCCTCTGACCATGATGTGAAAATCAAAAATGTTTTACAGTAAAAGGAAAAATGAGGTGACTGTTGTGTGACACATTCAGTATAAAAATGTCACACTCATTCTGTAGAGGTCAAAGTTTAGTTGCCAAAACATCCAGTTTAGTAAAATAATAAAAAAAAAATAGACTTGCATTCTTCCTCACTCCTTGCAGCAGTCAATCATTTCTGATTGACTGACCCCCCCCCCCCCCCCCCCCCCCCTTAGCCCCACCCCTCCATATAAAAAAGGCAGTGCGCTTGCGTAACAGAACAGGATGTTCAACGCACCATCGTCTACGTTTAAATAAACGTTTTGCTGCGTTTCGTCGGGGGTCTGAACGAGCCTCACTGTTAAGCGATACTCCTCAAACCATCCTGATTGGTTTATGTTTTTTCCAAAGCCCGCCCCCTCTTTGATTTCATTGGTCGGGAACGTCTCGTTCTGACGTCCTCTGAACAACAAATACACGTGCTCGTACATAGAGTACAGAAGAGACAGCATCCACACATCCAAGCAGTATTTTAAAGACACTGGCATATTAATAGACGCTTGATAAAATACTGTATTGACTTTTGGTAGATTACTTCAGCTTTTTGTAAGAGTCAGAGACTGATGTGTTGGAATGTGTGAAGCAGAACAGAAACAGAACAGAAAAAAGGAGAGCAACTACTTGTTGACAGTAGCGACATAAACGTTTTTGTCTCAGTTTTTAAAAAAAAAAAAAAAACACAGCCAAGAGACTACAATGAAATCTCAGGACATTTTAAAGAAGTGCAGCATGTGGATATTTGGATATGGCTCCTTAGTGTGGAAACCTGATTTTGCATACAAGAGGAGCGCAATCGGCTACATCAGAGGATACAAAAGACGCTTCTGGCATGGAGATGATTTTTATCGCGGGGACAAGGAAAATGTGAGTTTTTGAAACATTCATTTATAATATTGTTTTTCAAACTGATAAAAAAAATATATCATGGTTTACATGTTTAATTATTTACGCTGAAAACTTTCTTGTTGTTGTGTGATGTGCTGAGCTGTCCTGTCCTCACTGTGCGCGTCCTTAATCTCTCTACAGCCAGGCAGAGTGGTCACACTGGTGGAGGATCAGGAGGTAAGACTTGTGTCCTTGTTTTTGGAAGTACCCAGTCTATTTTGATGCTACAAGGATACAGTGTGCAGTGTTGTGGATGCCATTTCTATATACCTGCCATACCATTAATGTCCTAAAACAGAGAGGCAGGGAACTTTGGCAACTGTCCCAAAGAACCTGTCAGTTTTCAATTTCAGTTTCAATTTTACAACCTTTTCTGATAATAATGACCTTTTATGGTCTGCAATATTTATATCTAATGATGTCGTGGCAAATGCTGGATAAACTCATAGCCTTCACCTTTTTCTCAAAAGACTTTTTTTTCTTATATCATTCACATCAGTTTGACACAACAAACTTACTACTACAGTGATTTTTTCTATGAAATTATGTCATAAAACATTTATAGCTAACAATGTGCCAAACCTAAGATTTGGTGGGTTCAACCTCTGATTCATGTACGATTACAATCCTTAGTTTTATGGTGGAGCTTTTAACTGATTACACCTCATCTGTGAACGTGTCACTGTCAAAGTTCACTAATCAACATCAAACTTGTCTTGAGGGTTGGCAGAGTATGAATTCTCTTATCATAATTGATGCTGACATTGAGTCAACCTATGTGAATAACTGCATCTCCACACATTTTGCCTGCAGGCCTGCACATGGGGAGTGGCCTACGAAGTGACCAACTCTCAGATTGAGCAGTCCCTTCAGTACTTGAACATGAGAGAGGTCGTGTTGGGGGGTTACATAAGCAAGGTGGTGGAGTTCATCCCTCAAGAGAAGGGTCAGGATACCGTCCCCGCCCTCGTCTACATCGCTACCTCGGACAACCCCATTTACCTCGGCCCGGCATCGGACAAAGAGATCGCCACCCAGATTGCCATCTGTAGAGGCAACATGGGCAACAATACTGAATATCTGGTCCGCCTGGCGGAGTTCATGAGGCTTTACTGCCCTGACGTAGAGGACGACCACCTTTTCTCCATCGAGGCGGCTGTTTTGAACATTTGCCCTGACTGTCAAGGGATCACACCCCCAGACCAAAAATCCCTCCTGCTGGGAGCTATATAAAAGACTACATAAAGCACTCCATATCATAAAACTGTTAATGTTTTTATACTGGATGAAAGGGAAATGAAGTTCTATAACACGTGTGTAGGGGAATTATTTGCCTGGGGTGACATTTTTGGTGGCTAACAATCTTTATATCATAAGATAATTTTACAGAGATATCTCATTCTTCTCAGCACACATTACTTTTGACCTTATCACTTGACATATTTTTGACTGTGGTTATACACTCTATACTACATACTGTATACAAACTCCAGAAGCATGTGATGCTTTTTTTTAAAAAATTCACACTCACAAATGACTTCTCTCTTTGAATTCTAATTGTTTTACACCTTTGTTGTAAAATGGTGTCAAAAGCTACTGTATACTTGTAAATTTTTGAAATTTATTTTAATAAAAACACTCAAATATATACATATAAATTGTGTTTATGATTTTCCTTTGCTCGCACGTGTGTTTTAAGAAGTAACCTATATGTTTATGTTTGTGGTTGAATGCCCTTGCCTCACTCTCTCACGTCACGTGGCTGAGGAATGCACAGCTGTAGCCTCTGGCTTATAGGAAATGCTGTCTTTTCCTCGAAAGAGCTGCTAACTGCACAAGCCAAACTGCCTTTAGACATCATTTGTGCAGTTACACTGTATTATATACAGTACAGACATTTGCTCTAAGTAACTGTTTATTCTGGATGTTTTGTGGACCTCTGATATATACTGTATATGGTGGTGTAGGTCTGCTTGTCTGCAGAGCTGTTCTGTACAGTTTCCGAGAAGCAACAGCAGGCTATAAAAACATATTTCTTCATGATGCCAGGGTCTTTAACCCTTTCAATTCTGCCAGGCACAGAGGTGGGTCCATATTTTTAAATCCCTGTTGTGCAGCCAAGCATTCCTAAAACACATTCAAAATCCCAAAGTTCACAGAACTGGGAATTCATATAAATAGATGCACATGACATTAAATTGAATAATAAAGTGTAAGGAAACCTGTAGGGGAATTCATAATTTCACAACAAAATCTGTGTATCTGAGTATTCACAGCCATTGAAGACTGGCTGCTTTTACAGTATACAGTGTATACAGGCTGAGCTGAGAGGTGGGGTGGGGGGTGGTCAGGGGGGGCTTGGGGAGGCAGATAGGGTTTCTTTCCATGTCTGAGCTTTAATCACGTTGCAAAAACATGTGCACATGCCACATGACAGACTTCTTTTTTTTTCTTTTTTAAAAAAAAAAAGCTGTTTCATCCATGGATAAACAAGCCCACATTTTAAGCAGCACATTTCTGTGGCACACTGTTCTACTTTCCAAGAAATCACCCCAAAACTAGGTCAAAGGTTTGAGCTGTGAAACCAGCAGAGCAGAGGAACATGCAGTTCAACTAGAGCTCACATGTACAACACATATAAGTAGTAGTAGAAGGACACGGACAAAAAGTCTCCTGATGTCTGCGGATTATTATAACTTGTCATTACATAATGAAAGTGTCCAGGGGCTCTCCTTTCAGGACGCATTGATATGTGGAGGAACTGTTTGTGACTCTTGCTGTTGCTAAATGGACACAGATAAACTGTTTATTACACTGAGCGATAAAAGCACGCCAGGTTCTCAGAGCTGTCTGATACACCCAATGCTTTGTTTTCTGTGAATCTAGTGAGATCAACCAGACAAACCGAAAGCAATAAGTCAAAACTAAAGTGCCTTTACAACACGACATGGTCTCATGTGGTACAAAGTCTTGGTACATGTAGTACTTGACAGAAATATCTGATAACTCAGTGTATTTTTGCCTCCCAGTACACACCCTTTTTCTCCGTTCTTTGGTTTCTGTTTCTTTTTGTCACCAGTAAAAGTGTTTACTTTAATGATAATATTATCGTGATGACATCGGTTCTTTTAATTTACTAAGTTATTATCATTTCCCTATTAGTTTGATGTTGCATTTACATACCAACAATACCAAAGCTTATCCTGCACCCATACATCTACATCACCCATCCAAACAATATGATGCAAAGACAGATATTCAATTGTCTCCAGTGCCTTGTCAAACTTGTTAAACAATGTCAAACTCAACATCAGCAGTTCACACTGTATGGAGAAACTTTCAAAATGTAGCTGCTCTGTAAAGGCTGCCGTCATGTATTCATGAAGGCTGGAATAAGCATTTATTTATTTATTTACAATACAATGAAAGCTCAATTATGCAGCATTAGAGAATTAAGATTTACAATGCACTCCTGCAACTCTCATTAGAGCTATAACAATAAAGACAAGGCAGTCAATAAATGTCCCGCACCAAACTGTGTTAGGGCTCCTTTGAGAGGTGCAGAGGGAGTCCCTGGGGTCACCAAGTTCGGCAATATTTTCTCACAAAGACAGGTGCAAAAATGTCTATATATATGACTTTTTCCCTTATTTGTGCGTCCTCAGTGTATACACTAAAACCGTATCATATTCTGTGTACAACTAAAATTATAATACATATACTACTAAATGGACACACTGTGCTCCCTATGCACCCCAATCAATATTATTACCCTTCCTGAGGTCACTTGCTCTCCAGGAGAAGATGTCAGTCATTATCTTCTGAACAGAACGCACGCTGATGATGAGGAAAATACACAATACCACAAAGTGGAGATTGAGGTCATGTCCTCAGGATGCGCGTTTGGCCCATCACCACTCAGAACATCCGAACATTATTCTCACTGATCCAATTTGGAGCCTCCACCTGCATGCTAATGTGTACCCAGCCTGAACCCTGACCCTCGACCTTGACTTGGTCAGTGGAGGGCTGAAGGTCAGCCTGGAAGTGTGCTAAAGAGAAAGTGATTGGGCCACTAATGGAGTCCATCCGCTTTAGAGCCCTAGGTTTCCCATATTGGGTCGTCCCGCAAGGTCAGCTCTGTCCACTGAGGGTCAGCTTACATCTCTCTGGGCTCCTGCCAGTGGACATGAGTGCTGTGCCGTCATGGGACCACTTCACCACAAGAGGAAGACTGTCCATTAATAAAGCACAAACAATGGCTAATGATTTGGCAGTAAACCACGTGCCTTCTTTCAACCCTCTATCAATGAACAATATAGAAACTGAAACTAATGACCCATATGTCGTATATTTTACCAAAAGAGCAGCGTTCTGAATAGTGAAGATCAAAAGACTGAATCTGGTTTGTGATTTAGGCATGAGCTGCTGCTCGTCTCGTTTCATGAGGCAGATGAGAAAGATCACAGCTCAGACTCATCCATCATATTGCGAATGATAAACACCATTCTTTAATCCATGCATCATCGCCCGCACGGTAGATGTAAAAAATCGTTTCTTCTCATCCAAACAGAACATGACTCACACTGACTGGATCTTTTAATCCAATCTGTTCGGACCAGTTCTGGTGACTGAACCAGGCCTGACAAAATTAAAGCTCCAGCCAGAGAGCTGCCTCCTGCTTCATTAAGCCAGCTCGATCCCTGAGGAATGTCACTTTTGCCGCTCTTAATTTCATTTCCCTAATCTCATTTACACTCAGACCCACCACAGCTGCCCAGGCCTGGCCGAGGGGCGTCAGGCCCAGAGGGGAAATGGCTGCATGAGATCATCTGTGATCATCGGTTTCAACTTGAAACACCACAAGTATTTTGAAATTGTACACACTCACATGTTGTTTTGTATGATGTATAAACATGAACATAAATCTTTGTTGCACTGATGCAAATAATTAGAAGCTAAGTACCATATAGCATACCATAGCTAACACTAATAAAGAGGAACTTCACATTTGCATGTGATCTGGATGCTATTTCTTGCTTGTGTGTTTAGTGAGGGTCGTGTTCTTGAGATGGTGGACACATGCCTTTTTCTGTTTTTTGGGCTTCGTACAAATATGATAATAGTAGCTTTCTCAGTTTAGGGATGCAAACCTCCTACTGTCACATACATTAGTGTGAGCACTGACAGTTTGTTTGTCAGCAACCTTTAACAGGTGCTCAGTACATGTACGAATGAATCCTTAACACCCAAACCTCAAACTGAACCAACTATACTGAATCATCGTCACTGACAGAATGGAGTTCCACTTACTGGTGACTGAGAGCACGTTGTCAGCTCAGACATGATACACAGTACACTACTACCTTGTTAAAGGCTTATTAAAAGGCTACAAAAACCTTGGTGGGCATTATGAACGCTGATACAACAGCTTACTGATGTACGTACTGAAATTTGAACAGTGAACAAACAAACTGCAAAGTCTGACTACAAATCTTTGAACCCTGTGAAGATTCAGATCAGCAAAGTGAGTCACTTCTGCAACCTCTGTGGTCATACCACAGGAGATTAAAGAGCACGTTTCTGCTCTTTGTTAGCAGCTCTCATGTCTTTCTATTGTAATTGAATGTTTTTGTTAACTTTTTCAATAAATACAAAACATAATGAAACACAAGACCATTTATTACAGTAAATCAATGACAAATAAGTAACAGAACAAACAGAATAAAACAAAATAAATCTGGGCGAACAGAAATAGCTACCAGTAAGAAAAAACAGACAAGAGACAGGAGGCATGTATCAATAAATGGAGTAACACATTTTAATTAAAAGAAAACAACAACAAAAAAACAAACTGTGGGAATATTTACTACCTGTTAGGTTCCTTCCTTTATATACATCAGAAAATTAGACCAAACTTCATAAAACCTCCCTTGGTAATTATCAGTCCTTGTGATTAGAGACTCAAAAGAGGCAATGTCTGTCATCAATTTTAACCGTTCAGTAAAATCTGGTTTTGTCTGGATCTTCCAATGGCAGAGAGCGGCAATAAAGCCTGCCAGTGCAAGTCCAGCTTTTTGTTTGGATATAACCTCTGATGTAGGAGAGCCCGGTCTCCTAATAAGCACAGCTAGCAATGGCCTATACAACCACTCTCCGATGCTTTTAATTAATTTCCCACTTTAAATGAAGAAAAGTTTCATTTTTACACTTCCAACAATCATTGTCATCCATGAGTCCCAATTTTTGAAGTTTTACTGGTGTATAATAATACCTGTGGATGGTTTTGTAGTGTGTAAATTTGCCCCATGCATCTGTAGCTGATTTTATGTCTGAATCCAAAACTGAATCCAAAACTGGGGCAGACCTCTTTTCAAATTACTCTCTGGAAAGCTATTGTTTCACAATTTGTTTCATTTTTACAGTTTGTAAGGCATGAGACCAGACTAAACTTTTCGTTAAAACATATTTGAGCTGACAATGGTATTAAGGGGAGGAGTGGCAGCAGGGTGTGCGTATGCTTCCTGGTTTACTTTGCAGGACTGCCAGGAAACATCTGAGTCCAACTCAGTTCAGCAATTCAAACCTCTTTCACTCCTGCAGATGGCTGAGCATGAGCGTTCACAGGTGCAAATGTCTGTGAGTGTTGCTCAGTGTAGTGCTGCGCTCTGCTTTGGCAGCATGCAAGTCAGCAACCTCTGTGGTTATCACACATTGTGACGAAAAATGAACTTCTTGTGCTACTTGGTGAAGGAAGAACAATCGGGTGAAGCAGGTGTTTTTTCCAGGGCCAACTGCAGTGCCACAGTAACATTTGGCAAACTACCACTCACAACTGAGAACATTGCCTGCCCCCCACCCCCCCCCCCCCCCCAGTAACAGTGTTTATTCTTCACTTCCTTAAGCCTCACATTAAGCTCTAGGTTATACTGTATTGTTGTATTGTAAGATGTTTTTTTTCTGTTATATATGTATGTTAGCAGTAAAACCAGTAAAACCAGTAAGATTCCAGCGAAACCGCCATACCTGAGGAAAGAATAATGGCAAGAGGTGTTGACGGTGTCAATGCAGTGTGTAGTAATCACATTCTGTGGAGAGAGGGAGAGGTGCTTGTTTTGGTACAAACAACAAGCCATGTTTGCGTAGCAGCCTGCGCTACAGGCTGATTGGGGCAAGTCACCAAAGATGCCTTTAACATATGTTCTGCTTACTTAGTGAATGACGCTACCTTTCTGCCTGGATGTCAACACGTGCCAAAAATAAAGCGATTGCACAACATTTCCTCCCTTCAAGAGCCACACCAGAACTGGTCGAGAAGTAGGCAGCTGCAAAGTGTGGACAGTGAAAGCAAGGGAACAACCGGGACGTCATGGTGGTGGAGTTTAGGTGTGGGATCTACTTTTTTTCCCCTTGAATTTAGTCTTTATTTAATTGATGATGCTTTCAAGGGAGCAAATGTCATAAAAATCCCACAAAATTTGAGAAATTGTTTAAGATTATTCATTTCACTCCTACATCAATGTCATCTTTGTGTATAAATGGAAATTAGAAATGGATCTATCCCGCTGAGTGGAAGTGAGGCAGCTGAGGGATGAGGCTCCAGCCCCCCCTGTTGGCAGATATGTGCTGGATTTAAAACAGGAAGTACAATTTAGACAATATCACGTTTTATATGCGTAATCAAAATAACACAACATACTTGAACAATACAGAAGATACAGGATGCTGTATATGATGCTTTATAATATATGCTATGTCAAAATGTGAAATAATCCAAACTTGGTGTGGTCTATCTGACCCTGCAGAGGTCATCCTGACTGAGAAGACAGACAAGACAAGGACATCCAAAAAGTAACAGCAAGACCGTGTGAATAATAAATGCTTGTGGGATTTTCTTACCTACTGACTTTGACTTTAACGATGGCCGTGACATTCTGAGGACTGAAAGCTCTCAGGTACTCTGACTCACTTTCTTAGCCAGAATCAAAAGGCCCTGAAGGTTTCCTGCCATTTTTCTCTGGAGTGTTTTCTCTCAAAGAACAGGAAAGGCAGCTCTGTTTCCCACACACTCACAGAGGTTCGATATCAATGCCGTTTTACAGTGTAGCACACAATCAAGCAGCTGCAGAGTCATTGTGAGAGTCTCAGAGTCTCCATGCTGCAATATTACACTAAACTAATGATTCTGGTCTGTAGTTTTTTGGGTTTTTTTTAGAGAGAATCTTTGCAGCATTATGATAATAGACTCCATCTGCTTAAGCACTGTTTATAAGGTCAGAGATGTTCATGTAACAAGATTTGTGTGTAATCGTGAAATCTCAATTCATTTGTTCTTTGGTTTCATAGGAGCCTTTAATGTTTATCTGATACCATAAACTGTCTAGCTACACTCATTCAATTTAATGCATTTTGACAAAAGCCAGTTTGGTAATCTAATATTAACAATCTCATCAACATGTCTGTGTTGTCATTCATGCTCTAGAGAGTTTGTCGACCAACATAAACACATTTCCGCAAACATTTTTTGTTTGTTTGTTTCATTTTCAGTGTGAGTCAAATGTTTCCTAAGTGTGTAATGGCAAGTAATGATGCTTTTGTGTTTGTTTGGAAAGTTTTATCCTTTGAAAGGATCGTGTTCTCATGTTAATCAGCCAATTGCGGCAGAGTTTCCTGTTTAAATAGATTCTAATCGTGCTCTGCAAGAACATATGCTGCTGTGTGGATTGATGTGGAGCCAATTGAAACTAAAATAAGAAGAAAACACAGATGTTTCAAAGGCCAAAGGGTGAGACCCCTGTTGGTATTGTTATCAGTTCCCTGTAATGCATCAGATCAAACATGATCTGATGCTGAGGCACCGATGTGAATTTGTATTTGCATGTGGAATCATTATTACTTGAATAACTTCTGAGGTAATGACTTCAGGAATGTTTTTCATGTAGATGGTCTTTCATTTGGAGTAAAAATCTACTTCTGATAGGTAAGAAATGGATAACAAATCCACTGACAAAACAAAATGTGTGTCATCTCATTAGACCCACCAAACAAGATTCAGGTTGTTGTCTTGACACATATAGTTCAGTGCTTAGTTACAAGGTGTCAGAGAACATTCCAGACTTGGGAAGCCACCAGGTATGTACGTGTGAGGGTGATGATGACTAAAGGTTTACAGTTTACAGAGAGCTTCAATTTTGAGTAGGAAAACTACTCAAAGTTACTCATGAACATGAGTTAATGATTAAATGTCCTCAGACTTGCACACTTACTGTACCTGCATGACTGGAACCAGGTGACACACCTCAATTACCGCTTTGTAAGATTTTTGTTTTTGATATTTATCTGCCTTTCACTTCTGCTAATTAGCTGCTCTTGATGGGTTTGTTAACTAATTATTATTGTTTAATTATTCTTAATAGAATAGTTCAACATTTTGGGAAGTACGCTTATTTCCTTTCCTGCAGAGAGTTCAATGAAGATCAATAGATACAGTACCACTCTTATGTCTTTACGATAAACATGAAACCAGCCATCCAGATAGCTGAGTTTAGCATAAAGACTGGAAACAGGGGAAAATAGTTTGTCTGGTTCGGTCCAAAGGTAACAAAATCCATCTACCAGCACCTTTAAATCGTGCCAATAAACATGTGATATCCCTTTGTTTAATAAAAGGAAATGACTGCTAAGAAATAGACCAGCATGTAGCGCCTCGTTAATCCACGTCGTTTTCACCCTTTGGTTTTTGTTCAGATTAAACAAACAAAATGTAGTGTGTTAATTTGTGAGCTTTAGAGGTGCTGGTAGGTGGACTTTGTTACCTTCAGATAGAGCCAAGCTAACTGTTTCCCCCTGTTTCCAGTCTTTGTGCTAAGCTAAGCTAACCAGCTGCTGGCTATAGATTCATATTTACCATGCAGACATGCTAGTGACAGTGTGAATCACTGTACAAAACTGTGAGATTACAATTCAGTAGGAGTGAAAACCAGTTTCAAATCTTAAGCCTTTCTCTATTAAATTAAAGTCATTACTTAATGCACAGCAAAGTTAAAGTTTGAGGGACAAACCTTTCCACTTATGATTTCTTAAGAGTTTAATGCTCAGAAACTCAGCTAATCTGTTTCATCACAGCTGTGAATCAGATGTGATTCACAGAGGTCTAACACACACAAACAACCACAAAAAAACACATTTTGTTTGACAGACATTTTAATTTTGATCTTACAACATTTTTCCACAGAAGTATGTGACATCACCTTTTTTTTTTCCAAATTAGCCGCACCATCTTCAAACTGCTGAGAAGAGCACAAAAAAAAAAAAACAGCACAGATGGAAATTTCTCATGTGAAATTATCAAAAATGTTCCAACTTCAGCAAATCAAAATCCATGTAGGACTCCATCCTTCACAGTAAGAAGCTGATTGAGAGAATATGTTTTAGGGCCTTTTAATGTCTGTTAAATCAATCAATTTATTAATTTGAATCTATATTCCCATGGTCACAGTCACATGGCACATCAGTTGAAGGATACTTGACAGTTTTGGAGCAGGGCTGCTGTATATCCCGTGAGGGACGGAGGACAGACCCCCTATGATGCTCTCTGGAGGGTAAAGTGGGATTAGTCCCGCTGCTCCTGGACCCCCGCCAGGGTTTAATGGAGCAGGAGTAACTAAATTGACAGGGATGCTTGCTGGCCAACAAAAGCTGAAAAACACTTAGGCTTTACTTGGAAATTGGGACAGGCTGACTTACCCTAAGCTGGTACAGATCCAAATGATACAATACTGGTTATGAAATTAATTCAGATTAACTGCAAATGCACTGATCCAACAAAAAAAAAAGCATGGCAGTGTATCCTGATTCACACCATTACAGCCTATTCACTAGACGTATTTTATGCTTTCCTGTAGTAACTGGCCTCAAGTCAAGAATGTGAACAACAGGGGTCGGGTAGGAGGTAGATGGCAGGGGTGGGAAAGATCCACTGAGACCTGAATTCCCATGAATCATTTGGTGCATTGACCATAAGGTGCTAGAATTCGAGTTGACCTGAAAGGCGGCTGTATCCTGTTGCTAATAAACTGTGGATATACATGGTATGACATTCTTGTGGAGCAGAAACTCCACAACTCAAACCACTCTGGGCAATATTAGGACAGAGTTATGCATTTTCGAGCCATTCTAAATGCCTAAAGACATTAGTGGCATAGATGGCAATGATGATCTGTCAGTCAGTCGTTGCATGGTACACCACTTTGGTCCCGACTGAAATATCTCAACAGCTAACAGATGGATTTGCATGAAATTTTGTACTGACATTCTAGGTCCCCCGAAGATGAAGCCTAATCACTTTGGTGATCGCTGACTTTTTCTGTGCAACGAGCAGGTCAAAGTTTTCTTATCCTGAAAAATATCTCAACAGCTACTTGATAATGGACACCGCTGTGTCTTAGGGATTAATACGGCAGCAATGAACTGTAACATCCCTGGTTTGAGTCTGGCTGGGGACTTTTGTTTCATGGTATTCCCCAGCTCTCCATTTCCTGTCATCTTTCCACTGTTGCTATATACAGTAGTAAAGGCATGGAAAACAAAATGTTGTACAAACATTCATGGTTCCCAGAAATGAATCCTAATGATTCTCTGACTGTTCCTGTAGCGCCACCGTGAGGTTCACATTTGGTGTTTTGAGTGAAATGTCTCAGCGACTACTGGATGGATTGGCATGAAATTTGGCGCTGACATTCACGACACCCTCAGGATGAATAATAATAACTTTGGTGATCCCTCAACCTTTGCTCTAGCGCCATCATCAGGCAACTTTTTATTTGTCCCGGTACTTTTGTCACACTAGCACTAGCATTTAGCTTAAAGCACTGCCTTAATACAGTCTCACAAAGCTGCTGTAGACTTTTGCTCTGATGGCATGCTGTGTAATTGCACTTGTCTAAAATGTAAAAACTAATTTGGGGTTTTTCAGTTGCCTGTTTTATGTGGGAAAATCATGAATAAACACAAGATGCACAAGTTAATCCATCACATTTATTTTTTGTGTCAAATTCAAGCCACCTTTGACACCAGGCTGCCAGCACCAGATTAAAGTATGTTGAATGCACGCACAGCAAGTGACAGTGTCGCGGCCGTAACGTTCAAGTCACACCTAGGGACTAAAGAAGGAGGGGGAAAGCATTACCATTATATGAGGTCTCAATGTGATGGAAGCACCCATCCTGCTCTAATCCTCACCACTTAAGAGCCTAGCCAATATCTACTTAAAGAGACATTATGCGGGAAATGTTATGCAAATAGCTTGTTTATCACTCTATCTGTGTGTCAGCCACTTGTTTTGTGGCCTGTCTACAGTGTGTCATGCTGATCTCTAGCTTAGGGAGCAGCATAATCTTTTAACACCTATCTGGCAGATTTCTCTATTGTTGTCAGATTTGGTATGAGGCAGGAAACTGAGTGAGTTACTGTGTTTACTTTTTAACAATCAGAGAAGAGCAGCGGTTAATCTTATCTTTTCTATGAATTCACAAGCGTCAGAGACAGTCATCACCAAAACATGTGTGGAGTGGAACTGATTTGGAAGTGTGCTGCGTGTATATTGGGGGCTCTCCTAAGCTGCACACATTGAGAGACCCTTACTAAGCAGATTACCTCCATAAATCTATGTCAGGATTGTTATAGAAATTTCTGCGTGTCTAGTCATGCAAAAGCAACAGCCACACGTTGCTGAGAGCGTGAGAATGCAGACGCAAAACATGTTTATAGTGACAGATATGCATCCCGGATGACTCGCTCCAGACGCTGAGCCGCTGTTAAAGCCATCAGTGCACTGCTGACATCTGCTGCACAAGTTAAGGTACATGCAAAACTTCCAAACACATTTGTAGTTAGTTGCATAGGGCTTGTATTTGCATTTGTAGCATTGCAGAGCAGCTCACTGTTTGATGTGTGATGATAAAAGTGGCTGTTACAGGAAAAAGAATCTTTGGATGTAGAGATATTTAAAGACCGTTTCCTGTGTTTGACATTTACCTTGGATTAAGGAACAGCATTGTGAGTCACAGCTGTACAGAGGTGTAGCATGGGAGCCGAGCTGGCAACGCGACGTGTGCCGGAGGAGGGGGGGGGGGGGGGGACCAGATGTTGTCCTCCTACCATGGGGAATAAACTCTATCAGTCACACCGCAGGTGGTGGGAAAAAGGGGGAGAGAAAGGGAGAAGAGAACGAGTGAGTGAGAAACAACGGCAAACAGGAAGCAGAGACCTTAGAACACAATGCTCGCAGAGTTTCCTGCAGGCTCAGACAGATAAGGAACAACACTTTGTTTAAAGCTGTATTTTCACCAGCAAACGTTTCCCACTCTCTAAAACCACATCTTACAATACTTGTACAATTCTTCTGCGCTACAGCTGTGATAGTGTGGAGCAGAAAATGTGGATTGTGAGTACTTGAATTAAAAAAAAAAAAACTCAACCCCAATATCTCCAGACAATATAGCCACAATAGTGAGGTAAAGAAATTATATGTCTAAAATCTAAAATCTAAGAGGCAACACAAGGGAAGGTGTTGGTGTCTTGGTCCAAACTTGGTCTTTGTGCCACTGCTGTTTCAAACCAACCCATTTATGCGTAGTGTGGTGCACTGGTCAGGGTTCCTGCACAGTGGGGGATGTAGAACAGGGTTCACAGTGTGAACCTGCCATGCATTTTGACGCAGCTGGTGTCAACATGCGTCACACAGGTAGTACATGTCTGTCTGCAGCCTTCCCCAGGCCAACAGCAGAGTTAGCAGTGACACAGACTGTGGTGCAACGGGAATCTGGCGTTTTAGATTGGAAGAAGAAAGGGAAACATTCCATGAATAGACAAAAAAGACTCTAAACATCATTATTATTAGTAGAAGTAGTAGTACAGGAGTGTAATCTGTGAGGGAATGTTTATAATAAGGGGATTGTTTTGTTGTTTTTGCTTTCCATAAATATAGCCTATTATATAAATCTGTGTATTTATGAACCCAGTCACCCTGAAAAAGACAGGATGAAACATGGCACATGAAGTTTCTGCTATAAACTGCAACTGGTGACAGTTTAACAATAACAATACCCCCTCAGCTGTGCCCTTTGCCCTTTACATGGAGAGTAAAGCTGCCTTTGTAGATTGAGCACGTATGAACAATTCAACAAAGTGGCAAACAGGTCTGGACAAAAAATCTGAAATTTCTGTGATACTTAAGTTTTGAGATGTCATGTTTAAAGAGCATCAAACCTGAAAGTTGTGCTGACAAATGAAAACCCATCTTTTGTAAAACACGAAAAGTGTTTGTCCCACTTGTAAAAGACAGCACAACAGGCGCCACTGTACATAATGCGTTTTAAATCTTAATTTTGTACTCGACGAGTTTCAGCTTGTTTCACTCACCATGTTCATTGAAGAAACGTGTAAGATGTAATGCAGAATAAAGTCTGTATGAGGCTCAATGTGGACCAGGAGCAGATGCTGGAGCAACAGCCCCCTCTGTGGACCAGAAACGGTATTACACCACATTATTGCCAGAGTTCATTCAGTACAGTTCAACAGAACGACGCAGAAAATATATATAGCAGAATAGATTTCCATAACGAGGAGTTTGCTTGTTATTTATACATTAAACAGTAGCCAAACACCATCATAATATCATATAACATTTCAATTTTCGAACAATTTTTAAAAGGACATTTAGTAGCGTATATGTTTAAGTATTTGTTGTTGTCTCTAAACCTGATTATATTGCAACTAATCACTTGAAAATATATCAAAAATATTTAAAGGAGTCTCCACTTTTGAAAGTAACAACATTTGAAGCGTCTATATATCCTTTTGAAAAAAGTCACATGGTCAATTTATCGCACGAGAGTCCCACTTCCGAGGATTAATTTAAAATTTGCATATTTACAAACTTGCAAGATGATAGTCAAACTACTGATCAATAAAGCATGCTACTGTACTTTATTTATCATATGGCATGTAAGGTCAAATCAGCTGACCTTTACCAGTGGTCTTAGTGGGAGTGACTATGTAAATCTGCATCAGAAGGAAAAAGACAGTGTTGGGGGATCACTCGTCTGATTGGGCGCCTTTGTTCTTTCAAACTGAGGTGTCCCCCTCCTTTTATTGCCACCAACGGGCCTGTGGAGAAGAAGACATCTTTTACAGTAATGCTGCACTCCTGCATGGACTTTCAAAGCGCTGGGATGTTGGAATAATAACATGAGGAAACATGGCGCAGGCCTGCCAGAGACATGAGAAACCGAACAGACTGAGGGAAGAACTGAGCTGCATGCTGGTGGGTGATGGAGCAGTGGGGAAGACCAGCATGATTATCAGCTACATCTTCAATGGATACAACAGCGAGTACAGGCAAACAGCTTTTGATGTTTTCACTGGTAAGTGAAGGTTAATTTTTTCTTTAAAGGTCAACAACAGCTGGATTCAGTAATAAAACTGATGTTTCTGTCCAATTAACTTGCAGGTCTGGTTCATGTGAATGGAATTCAAACTCGTATCAAACTGATAGATACTGCTGGACAGGTAAATATCCCACATTACATTATGATTTCTTAAACAAACCACAGAGTCCTTTGCTCACTATTTGATCTTTGACAGGAGGAATTTGGCCATCTTCGCTCTCTGTGCTATGCCCATGTGGACGTCTTCATCCTCTGCTTCAGCCTTGTCAACCCTGTCTCCTTTGACAATATCGCTTCCAAATGGATCCCACAGATCCGCGCCGGTAACCCAACTTCACCCATCGTTCTGGTCGGAACTCAGTCAGACCTTCGCCACAATGTGGACGTCCTTATTCATCTGGACCAGCGGAGAGCCAAACCAGTGCACTTCAGCCAAGCCAGAAGGCTGGCACGCAGGATCAGAGCTCATGACTATGTGCAGTGTTCAGCTCTGACACAACACAACCTCAAAGATGTGTTTGACCGTGCTATATTTGCTGCCCTTAAGCACAAGCACACTGGCACAAAACCCCAAAAGCTCAACCTGATTAAACGTTTAAAGACTTTTTGTGATTGTGGATGGAGGAAAATCTTCAGATTAATCTGACTGGAATCTAAAGAAAGGATTGGGCGTTTGTTGTTTTGGGGATTCTTATGGCATTTTTCTCTGCAGAATTTGGATGACAACATGACTTAAGATCAATTAAAACCTGCTTGACACCCTACCTTAAAGTCCTGTGAGAAATACGACAATCGATGCACCAAATTCTGCATATTCTATTCTTCTTATCTTGCCCTTCTTGTTTTCATGTTTTGTTTGTTCCTATTGTTGTTTTTGCATGTGTGTTAAAGTGTGTAATAAATGCACTACAGAATACATTTCATTTCAACTGTGTTTTCTTTGAATCAGTGTTTTGAGAGTGGCTTTGATTGATGAATCAGAAAAAGTCTGAAGATCCTGCAGTGGAAGATACTGTCAGTGGAGAAATGGAGGGAAAACACAAAGTGCCATTTGGAACAAATGGTCACCTGCTGATACTTTGAAGTGCTGGTTAACAAGACAAAGGCCGTTTAAATCCATCCTCTGTGCGAAAGCTTTTGCTCGGGCATGTTTCTAGCAATTACTTTTAAAATGCCTGCCTTCATTTTCTTTGATAAAACGAGGGTCAAAGATCAAATTTTGATTAATTAAAGTTTGCCAAAGAAATAGTAATTTCAAAAGAAACAATTTGATATATTCATTAAAATTTATTGAGACCTTTGGAGCTATTTGCAGCACCAACTCACACTAAAAGAACTATTAGATTATTTTAATTTTCTCAGAGGTCATCTCATCATTTGATGTTGCTTATTAATTATTTATTTGCATGCCTGAAAAGAGTACAAAACACTTCTACAAATAACATGCATTATACACAAAGTAATGTTGAATGTGTGGGTTTGTCATTTGTAACAGTTGGTGGTATTTTACTGTGCCGCAAGGAAGCAAAAGTCCAAGAGCTGGTTTGAAAAGTTTACAACTTCCCACAACTGTTTACATGCCCTACACCTAATCACTGCAGCCAACATTCAGGATTCAGACTTTATTGTCATATGCACAGAAGAACAGGTTAGGCATACCCTATGCAATGAAATTCTTACTTTGTAGTCTGTATACATTGCCGTTAAAGTATATTAAAAAGGAGAAATAAAATAACAGTATCAGTTATGCAAAATAAAATGAAAAATTATTGATGATAAAATGCAAAGTTATAATGTAAAATGAAATAAATAGGCTATATAATAATAACCTGACAGGTTAATATGTGAAATATTAGTATATGATTACGTCTTAAGGAAGTAATCGTTGAAAAAAACATTTTGGAAGCTGCTCACATATCGTCGACTCAGCCTGAGCGCCTCACTAGATGGAACTACGTTTCCCGTCATGCAACCGGCCTCACCCTCCTCTGACCCTGTGACTGAAAATAATCTGATCAGCTGATCTGACCTGGCAACAAAATAACGTAGCCAGAGAAACCTGCCAGGGAGGGGGCTGAAGAACAAAAACAATGACACTGCTCGGACGGATTTAAAATACAGAAACACTTTTAAAGACTTTTTAAACGGAGTCTCGCGGATTTCCCTCCCGTTTTAAAGTGTCCGCGCAGACATCCCAGCTTTTGACATCGACTGGCTGTTGTTTTTGTTGATATGTTAACTCTGCAGCTCAGTTGACAGACTGGAGGCTAGCTGCTTGTTTGGACGGCTGTAAACTGTTGGTGGTTGCTTGCTCACTAATAGCGGCTTTTCTTTGGGAAAAGTTGAACCTGTCTGTCGAAACTAGCTCGATAGAAGCAAAGCATTCCTGTTTGGACGCCAAACTATCTGCCGTGTTTGCCAGCGAGCTGCTGAGGGTCAGTTTGCTAGCTAGCCTGTTGTTAGCATCAACATTTGCACATTCATCTATTCAGGGAGAGTTCATTGTCTCGGTCGGTTTTGGCTACCTGCACATATTTCTGTATTATATTAGAGTTTTAATCGCTAACTTAAGGTGTATTTTATGTAATGCTGCATCCATTATATAACTTTGATGTACAAACAAGCTAACTTGGTTGCAAAAAGACATAACTCAAGGAGACGGCGTTTCTTCTTTATTGCCTCACTGTTAGCTGTTTGTTGCACTGGCTAAATGTCATTAAAAAGTGTTTGAAATTGATGCTGCGAAAACTAATCTGGTAAATCTTATGTATTGTTGAGACTTTTTAAGTGTTGTCACAGTTAGAGAATAACCAGCCTTGACACAATGCAGCTGCTTTAAGTTGAATTATTGCATTCAGTCATTTCATTTGTCAGTATTATCGCATTATATTGTGCATTTTTCCGTTAACTGCTATTGGAAATTGCTTGTGCTGTAGTCAAAGCCAATAAGCACTGCTCTGTATTCAAGTTAACTTTGTAAGAAACGATGAGTGGCCATGGCTCATCTTCAGAAAAGGGAGTCAATACTAGTCTAATATGTCAAGAGAGTTATGCCTGCGGTGGCTCTGAGGAGGCTGCGTTTGAGTGTGATGAGTGCAAAAGCTTGCAGTGTGTTCGTTGTGAGCTTGAGCTCCACAGCCAGGAGCCTCTCAAGAGCCATGAGCGGGTTCAGATAAGTCCGGGGCATGTCCCTTACTGTGACACCTGTAAAGGAGGTAACGGAGACAGTGGCAAACGCCATAGGTCCGTGGTCCGCTGTCAGAACTGCAAAGTTAACTTGTGCCAAGACTGTCAGAAACGCACCCATAGTGGAGGCAACAAGAAGAAACACCAGCTCACATCTTATCCTCCACCGCCAAAACCTGCCAAGGTCAGCTCTGTCCAGACATCTGTGCAGCCCGCTGTCCAAATAGCCGATGAGACCAAATCTCAGAGAGCAAAACTCCAGGAGAAGATATCCAGTTTTCTTCTGGTTGATGAGAATGAGGAAATGCAGGTAAGTTGCGCAAAAAGCAAAACTTTTGCTTAGACTTCTACATTTGTTATTTTGATAACTCATTATCCCTTGCGAACTCTTCTTGTTCTTTCCCAGATAAAAGATGAAGCTGCATTTATAAAGAGGCTGAACTGCACACCTGACCAGCTGCTGAAGGTGGTGTCCATCTTTGGCAACACGGGAGAGGGCAAATCTCACACCCTGAACCACACATTCTTCATGGGCAGAGAAGTGTTCAAGACCTCTCCCACACAGGAATCCTGTACAGTGGGTGTGTGGGCAGCTTTTGACCCCATCCATAAAGTAGTGGTCATCGATACAGAGGGTCTGCTTGGGAACAGTTCCAAACAGGGCCAGAGAACCCGTCTCTTACTCAAGGTGCTCGCCATCTCTGACCTCATCATCTACCGCACCCATGCTGACCGTCTCCATGATGACCTCTTCAAATTCCTCGGGGACGCCTCTGAGGCCTACTTGAAGCATTTCACTAAGGAACTGAAGGCCACAACGACCCGCTGTGGCCTGGATGTCCCGCTGTCCACCTTGGGCCCTGCTGTGGTTATCTTCCATGAAACAGTCCATACAAAGTTGCTCGGTTCAGGTATGTATTCAGGTAAAACATCTCAACAGTTCTGTTACTCATAATGAAGTGTAATTACTTCATCTGTTACGCATATGTTGGACAAGTCAAAGCTTTAAATAGAATTTTACCTGGAAGCTTGCTTAGAAGAACAGCACATTGTGACTGTATCACCGCGAATGTAGTCTGCATCACTGTAAGGGACGAGAGGTGGTGCCTAAAGGATAAACACCAGAGATAATTACAGAATAAGCAAATATTAGCTGGCCATGTTTCTGGAGGTTGCAATCAGCATTCCAACTTTTTGAGAAATGTGTAAACATGACTTTTTGGACTAAAAAGAAAACTGTGCATTCTGTGTCAGTGAAGTCAAAAATGACATATTTATGGCTGCGGTCACATACTTGAACGACCATACCAGTTATTTTTGCATATTTTAGTCCTGTCGCTGCAGTCGTACTTCGTGTTACCTTTCCACCATTTTCCAATGGAGGCTTTAGTCATTCTAGCTTTTTAAATAACTTCCACACTGGCAGCCAGTGTTTACTGTTTATTTTGCTACAGAGTGAGAATAAACTTGCAGAGACTAGTGAGCATAATGCCTGTCTTTTATTGTTATCCGAGTTTTGTTATTGCTGCTGTTGTAAACGCAGGTTGTTTTTAAAAAGCCTGTGCTCTGACACGCCCCGGGAGCCTGCTAGTTAAGACACATGCCACATAACTACAACAAATGATTTCAGCAACGTGCCATTGTTCTCTCTCTCTCCCTTAGTTTCCCATCATCTCTCTACTGTCACTTATTTGACAAAGGCATAGAATGCCCAAAAAATACATATATTAAAAGAAAGTTTGCGCTCCATTTCCATGCCATGCAAAACCTGATATTCAATGTGATGTATTACCTCAGTCAAATAAGTTTCAAGTCTCTAAAAATAGATTTTCACACTATACAGAAATATATGGAAACTAATCACTGCTTCAAAGGGCAACAAAAACACATTTAAAATATGTGTAAAGTACACATGATTTGTAATGAATCCACTAAAACATGAAGGTATGGAATGAGCCTTCAAGACTTGGGACAACAAACTTAATGCAAATGAAGAGCTACATGTTAAGCTTTATTAAGTATGCTTGGCACTTTCATATTTCAGGAACATGTGGTATTCAGCTCTCACATATAATGGATACTCTGAAGCACAGGATTTTGAGAATTATGTTGTATCTTATGTATTGATAGGCCTATGCTAATGGATTATCTACAGTGTATTCAGATTACAATCTATAGTAACCTCTCCATTTGTGTTTTTTTTTGTTTTTTTTTTATTTTATTTTTTTAGATAAGTCATCTGAGTCAGTAGATCGGCTGCTGTTGGAGCGCTTCAGGAAGCTTTCTCGTTTCCCAGAGGCCTTCAGCTCTGTCCAGTACTGGGGCACACAGACTCTGAGCCCCCCTACTGACTTCCGCGGCCTGCAGAGTAAACTCGAGCAGCTCCTGGATAACAATGCCACCCGTTCCCCACGCACCCCTGTGGTCATCTTCAAAGCCCTGCAGGTAGGGGTGTATATAGTTGAAAAATCAGCCACCTACAAACCGGCTTCAGCTTGTTATTGTAAAGCCAATACTGAACTGAGGATGATTGTTTTTCAGTCTTTAATGCTCAAGGTTTAACTTTATTCATTTAATGTAATTATCTGTCGGTCTTTGATTTCCCTATAGGCATTAAGTGAGCGCTTCAATGGGGAAATTGGAGATGAGTTGGTAGCTCACAGCTGCTTTTTTCCTGATGAGTACTTCACTTGCTCCAGCTTATGCCTCAGTTGTGGGTCAGTGCCTATTAACTTTTTAAATATGTTATGCTTTATTATCTCTCTGTCAATCTCTTGCTGATTTTAATTCTGATTTATTACTTTAATCTCAGATCTGGTTGCAAGAACAGCATGAACCACTTAGCAGAAGGAGTGTGCCATGAGGCGAAGCATCGTTGTCGTTATTCTGTTCAGTACGATAATCGTATTTACACCTGTAAGGTAAGCAAAGAGAATTAATTCTTTACCAGTAACGCCGTTATTACTCATGTCCCATGACGGATGAATCTAAAGGTAAAATCATTGTGTGGTGCGTCACCTCAGGCTTGCTATGAAGGGGGGAAGGAAGTGCTAGTTGTCCCTAAGACTTCAGCGTCCTCTGACTCTCCATGGATGGGTCTTGCCAAATATGCCTGGTCTGGGTGAGTAGAAGGGGAATGACCTGCAGGGTCAAGGCGTAACTGGGCTTGGGTTAGGCTTATGTTACCTTTACACAGCCTAATTTTAACACTGGTGGTCCAGACTCTGACTTAAAATCACACAAACCTACATATTCTTCAGCAATCAGATACAAATGTATTACATTTGTATTTTCACAGAGACTAAGTTGCACATTTGCATTTATGTGTGTATGTTCAGGTATGTTATTGAATGTCCCAACTGTGGAGTGATCTATCGGAGCCGTCAGTATTGGTATGGGAACCAGGACCCTGTGGATACAGTTGTCCGCACTGAGATCCAGCATGTATGGCCAGGGGTAAGAGAAACAAACTTCTCAGTCTAATTATTTGATAAAGGCTGTAATTGCTTCATTATCTATAATAGGGCAGACCTAGAATTATCTACCTATTTTTGTGGTAAAAATTCAGTCTCTGCTTTTTGCAGTCGGATGGCTTTTTAAGGGACAATAGCAATGCAGCGCAGCGTCTTTTGGATGGAGTCAACTTGGTGGCCCAGTCTGTGTCAGAGCTCAGTGTCAAGCCTGCCAAGGCCGTCACCTCTTGGCTGACAGATCAGATCGCCCCAGCCTACTGGAAACCCAACTCCCTCATCTTGGTGAGTGACACACACGGCCCCACCCTCTGCCACCCGCCACCAACAGCCAAGTCAACACTTTCGTGTCCTGAGAGATGTTTACTGTCTGTGGTGTTCTGTACCTATTACACAATCTATGTTTGCCGGTCACAAGATAAGACTTGAATAGACTCAGAATGCGTCCTCTTCCGTCTAGCTCAGCTCTGGTCAATAACTACCTCTGTTGTTATTGTCTTTGTCTTGCACAAGGTGTGCCATAAGTGTCAAGAAGTCTTCCAGGACAACGACACCAAGCATCACTGCCGTGCCTGTGGAGAGGGCTTCTGCGATGGCTGCTCTTCCAAAGCTGCACCCGTCCCCGAGAGAGGATGGGGTCTTGCCCCTGTCAGAGTCTGTGACGTCTGCTTTGAGCAGAGAGCTACATACGCAGGTACACACACTCTCGCTAATGTCAAATGTCCCCTGTTGTTACCCTGTGTGTGTTATGAAGTCATTTAACATTTATGTGAGCTCTGACTTCAGCAAGGCTTTTTGTCTTTATGCAGAGCTACTTGAGGCAGAGCTTGAGGAGGAAGAAGGCGGAACTCTCGCCAGGAAGGTCGGAGAGGCAGTGACCAACACCATAGGGGTTGTAGTCACTGCTATTGACATCCCACTTGGTGAGTTTGTCCCAAATCAAAACCTAAAGGGAATTGTTATGTAACAGGAACAAATGACCCAGTAAATGTGAGTGTATGGACACATTGCCCTCTGGTGGCAGAGGTGTATCATTCTTATTTACAGTAGGAAAGAAAAACAGGAAGGTCTTATTTCTAGTATGAACTTTCAAAGATGTAACACAGGAGTCTAGCCAGCAAAGCCTTCCTTATAAGGAAAATGGGGTGCCCTAATGGCCTAGTTGTACTAGAGCTTGTACCATTACCAAAGGCTCACAGGTCTCTGCTCACTCACTGTAAATCTTTCAAATGTCAAAGATATTTCAAGGAAAAAAAATCATATGACTAACCTGGAAAAATGATCCAAATTAAGAGATTCATTTCCACCCTGCTTGGTGATGATACATTACAGAGAGACTCACATGAGTAACAGAAATGATATATTTCATTAAGCAGATGTCCAAATACAGAATTAGTATTTGTCTGTAATTTGTTATTCTTTCCAAAAAAAAAAGGTTTACTGACTAAAAATGTGAATTATTCTACACACACTGGCTACAGAACCTAAAATGTCCTTGGACAAACTCTTCAGGATACACAAGTGGCAGCACTTCATGTATAAGTGCTCTGCTATCTAATGTTTAACATAAACTTTCAGTTCTATCTAACGTGAGTGTGTGAGAGATAGTAGATGACAAGTTACATTCTTCTCAAATGTGTGTTGTACACACACTCTTGTAGATTTTTTTAGGAGTCAATGATCTGAATGTTTAGAGGTTGCTTATAGGACATATTATATGTCTGTAAATATTTCTCAGTAATTCTACACCGCAGTTATATAGCTCAGTCGCCTCCATACCGTCTGCACTCAAGTAGAGAATGCACTTTTTTTTTTTTAAGAAAATTTTTATAACCGCCTATCTGTCACATTTCTAATGTGTATTACATTGAGAAAAAGAGGTCTGTAGCAAAAATATCAAATGTAGTACCACTCACATGCAAACCACAAATCATAGCCCCTATTTTCCTCTCAGGTTGTTGCATCCGTGTCTTTATCATATTTGGAAAACCTTTAAACAAGCTTAGTAGTATGATCATTACACTGCTATGTAAGGCTACTATAGTCCTATATTTACTGGGTGTGGATGAATATGTTTTTGATAACGTGATATCCTGCTGAAAACTTCTCCATGTCTAACACCACCCCCAAAAATACCACAGAGCAACGTCTGCTCCAATCACAACACAATCAGCCGACTTATTTCCAAATCCAAATCTTGTTTCTGGGTAGTGTTAATTTTGTCAGCTATTTTTTTTTTTTAATTTAGTCTTAGTCCTGTGTCAAATGTCCGTGTTAGTTTTTATCATATTTAGTCAACCTCATCCTGTTTTTTTTTAGTCTTTTTAGCCATCAGATTATATTGAACATTTCGGTCATTTTTTGTCATTTAAGTCAAACTTAGTTCACATAATATTTTATCTCACTATGTGATGGAAAAACACAGGTTGAATGATTAAGAAAGTGTGTGGACTGATGGGATCAGTTTAAGGAATAAATCCAGACATGGAACATGTTCTGGTTTGCAAATTTATTTTGAACCAACACAATTGAACAACTGGGTTTCCCATTACTGTGGTGGGCTGCCACAGTTTAATTTGCCCTGCTACAGTTTCACGTTGGTATCCCCTCCCCAGATATAACTGACACTTGTGATACCGAGTGTAGCACACGCACATGCACACGCGCGCACACACACACACACACACACACACACACACACACACACACACACACACACACACACACACACACACTAGCGTGTAACTGACACTTGCGTTTACTGACACCCACGCACTCTCTCTCTCACAGACACACACACCGTTCTAAATCTTATTAATTTATGCAACCCCCCCAACTGCATAACAGACCGCTTAACCAACATCGTATTCGGTGCTCATATTTAGAAAAAAAAAACAGTCTAATATTTTGTCTCCTGTTTTTTGTCAACAAAAATAAAGAGAGATGTTGGTAAAGTTTAAATTTCTTAAACTACATTTCAGTCTCGTCTTTTTTCATTAACATTATTGCATGTTGATGTAGTCACAGTTAGTGTTTAATGGCGTCACTGCCTGCACATCATCGTCTTGTCTTAGTCATGGAAAAAAAGGTTGACAAACCTTATTTTGTCCTAGTTTTCGTTTATTAAATTAACACTATTTCCGGGTTTCCGTGGATACCAGAGCCAAGGCGGCTAAGAACTCATTTTACATGGTGTTATGATGCATTTTAAGCAGTAGTGAGGAAAAAGCAGCATGGATAAAGCTAAAGTAAAGCAATAACAAACTTGTAGTAAAGTTTTATGAAGTTACTGATTCAAGTTTAAATACTGCAGCATAAAACTAGTATTTTGTCAGCAGGGATGAGAAGCACAATGGAGGTGAAGTAAATGTAAAAGACAAACTTATCTTACGACCAAAACCAGGATGTGCTTGTTTATGTGTGTGTATTTATGTTGTGTGTTGCCTTCAGGCCTAGTGAAAGACGCAGCTCGTCCTGCCTACTGGGTGCCTGATCAGGACATCCTGTCCTGCCACAACTGCCAGCGTGAGTTCACTGCCAAGCTGTCCAAGCATCACTGCCGTGCCTGTGGCCAAGGAGTGTGTGACGACTGCTCCCCTGAGCGTCGGCCGGTTCCATCGCGGGGCTGGGACCACCCCGTGCGCGTGTGCACCAGCTGCAACCAGAAACCTGGAGAACTTTAACAGGGACGGTCTTCCTTCCTCAGAGCACCAGAAAGAACCACTCACTCACTCAGCTCGCAGTCTGTCACTGCTATACCTCTGTTACTCAAATGGTTCCGTCTTGTTTCTGTGGAAAGGAAGTTTTTAGTCATATATATATATATATACATATATATATATATATATGTGTTTAGTAAAGATTTGGGATTTCAGAGTTCCTGTGGCCTTTGTAGAACAGCCAGAACATGTGTGTTACTTGACTGAGTGTGAAACCTCCATTTCCACTCTGATTTAAATATTCAGAGTGAATATTTTGATTCTTCTTTGACACAAATCCCTAATTTTACGTTAAATAAGGCTGTTGAGCTATTTTTCTACTATCAGGAAAATATAAAAAAAAAAAAGTACCATTTAAAGAATACTAGTTAGTTGAGAACCCTGTGGGGTTGGTGTGATTAGTTTTCAGCAGTTCTTATTATTTGAATTGTTTCTCATGTCATACGTGTAATGGCCAGGAGATATTTTAAATGCGTGCAGGTATAAGTGCAGGTTCCATTGCATGCTGTATTGCGACGTTTTAGTTTTTTGCACTAAGCCTTTTTCAGCTGTTATAGGCTGTTGCTTACCATGGCCAAAAACCAGATATCCTGACGATCAAGTAATCTGTCCCAAACTGAGTTGAACTCTACAGTCGGTCGGTCTAGATTTTGGATATCTGGTGTGCCAAAAATCATTCAGGTCACTGTGTCTGTGCTGGTATAATGTTTATATTTTACCATGTAATTTGTGGTTGTATGAAGACATAGAACTATGTTAGAGGAGTGTACATTTGAAATGTTAAAAAAAAAATTATTTATGTATTGAAGATAAAAAAAAACAACAACTTATTAACACTCTGGCATGCATGACAGTCTGAGAGATCCATGGCCTTTTACTTGTTCAGAGGGCGGTCTCTGAATAACCTCACTATCTCTTTTACCAAGCGGCATTTTGTTGTATGTGTCATAAACTGTTATGTATTTCATGTTCAAATTTTTTTTTTTTTTATTTCTTGACAAATCCGCATTTTATTTGTTTTCTAATATTTACTGTTTTTCAGAACTACAGAATATCCAAATCTGTCTCCAAACCATTTTTACATATTACATTCACGCCTCCAGGTCTCCGTAGGCACAGTCTGACAGGAGAAAGACTCCTGACAAAGCTCGACTCGTTGATATTCTGTTTCAGCTCTTCACAGCTTGTTTTTCCGTTTTTTTTCATCCCTTATTGAAAGCTATTTTATTGTCTTTTTGCCTGTTTTTGTTTTGCATTAGTTATGGCTATTTATATACTTTGTAGTGACTATGTGATTCACACTTTCTCTCTATATTTATTATTATTATTATTATTATTATTTTTGTCTTTCAGCATTACACACAAAAAAAACTCAAAATGTGGCAGTGACAAGATATGGAACCATATTTAGTGACTGAGCGCTTTAAGGAACTTTTTCAAAAAGTATGTCTTGCATTGTTATTAGTTTTATGTTATTGAGTAATGAGACTGTTATGTCTGGATATCATACAAAGCACAAGGTGATGCCTTTAACACGTATGCTTGTATTTTATTGTTAAAAAGGAGAAAGGAAAAAAAAAAAAGGTCTTTGTTGATTGTAAGCTTTGTAGATAAAGTTAATTCTTCCTTTACTCCTAACGTGGAACTTTTAGTTCTGATGTCTGGGAAGATGTTGTGTCTGCCTTGTCTCAAAATAGATTTATCTGTCTGAATGTTGCATCATACACACACACACACACACCCTTGTGTGAGATTATAATATGGCACAGGATAGTATAGGAAATAGATCATTTCAGATTACATGTACTGGAATCCATTCCCATGCAAATTTGTGAAGTCTGTTGCTTCAAATATCCTTTGCGGTGTTTGAGAAATACACTTTGTGATGTCCAGTTTTGTTTTTGTTTTTTTCAATTAGCTTGGGTGCTATTATGAACACAATTTATCTACAGATTCCAAATCAAGCAGGAATGATTGATACCTTTTTAAACGGTTGGAAATGAACTTGAAAACAGTGATGTGTGGAAACCGGTGGAAGATTTGCATAAGATTAAAGTTGTATCAGCTCCCGTCTGTCAAAACATAATCTGGAATTGCCTCCATGTCTTTACTGTGTATGTGTGTGTGTATGTGTGTGTGTGTGTGTGTTTAAATCTACCAGTGTCAAACCACTTACTGTACTGTATGTGGGAGGAATAGATCGTGTGCACGCCTGTGTGTTATGCGCCTTGCTTTCACTCCTCTCCCAACACTGCAGCTTCAGATAAAGTGAAGGAAAATGATTTCCTTAGTGCTTATTGATGATGTTAAATGATTTATAATTATTTTAATAAATAATGAATCCCAAGCTTCCATGTTGATATTCTGTGCCACTTGCACTGCATTGGTGTTTAGTACCCCAAACAGGGAATTGCTCTTGATATATATATCCAAGCTACAGTAAGGGTCTCTTTAAAAGTGTTGTAATTCAGTTGTGTACAATATAAATACAAGGGAAAACCCTTTAAAATAATTTTGACAGTTTACCCCACGAAGCCACGCCCCGGCCGCGTACGCTGCAAATGTATTGGTGCGCGAACTCACCCCGTGCTCTGATTGGTCCGTTTCCGTAGGTTTCCCTCAGAACTGCAAGACGCCGATATTGCGTTACATTGTAGCAAAATGGCGGCTGTCATTCAGAATCCACTAAAAGCGTAAGTAATTTGGACATTGAGGAAATTGTGAATAATTACTTTGTTGCCAACTCGTACGTTAAAACTGGCTTTTCGTGCATGTGATTCCGAGTCGTGTGCATATGACAGAGGAAGCTGTCTAAATTCATTTTGTGTACTTCTTGCATGGCAAAGTAGCCTCGTATAGTTCTTTTATTACACAAGATTTGAACATTTAGTGTTAAACATGTGCGGGCGGCTGCCTGACATTTTTGTCTGCACTAGAAGAGCTTTTCCTCCGCACGGTTTTGCATTCAACAGAAGAGAGTGTCGTCTTCCTGGGCTGTAAATTTATTTGGAAAACTGTTGTCGACAACGTGCCTTTCCGCTGCACCGAATAATTAAAAGCCGATTTTCTTCGTGCTCGGTTCAAGGCACAGCGGCGAAATATCATCTGACATTCCGAAAGTCGTTTATAGTTGGTGTGAATTGTCGACATGTCAACTTTGGCTCCTCCGAGCGCAGACGTGGTCAGGACCCGGTAAAGCAAGGGAGGAGGCATTTTGTATTTGCATGCTTGCTGGCGAAATCGACAAGTGACAGCAATCTGAGTCCGCCGTTGGAAAAAAACAGTGTCACTCTGTGCTCAGATAGCCTGTGCAATAGTCATTGTTATCCCTCAACTTCAAAGAAATGCTCCACCTTTTTTTTCTCCATTTCTCCTTTGTTCTTCTGTATTGTTTCACCATTTCCACTAGTAGACATATTACTGTAAGTTAGACCCAAGTAGCCTCCTGTTTATGCTCATTTTATATTAAAACTATCACGTGGCTTTCCTTAAAAACGCACATTCGCTCGGACGCATTTAGTATATTTTGTATTGATGGGTTGTGATCATCATGGCTCTTTATGGGACTGTGTAAAGGTGGAGCAGGCACTCCACTGTGCCTTTAAGTGGAGGAGTGCTTGAGATTAGCTTGGTCCAGGATCCTGAGCCCATCTGTCAGAGAGAGAGAGATGCTCCGACAGAGAGGAAGTGTTGGGCACAAGCAGGAGAACCATCTGCTCCTCCATGGAGGTACCCTGGCACCTCCATGGACCGCAGCACAAGGAGTGGACCACACAACACCTTGCACATCACCCACACTGTTGCTATTGCTGTTGTGACATTGTTACTACACCTAGAGAAAGAGTGATGTTTGCACAGCGGATACCTGATTGTTGTTTTGTCCATTGCATGATGACATTTTCTGCACTTGGTTAGTAAATGGTACATTAATATTTTGCTAAATATTTTAGCCTCATCTTCACAAATTTGCACACTCACACTAGTGTGGGGAGTACTAGCCGAGGACAATAACTAAACACATAATTTGAAAGGCGTGTGTGTGTCTTTGATTCTGTGATATTATGAAAGGCAGCAGGGTAGCTGAGTAGTTACAGATTACGGCCGATAATGGTGCTGGCCATTTGCAGAGGGCATGGATCTGTCTTTGCTTTAGTGGCCTTTAGCAAGACAACCCCCCACCTGCATAATCATTGCATGGTTATCAGGAAAACGTTGTTAGTTGGAATGCGAAATTTCACTTTAATCTGTATTTATACATTAGTCGACGGCTTGCACTTTTCACGCCCGGCTTCATAGATTCTCTGAGTCCATCCAGGGAATTACGAAAAAACAATCACAGCCTCCTTTTGTTGGCATCTGAACAGCTCAGAGAAGCACTTGATGTTCAAGTGTTCACTGTAAATGCTAAATAAATAATATGTCTGTGTACTGCCTTCCATTCTCCATCTGTTTTTAATAAAAGCAGGATTGTTGGAAAGTACATTTCGTTATTGTCTCGTTGGATTGTTTCCCACACATGTGTCCCAACAAGCTTCAGTGTGTTTCTGCTGTCAAGTCGCCGTTTTAGCATTCTGATGTGGAATGTCTCCTTGCTATAAGCTGTGCTTAATGAAGTGTTTCAATCTGCTATAATTAGCCTCTGTCTCGGGTTTCTGACTTCATTTCACACGTTTGTCAGATTATAATTAGTCACACTTGACACTAATTGGATGTTGCTCCTGTGGACCGGTTTGACCTTTTTTTTTGTATTAATATAATTCACTTTAGGGAAATGAAACGCTGGTTTGACTTTGTTGTAGAGACGTGGCGGATGAAGCTGCGGTGTGCAGGCCTGTGCATGTCGTCTGTGTGAGGTCTGTCCCTCGTTTGGGCACGGGAGGACAATAATCTCCAGAATCTGATGATTAAAATGGAGTCTGGAATATGTAATTAATAAAGAAGCTCATAAAGCTGCTCATTAAAATCGCAGCCACAGCTGGAGTTGTCTGTGGGTTGGACACATCTTCCAACCACAGCTTTCCTGACATTACATCGGCCAGATCTCTCCCAGTCGTCAGCTACCTTGTCATTGGTGTTGAGTAGACTTTGAGTGAGTCAGGCCTGCTGTTTATTGGCACTGCAGTGTGGAGGTGTATGGTCTGGTTTACTCCTGCCCTCAGCCTAACTGTGGTATTCTGATTGGTGTAATCAGAGGTTGTTGTCAGGATGTAGTCACTCTGTAGGCCCACCTCCTCCCCCTCCCTTGTTGTGTGGTAGCTCTAGCTTCCTGTGAAGAAGCAGTGTGCACCTGCAAATTTGTGAAACCTTTTTGTGAAGTTGTGTTTCCAGATCAGATGTAGCCATTTGTATCCTCATTTATTTTTCTTATGCAAGTCAGATCTCTTTTAAGCGGCGGGCCTTTTGTGAAGTAGTACACTGGATTTTTGTCATGACTGCAGATTCACTTCTCTCCTGAATGCCGCTCTGCTACAAACTATAGTTTGTCGTCAGATATGCAAAATGAGTCTTGACACATGCTCACATTACGGACGCAGCCATGTGACACGGTGAACCGTTGACAGGAACACGCTGATAGCGGAGGCCCCACTGGCCACAAGATTTGCTTTTGTTCCTCGCCCTCATGCGCACACTCACCTTCTCTACTCAACTGTAAGATATCGGGGATGTGTAGCACATACCTGTGAGGCACTTTTTTAAGCTCTGGAACTCACACTTAACCAGTGTTTTCTAGTTCACTTTGATTTGATCACTTCAGATGGTTTATTACTACTTGTGACTTTTATTTTTGGTGCTGTTGGATTCATGAAAGTAATTGTGACAGTCTGACAGGGCAAGAAACAAGTGGCCAGATGATCAGACAGTTCAGCCAGATTATCTAAACCACTTTATTTGGAGGTAAAAGTAGGTGCACTAGACATGTTGGGTTATAATCCCTCATTGCACAGGAAAACATGCACAATTAAAGGGAAAATTCACTGCTGTGAATATGATGATTTCTTAAAACTAGGTCACCTATGTAGTAGAAATGTGCAATTATTTTTGAAATTGGTGCCCAATGATTAGAGAAAACTGAGGGAAAACGTTGTAGATTCCCCATTCTACAACAACCAGAATGCATTGCCCGCGTCCCGTCCAATCAGACTGACTGACTCTACTGACGTTGTGTTGTGCCAGCAGAGCAGCTGTTTAGCAAAGACTGAGCGGCGTTATGTGTGCACTGGAGTCAGTTATGTCGAATGAGTGCAAACTTACAGGGAGAAACTTACTGTATGGCTGCACACAAGCCAGCCAGAGCTGCCGATGGGCAGTCAAAACACCTCTGAGTCTGCCGTCTCCATTTGAGTTTGTTATGGGAAACAATCATGGACGAAGGGGTGAAAAACTGCAACCAAACGCCGTTTCTTTTATCTGTTTCCCCGGATTGTACTCAAGCTGGATGCAGCCGCAAAAGTTGACGTACAAGTAACTTAACGCAGTCGCTGTTCACTGTTCTGTATTCAGAGTTAAAGTCCGATATAATATTCTGTCAGAAAACAAAGTCAGGTTTAACAAACTGCAGTTACCCTGAGTGTTCAGTCTGTCTCCATTCTCTCTGATGATCCTCACCGGTCACCGGTTGATGCTGCAAAGCTACGCCGGCTGTAGCGCCTCTCTTTCAGCTGCTGATGTAACGTAGCTCTGGTGGTGGTAACTTCCTCCTCCACGTTGTTGTCTGATTCCACAGTGCGATATTCGGCCTTGTATCATGAAACTAGTTTTCTTCCAAATATGCTGATATTTTAAAGGGGACCTATTATGCTTTTCCTTATTTTCAGTCATATATATAATGTTACAATGTCAGATGTTCATATTAAATGTGGCCAAATTGTCAAATAATGAGGTAAACGTATGTAGAAGTAATCTCTGTGAGCAAAAAGCACCGGCTTCAGACTGCTCTGAACGCTTGGTTTCCAGCGTTTTTTTGTACTTTCAGCCCGAGTCGACGTCAGCTCGTGACGGATTTCTTTATATGTTCATCTGCTCCAGGCACAGCGCACGAGTTCACGGCTCTGCTAACATTATGGTGTTTTTCCATTGTTTTGGGTGTAGTCACGCCGAGCTATGACTGGAGTCGAGCTGGCACACTGTGAGTGTTTTTCCATCACATAGCACAGCAAAGTAAAATAAATTGTTTACCTGTTGGAGGTGTGCTGGTTGTCTGCAGCTCTTCATCAAACATCATCATCACTGTGGCTGTTTCTGCTTGTACTATTCCTCCCTGCATTATTTCTAACTGATTTGCTGAACAAAGAGCTCCAAATATCTCCATATCTTGTTGTGTCGACCAGTTTTTAGCGCCGCTAATTCGGAGAGGAACACATTTCATTTCCTGTAAATTCTTCACAATAAAAGTCTCCCGTTATTTAGTAATTTAAAAGCTTTTAATATGAGGCAGTAAAGCAGGAAAGGCTGGCCCTCGGCAGGCTTCCTGAAAGCTGGCCAATCAGAATAGAGTGGGCTCATCGGGCGGGGGGGGCTTAAAGAGACAGAGACAGAGACAGGAGCTAAGACTGCCTGGGGCTGCATTAAGGGTCAGTATAAGATAAATAAGGAGTTTTTTTTAAACTGTGAATCATGCAAAGCTACTCTAGTGGAATCCCAGAATAAAAATATAGAGCTGGAAATGAGCATAATAGGTCCCCTTTAAAGTATTTAGTAGTATAATATTTGAGTGTCTGCTTTTCCCTATCGCTGGTAAACATGGTAGGCAGAGTGTTTTGGGAGACCCACATTTGACAGTCTTTGAATGCACCACTACAGAAAATGAGGAAACATAGTTTGTAGTCTGAGGAAGATCTTCAAAGTCCGCCAAATGACACGTTTTGCTTCACCCAGCTGACTTTTGTCAGCAAATGATTGGGGAGCTCTGTGTGCAGGCCACATGGAGGGAAGTTAAACATTGTTCATTTGCATATCTACCCACATTGTAATGATCCAATGCTGGTTGAAAATCGGCAAAGTTTCCCTTTAAGGCAAGCATGGTAGGTCAAAGTTGAACCAGGAAGTGAGTGTGTATATTGTGATGCCTGTTTACAACAGGAAGTGTGGTTAATGACTTTACTGCTCACTCCCATTTTTTAGGTTTTTTTTAAAAAATGTATCTGATCGTTTGGCTGCTTGTGGCTCTTGCTTAATCAGACTTTTAAGGGATGTTGTTCACAGATCTCAGCAGTTAAATTCAGTCAGTATAAAGTATAAAGTACAAATTTAAGAAGCAAATTGCAATAAACTGGAATTATGCTTAAACCAGTTCTTAGAATCCTCCCCAAGTCAAAGGATAAAAACTCAAACATCAAGACAAGAGGAGAAAAGTCGTGAGTACTGAGAAAGGGGTGGTGTGTGTGTGTGTGTGTGTTTTGAGAGTGAGAGCGAGCTAGAGATATGACTCTCTCTCCCTCTCTCTCTGTTTCACTCCCTCCCTCCCCACCTCTCTCCCCTTTGTGTCGTTGGACGTGTGGGTCTTGTCACTCATTACGAGTGTCAGAAAGATCTCTCACCTAAGCCAGCGCACCTGCTGCTCGGGGCAGTGGGGCTCTGATTGAGAGCATGTCGTTGTCACAGCCAGCACCAAGACTTTCAGCACTTATTTGTTCTCTCCCACACCCAACCCCTGCAAATTTTCACCGAGACTGATCAGCATCTTTCTATTTGCTCGGTTCGACTTGAGTAATCTCCAGAGTGCTGCTTTCTTGGCGCTCCACGGTGTGTACCCTTTGAGCACGCTCTTGTAGCCGAGACTACTTCAGGGACCGTTTACAGCTGGTCTGCTTTTAGTAAACTGATATGTCTCTCTGCGTCTGGTCAGAGCTGTGTGTTGATATCAAGGAATGGCAGTGAAGCACACAGGTTTAGTTTGATGGGTATTTGCAGGAGAAGTTACACTCCGCATATGGTATGAATGTACTTTGTGGAAAACAATTTATTGCATTTTTTACAGCTGTGTGTTATTATTTTTTATGAGCCAAATATTTATCTTTTAAAGAAAATTCTTCAAGCTACTGGTGGAGAACATCTGATCTTGCAAAGCAATCTGCTTTGAGTATATCCCTGACTGTGTGATTCCTCTTGTAAAAATTCCTGCATCTTAAAGCCTGAGAAAGCACAGTTACATGTCAGGAATTGGTGTTTTCTCAGCTTTGTGTGCACTAATACACACTGTATTACATCTTTACAAGATGGAAAGTAGTAGTGATATGATTATTAACTAAAATGAAGCCGCTATCTTGGCATGAGTGTGACATTAAGAAATAAAAACTAAATTATCTGCTTGTTAGCCTTTAACCTCCTTTCTCTCCGTCTCGCACTCGTGCATCCCCTGTCCTTTTTTGTTTTTATTTTGCTTATGTTCTTTCCCTCTTCTGTCTTTTTCACACCTTGCCACCCATCTCTGCGCTCAAACTGTACCTGTGACCTGTGTTTACTTTTCTCAGTCACACTGATGTGAAGCCTCTCTTTCCCAGAAGCCTCAGACACTGTGGCTTTGTCTAAACCGCAGAGCAATGGGCTTTGTGCGGGACAGCATTCCTAACACGGCTGTTCATCTGCTGGACGTTGTCTCTTCAAGGGCTAGGGAGTAAAGACAGAAAGAAAGAAAGAGGGAGGGAGAGAGAGAGCAGGGGTCTAGAAGACGCTGACAAATCGGACTCCCACCTCCCCAGGTCTACTTAAAGATTCCAAGCTCGACTTGCAGCCAGCAGCTCATTAGTTTCACCTCAAAATGGCCGTCTTCCTAATGTTGTAATTGAAAACACGTGGAGGAACTTCATTATGTGTGTGTGGAGATGCCATGTTCATGCTAGAACAACCAGTAGCTGTTAATCGCCCTCTTGGCCCTGTGATCTAACAGCAGACTGTAGAAATCACACACAAAGTACCTTGCCGTGCTTTCAGAGTTCCAGCATTTACCCCCATCTTTGATATAGTCAAATTAGAACCTGCCCTTGTGCTAGGCACTCTGCTGAGATTAATTAAGTAGGCTAATTACCATACCAGGCGTGTGGCAGCGATTGAGGGCTTGAATGTGAAATATCCTCCCCCATTTCACTCTGAATATTAACATTGAAACCCTGAGGGACTGCCAAAATCTCACTGGCGTTAAGAAAAGTGGAACTAAGTGTGAGAGTCTTAGTTGCTCTCTGGTTGGAGGAGTGACTTTATATCAGACTCCAGATTCTATGTTGTTGTGATTAATCAAACTCAGTCAAAAGCGCCGTAGCTCACAGCTTATCTACAATCAGATCAGACAAAGAGCCCAGAGAGGAAATAATATGTTTAACTTCAGGAGTGGGAGCAGCAGAGTTGCTGCAGTGTTGTAAGGTTGCATTGTTTTTTTTAGCCACATTAGCGTCATAGAGCTGTAGGCACAGCAATGCTGGTCGGTCGGTCAGTGGGTCTGTGGTCTCACTTTGGTCCAGACAGAGATATCTAAACTATCGGATTGATTGCATGAAATTTGGTACAGACATCCATGTTGCCAAGACAATGATTTCTAATGACTTTGGTGATCTCTTTTCATCTGGTGCCACCATGAGGTCGACATTTGTTGTTTTGAGTGAATGTCTCAACTATTGGATGGATTGCCAGGAAATTTGACATTCATGCCCCCCTCATGATGAACTGCAATTACTTTGGTGTACTGATCATTTTCATCATCTGCTGATTATTTATATGTTTGCCTGTTAATTATTCCTTAGAGCTCATGATGACATCTTAAGAGGTCTTGTTTGGTCTGATCAATAGTTCAAAATCCAAAGAAATTCAGTTTATGTATGATACAGAAAAAAGCTTCAAATCCTTACATCTGAGAAGCTGAAACCTGTAAAACATTTGTCATTTTTGCGCAAAAAGTGGCTAAAAAGATTATTCAATTATTTTTTTAAAAAAAAGATGTTTTTGTTGATGGATTGATCCACTGATCGTTGCAGCTACCCTGATTTTTCCAGTGCCACCGTCAGGTCACATTTTAAAATTTGTCCAATACTGTGGTTTATGACCAAATGCCTAAAACCAGTGACATTCCCATCAGCCTCAGCTGTACTTTCTTTTCAGTGTTAAATATCAAATGTTAGCATGCTAACACGTTAAACATATATTTTCATATATTTATACAATGTAAGGTATCTTCTAAGCATTGTCATTGGATTAAATAGCATTTAGTGCAAGCATCGCTTAACAGAGTAAGTAGAGTAAGTACAGCCTTACAGGGCTTAGCATGTCTGTAGACTCTTAGTCTTGTTTCCTTCCACAGATTTGCCCCAATAGCGAGCCTGAAAGAGGATGAGAAGCTGTCAGTGTGATACTTACCTTGAATGGACTTGACTAGAAATTTGAACCGACGTTAATGGCATAAATTGGGTCAGGGACAATTTCTAAGGGACAGTCTTGCATTGTTAAGATTATGAAAATTAAAATGTCCCTCTGCAGAGTTGTATGGCTCAAAGAACCCACTGATACTTCTTTCATTATGTTGTATTGATATGCTTTCTATCATCTTGCAGCTGCTTCAGCTAACTGATTTAATTTATGTAGCAGCCAAGCAACAGGCCATTATCATACGTGTTAAAAGGCTTATCTGCATATCAGAGACTCTGCAAATATGCTCACATTTATAGCTAGTGACACGTCTTGATCAGTGGCTAGGCTGTATGCTTTGATGTGTCGAGCACATCATTCAGTGTCACTGACCCCTGCTGCGAACGTTACCCCCCCCCCCCCCCCCCCCCCCCCCCCCGCAGGTTGGGAGACCAGTTCTATAAGGACGCCATTGAGCAGTGCCGCAGCTACAATGCCCGCCTGTGTGCTGAACGCAGCGTACGCCTGCCATTCCTGGACTCACAAACCGGCGTGGCCCAGAACAACTGCTACATCTGGATGGAACGCCACCACCGCAGCCCCGGTGGGCACACACACACACACACACACACACACGTGCATACAAAGTTTGCTCAATCTAAAGGGTGTGTTTGGCCCATTAAGCTTGTAAAACATGGTGTCTGCATCTGCTCTTGATTGCTTTTTTTTAATTGATCATTTAATCATTTAATTAATTGTTTAATCTATAAAATAAATCTATAAAATAGTGAGAAATGTCATCACAATTTTTTGGTCTAACCAACAGTCTAAAACCAAAAGATATTCGATTTATAATGATGATATAATGAATGAGAAGGTGAAACCAGCAAATGTCTGAAACAATTAATCGATTATAAGAATTGTTGCTGATTAATTAATTGTCACTCAGCTAATCATCTCAGCACTACATGTGGATGTTCAGAGTGGCCTAATCAATATATTAATCCCAGTAATGCTTAGAAAATCAAAAGTGTAAATCTCAATACAGAAATGTCAAACAAAAACAAATCAGCATAATTAATGTCTTGTAATTTGCTGTTTTTCATTTTAAGTTGTTTCTACATAACAAAACAGCTTTATAGCTGAAACAGTCTTGTTGCCTGAGTACAACTGTTGTTGTTCAGGGGTGGCAGCCGGGCAGATGTACACATACCCTGCCCGCTGCTGGAGAAAGAAGAGACGGCTGCACAACACCTCTGATCCCCGCCTGGGCATCTACGGTCTCCAGCTCGGTAAGTTCCTGCAGATCCACCTGCCCGTCGCTTTCTGCTCCTCTTAGTTTTTCCTCCTGCTCAGCCGCCCCCCCCCCCCCCCCTCCCCTTGTCTCCAACCCACCCACCCACCACCTCCTTCAGCTCATGTGATTACTGGTGATGATCTGGAATAATCTCACTAAAAGCATATCACTCTGTCTCAGTGCGCTGAGCAGAACAGGCTGCCAGTCATTTTTCCAGAGGATGAAATGTGGTTGTGTTCACCCCGGCTGGTAAACTTGTTTTGTGAGAAGTAGAACATGTAATTAGATTTACCACTGCTGGGAGCAGCGAGACAGAGTTTGGCCACTGCAGACAGTATTTAATAAATGTTATGGAATGGAGTTTGGCCTTCTCTGGCTGCCACTTGAAACGGCTCACTCCTCACTTAACACATTTACCCTCTCCTATATATTCTCCCGCGATCTTCTTTTCTTCTCGTTATCTCCCTTGCTGATTGGTTTAGTCTCTTTCTCTCTGGCAACTCTTTCATCTCTCCATCTCTCCCTGTAATCTGCCATGCAGTCTGTGTGTGTTTTGTGGCCATTGTTCCTGAGCTCAAGTAACTGGTCCATTCTGTGCCCAAGCTTGCATACCCACAGGGGTGTGAAACTATTCTAAAGAATGATCATGACAAGAATCTCACACACACAAAAAAAAAAAAAAAAACGTTTCTATTAGTTTCTATAAATGAGTGTGAGAATTTCAGTTTTGATTTCCATGATCATTATTTAGTTAAATGTATTTTCTTCAGTGCATGTTAGAAGAGCAAATGTTTGGGAAGATGAGAAAGTAAGAAAGAGGGAGAGTGCCTGGAAAGAGAAAGCACGATAGAGAGATAGCATATGAACCAAGCCTTTGTTTCCCCAAACACATCCCATTGTAGCCTATTGTTTTCCACTGAGCTTGCACTCGCTAAGACCTCACCACCACCACCACCCCCGCTGTCCCTTCCCTTCCCCAACAACAGTGGATTGTCTGGGTGTGCCCAGCGGAGGGGAACATACCCTGATTTAACCTGGCGTCTCTTATACAGAGCGCGTTGTGCAGCTGGCCAGAGGTGGCCAGCACAAGGCAGCAGCCACAGTGCTGCTAGCTGGCTGGCTGTCTCGCTGCCTTGGCAGGCTGTCTAACTGATGGTGTGCTAGAGACTGGGGCTGCATGCAGAATCAGCTCCCTGCTGCAGGCTGCTGCCGGCTCTATTTTTAGCCCCCCAGCTCCCATGGGTTGGGAGAGAGTGAGGGAGGGGAGGTGGGTCTGTCTCGTCGCGGAGAGTTGAAAGTCAACGTGTGCAGACACAATGGTGAGGGGCTGCCGCCGCCGCATGGCGGTGGGGCCCATTTTAGAGAAGCACGTTGTATGTGCTCCTCACGCCTACCTCCTATATCTGCCTCTTACCTATGCAGTCTTCTGTTGCTTCAGCAGTTCATGTTCAGCATTCTGAAAAAGCCTTTCTAGTGGGTGCAGTGGTAAGATGAAGGGGCTAATAGAAAGCTGGAGTCAGGGGGCTTTGAAGTGTGTCCTCTTTTCAAACATCCACAAAGCAACTGGATGATCACGGAGCTCTCCGTGGAGAAGAGATTGTGTAAATAAGATGTGCGGATCCAACTGACTGTCAAAGCTTTTGTTTGTTCTGCTTTGTCTGCTCAACCTGCTTGCCTCCTACACTGTTTGTTTAGATCTGCAGCTCACTGTAGGAGGACATATCTGCATGATGTGTTCAGGTTAAAGGGATAAGCCACTTAACTGCATTGTACCACAGAGATTCATGTGGACAAAGTCAGCCTAATATGCGCACAGTGCAGCGTTATTGAGAGCTCACCGATGACAATGCATTCTCTTACGTTCTGTGTGTGAAAATAGTGATGATGACACATTCTGTTGCAGGCAAAAACAAATTACAACCACTTCAACAAACAAATGTTCCAGTAATTTCCCACTTGTTTTTCTTAGTATTGTGAGGGAGAAGATAAATAATGGAAATGTGCTGATAGAAGGCTGCTCACAGAGGTCAAAAATTATAGTATTGATGGTTCTTGTCACAATTACAGTGCTTGGTTAAGGTTCCATTACTTTAATTGAAACATTTTTTCCCCCTAATTGAACGTTATCCCCCTACAGTATAAACACAGCACTGGTATTCTGATGATTCATCACCTGTTGTCTTTTTTTTTTTTTTTTGTCTTCGTGCAGACGGTGGCCTCATGTCCAAGGATACTTTGCCCACCCAGAGCACCACGCTGGAGGCTCTGCTACGAGGCGAGGGTCTAGACAAGAGGAACAACTCTAAGAACGACGAGGAGAGCCTGCTGGAGATCCAGGTGTGTTCAGTCGCACAGGTTGTCAGAAACACTGTGCATGCGTGTTGGCGCTGGTTAAGAGCGTCAGCCAAAATGTTTAAAATGTGAATGTTCAGCGATATCACTCGAACAACTGAGGGCCCTGGCATTGACAGTGAAGTGTTACGCCCCAGCTGGTTGCCAAGGCAACTTGCCAAGTTTTTCCGGCTGACCTGCAGGGCTCGTTAGCTCACTGCTGTCTCACTCAGAAGCATTTAGGACAAGTAGGCTGCTCAAACATTGACTTCCTATTTGCTGACCATTATGTATTGTAATGATAATAAGCAAAATCTACATGATGATGCAAATAAAATAAGAATAATATGAAAGTTAAAGTCAGTAGTTCTGTCATTGCTGATTTCTGTAATCTTCAGAAACAGACATATCTCTCAACATCACACATTCCACCAAATATACATGTGGGAGCATGACACACAGGGAGAGAGGGCTGGCAGCATCATGGCTCATTCCTCCTCTCAAGCCAAACAGTTAACTTAACAAATTCATTGGAGAAAATATTTGTAAGCATTTCCACATCAAATGGACATTTATACAGGAACAGAAAGTACGTGTCAAAAATACCCAGATTGTATTGAGAACTTAAACATTGATTTTTCCTCCCTGTTGTTGCTGCTTAGTGTTTTTCTCTGCAAGATGATGAAATGGTCTTTTCTCTCTCTCCCTCTGTGTCTCAGAGGGTTCTCGAGGCAGACGCAGCAGAAGATGCCTTCAATGATGATGACGACTACGAGGTGGACACTCCCAAGAGGAGACACCGGGGCAAAGGAAGAGTAAGTGACCCGCAGGACACCAAATGTCAATCGCAAAGTATTCAGGACTCCACTAGATGTTGAAGAAAAGTTGCCTTGTTTGCCAGTTTACTGAAAAAAAAACAAACATTTCTGTTTCACCCGTGACGCATGCTGCAGCTTATATGTTTATGTTGGCTCTGGCCGTGGATTTAAGCGCAGATAGTTAACTTTGTGTTTTTTCTTCAGGGTCGGGGTTCAGGCCGCAGGAGGGCAGATCTGGACGACGACAAGCCATATGTCTGTGACAGTAAGTAGAGATGAAACATGAGTTGTGTTTTAGCGTCATGCCCTGTTAATCAGCTAGTGTGCAATGCTGAGTTTAAAATGTGATGCAGTTCCTACAATTGACTGATTTCTTAGGCATTTATTGTGCTTTTTTATTATTAATCTTAGTTCACTATCATGTAACAAAAGAAATCTACTCTGAATTTTGTACCTAATGACCTGTCAAAATATCACAGTATATATTGAGTACTTTATATCAGTCTGTTTTATATACAACTGTTATAACAACTGTTTATATCCATTTTTTAATCCAATGTATCTTAGATCTAATTAAGCCTTAACTATTGTTTATTTCATTCTCCAATAAAATATTTCACATTAAGTTTGGTTCCTTTAATTAGATCTGAAATTAGAATAGTGTAACAAGATCAGTATTTTTAAAATTATATTTTGGGCTCATCATGACATTTTTCTCAAGAACCTGTTAGAAATGACGCCCGTACTCTGTCTTGACCTTTTCTTACTTATTAGCTTTTTACTCTATATGTATTGAATATCCACAGATCAGGATGTTATTCCCAAAATACCATCAGGGTTACTGTTGTCAAAAAGTCAACCCGCTGTAACTAAATCACCAACATAGTGTTTTGAGATGGAACCACAGGATGAAACGAGGTCAACCAGTGTCACTGTAGTCTCGAGTGTTGCTGTACATGTAAGTTGCATGTGGAAAGTACAGGCAGAGGGTGTTGGATTTTCCTCTTGTTGTAGTGACTCACATAATAATGCTGTTTACTTTCTCCCTCTGTTTCAGACAGATACAAACAAAAGAATAACTCAAAATCTTCAACCTCAGGTATCTTGATTTGTTGACTCTTTTTGATATTTTAGGATATTTGGATTGTTTTGATAGATTTTTGAGTGTGTGTTTTGAGTGTCGTGAGCGCTGTGATTATTGATTTAGCCCCTATATTATCTTACTTTTCTCAAGCTGAAAAGTGCCCCCGGTGCTATGAAACTGAGACGTGGTTATTATGTTGTCTGTGTTTGTGTTGTATTTGACTGACTGTTGTAATTAGATCCTTAAGTGCTTCCTATTTTTGTCCTTTTTGGAATCAGTAATACAATAACTCAATTAAATGCCATAAATTCAGTTAATATTTCCATACTAGATGAGACTTTTTTTGCACTTTTTCTGCATGTGCATATTTTTTTAGTTAAGTTGCTTTTCAGCTAGGAGCATTACCTGCCAGTCTGTTACCAGCAGGGAACGTCACACAGACTTGATGTTTGTTGGTGGTGGGTGTTGGACTTGTTGCTTTGTGAAGGTTATTTTAAGTTTATAAGCCTTTATCCTAAACACAGAAAACGGACAAAAAATTCTACATTTAGAGACGATGTAAATAAATCTCTTTATAGAATAAAACAGTGTAATTAGCCTGAGTAGTAGGAATGTAAATTTGCATCCTGTGTGTTGCAGTCTATGCGAAGCGCTACAGGAACCGTACGGGACTAAGCTACCACTACACCCATTCCCACCTGGCAGAGGAGGACAGAGCCGGGGAGAGAAGCTCGGTGGCGTCCAGATCTCCCTCTGTACAACAGACTGACCGCCACAAACGTAAGAAGTCACTCTAATATGTCTTTGTTTGAAGAAACCAAACTCTTAACATCACTTAACATCACATACTATGTATACAGTACATTAAAGCTCCATTAGGAGTTCCATAGATATAAACTCCAGTACTGCGCTGACTGAATTATGTTTATATGGGGGAAAAAAAGGTAGAAGTACAAAACGTTGGCTCTGAAAACTGATGTCATATTCTTAAAGATTTCCTCCAGACAAGTGCATAAAAAGCACCAAAGCTCAAGAATTGTATTGGAATATCAGAAACGTTTGACACGCCCAGCCTCACTCTGGATAAGTAGAAATATTTCCCCTAAAAAAATTAACTATCCCTATGATGCTGCAGCTATAAACTCCATTACTGCCCGACTCTTGGCGATAAATAAATGGATGAGCAATAATTTCTTAAAGTCAAATGAGAACAAAAGTGAAATCCTACTAGTTGGCCCCAGAACAAAAAGAGAAATGCGGTTTAATAATCTGGGGAAATTAAATCTGAGGTTACAAGTCTTGGTGCTATCTGAGATTCAGATCTGAGCTTCAGGAGGTCCCACATTAACAATGTGACGTAAACATCATTTTTCCACCTTAGGAACATAGATAAAGTACAACCATTTATAAAAAGAAGCTGAAAAACTGAGTCATGCCTTTATTTCAAGCCGACTCTATTACTGTAATGCACTTTTGACTTCAACTCATCCAGAACTCTGCATCTCGGCCAGTTTTAGTCCAGTTTTAGCTGCTCTGCACTGGCTTCCTGTAACATTTAGAATTGACTGTAAGGTCCTCCTCTCTTATATACAAAGCCCTTAATGGGCCAGGACCAAGCTACATGGCTAACTCCCTTTTAAACTATTGACCTTCGAGAGCACTCTGATCATCTGCTGCTGGTTTATTGGAGGTTCCAACTGAAAGAAAACCGGGGATGCAGCCGTTGTCAATTACGCCCCAAAGCTATAGAACACACTACCTATAGATATCAGGGAAGCCAGCTCGCTAAATATTTTTAAAAGAAAGCTAAAAACTTATCTCTTCACTTTAGCCTTTAACTAGCTACGACTTTCCTGATGCAGGCCTCGCTTTGCACTTATGCACTGCTGCACTTCTTTTTTAAATGTTGTATTTTACTCGATCTTATACATTCTATGTTGGCTTTCTATCCTTGTTCTTGCCATTTTCTTAACTTTATTATTATTATTATTATTATGTTAAATCTTTTTTTCCTGGACTTTTCTTGTAGGTCCAAAGGGTCCAGGTGGGACCAGCATTCCCAACAACTACTGTAATAAATGCCATGGCTCGAACAAGAAAATGGGTAAATCTGGGTCCCCCTGCACAGCCTGCCAATGCACAAGTGAGTTTAAATACACCAGTATGATATATGTGGAAGGCGTTTCAGTGTGTATATATATATAACAGATTATTCAAAGTGAGACTATCTCTGCTTTAGTTGTGTGTTCACAGAGGATGGTAGTTGCATTTCTTGGAATTTATGACGGGGGGGAAAAAAATAGTCTTAAAACTTTATGATTCTCCTCCTTGTGATGTGTCATGTGTGCACTGACTCTGTTCCTCTCCTGCCCCGCGAGCCAGCTGACCGCGTAGAAGAGAAGGAGGACGGGACTTTTACTGGGGCCGAGGAGTTGTTCGGCACCACCTCTGAGAGCGACACTTCCACCTTTCACGGCTTTGAGGAAGACGAGCTGGAGGAGCCCGCCACAAACAGCAACGGAATATCCAACCGACACAGATAGAGAGAGCCGTCTAGATTTCAAGAGACAATTTTTTTTATATGGATTAACCTCTGGCAAAAATCTGCTGCTTCTTTTTCAATGTTCTTTGTTTGCAGAAAGCACAACGTGATAATTTCAGGACAGAAATGCAAGTGGTATTTTATCTACTGAACATTGTTGAATAATTTATGAACACTTTTTTTTATAAATAAATATATATATTAACTTTTAAGGCAATGAACGGCTGTCAGCATTTCTTGACAAGTGACTTGCAAAACAGAAGATGTTTTTGGAGTGTTTCCCCCCCCCCTCACTGGAGCAGAAGGAGCATAAATGTATTGAACAAAAAACACTGGAGAAATTGGAATTTTGAACAAATGAAATTTTTAAAGGCATGAATGATACGTTTGGAAGATGATTGAATGTCAATGCAGACCCATACTTGAGCTACTGGATGTTTCTGAATCAGTGATGACTTTGAAGGTCTCTTCTTCTGCTCTAACTCTGGATTATACTTGGATGAAAATGAAGGAAACAATGAAAGGACTGCCACAGGCCAATGGAAATGTTTGGAGATGAAGAAGCCTAAATATATAGTCTTTACAGATGTGGGGGACTAAATAAACGCAAGGTAAGGAGTATTGGTTATTCTCGTTAATAAATGTAAGACATTTTGCAGATGGTGAAGAGGTGAACTTCCAGACTGCTAATGCACTGACTCACACCCCAAAACGAATAGACTGCTGTAAATGTAATTGGGACTAAATATATTGTTGCATTTTTATTGGATAATCAAACTGATTCAGTTTTATTTGGCTTTCCAAATGACAATAACTCAAGCTCCCTTCATTTTCAAGCCTCACAGATCCCTCTGACAAATGCAAAAGTCATAGTCACAAGTGTTTTTGGATGCAAACATTAGTTTTTCAAACATACCATGTGTGAGTCTAACCCATATTGTCTGTGTTATATAGGAGCACTCAGCACATTGGCATGTAGCCCAGGGGTGGCGGCGACCAGTGAAGAAGAGGATTTAACCCTCAAAAACTAATGAGCCTTCATGTCCCTCCTGATTTGGGCCTAAAATAACTGACATGGATGGATGGACAGACATCCACCACTTCTACAGGCCATGTGGCTTAATTGAAGCAACTGCTCCCTCGACGATGTGAATCGATCACTTCTGAACATTTGAAATGTGAGTCGATCCAGCTTCATTTCATCCTCTCTGCACTGTGCTGGAGCTCCACTGAACTATGGGAACACTAAAGGCCAGGCCTTTGGACTGTTTGTGCCCAACGGGCGCATTTTGGGCCTTGCGGCCCAGCCTGTCCACTCCTGCTCTGTGACTGTGTGTCTGCTGTGTGATCCGATGTGACACTAAGACGTCATTATCCTCATCACTGTGCCAGCCTGCCGCTCTGCACTGGAAACCAGCTCTGACAGCCATGACCCTCCAACCTGATTGGACCAGTGACCCCCTGACCCCCCAGCCATAGAGATGGTGCTCAACTCCACCACTATTACATGCAGACCTCTGGACTACTGTATTAATACCCTGACATGGACGCAAAGGTTTTATCTTTCTGCTTCTGTCCCTCTGTCTGTTTACGCTTTCTATTTCCTGGGCCTCCCTGATCTCATTCTGATGCGAACCGGTCGCAGTAATTTAGCTCTTTCTTTTTTTTTTTTCATATTTTCTCTCTTGTATGATATTTCTATGTTTTGAACTGTTTAAACTTTGATTAGTATGACTCCTTGGGTTTGTTCAGACTGTATTGATACCTCTGTCCTGATCAGGTGCACAATAGCCACAACTACTCAGGCATCTTTTCATTTCCTCTGCCGTTGATTGTTCAGCCACTCAGCCCTGATTCATGTGATTGTATTCAGTTGGCGAGGAGGGACAATAACGCTACACAAGGATCCCATTATAATCAACTCCCGAGAGGGGTTTGGGATGCTACGGTCTCATGCTATAGAAAAAAATATCGCAATAACAAACTTCAACTTTGTCTGTTATCTGCTGATTTTACCTGGTGTCACACTCGCCATGCAAAACCTTTCCACATTCTGTTTGAAACTTTCTGTCTCGGTAGATTGCGACAACAGTGAGGTTCATCTCCGATGCATTTGAAAACAATATTGTTGCCGGAGAGATGCAACTCTGCTCAGATCCACATACATAATGAGAAATGAAAACTGTAAATTCAAGTTATCTGTGACATTTCCGTTGAGTGCTTCAGAGGGCCTAATTGCTTCATGACATTTAGAAGGTGCTTGAAGTACTGTATCAAAAAGCCTTTAGGGTCCATAGGTTGCGCATACTGTGTAAGAGGTCTGTGTCCATCCATGTGATTATTCAGTATCACTGCAATGTAACAATAGCCGCTCTGTTTTTTGAAGAGAATCATTAATCCTACATATACGTCTGTTATGACTTTCATAAGTGCTTGTGCATTCAAACCATCTTTCTTCACTTCCCTCAGGGACCCTCCACACAGCAGTTTGTCTCCTCTGGACAAAGAATGGATCTGAGACTTGTCAGTTATCTTCTCTTGTATCAGTTACGTGGTGTCTCCACAGTGAAATGGGTCAGTGTGTCTTTTATCTTCCAAAGTCATGCCAGTAAGTGAAAGCATGTGTCATCAATCATAACCTGCTAAATGTTACCTACCGTATATGAAAGGCCTCGTGCAGTGCAGTTCTGAACAAAAGGAGAAGCTCCTAAATGCAAAAGTCAGCGATATCTTCTTAGAGTTATGTGTCACCAATCATTGAATAGCCTGTATACCTCGTCAAAGACACAGCAATAGGCCCTGGTACTCTGTCAAGCCTGCAAACGGGTGGAGAGGGATGATCGGGGTGGGAACAGAGCCAAGAGGAGATGAAATGGACATGACTGGGCGTTTGTTTCATCTTCAGCTGTAAATACAAGTCAAAATGGAGAGAATGAAGTCTTTGTTTGTTAAACTATTTTTATTGTTCTGAAAAAATAAAGAATTAATGGTAATGCTCAATGCTGGTGGTTTTTTTTTTTTTTGGTTTTTTTTTTGGGATCATTTCGAAAAGGCAGCTAATAAGCAGAAGAATCCTAGACTGGATCGATAAGTTGGAGTGGCCCCTCAGACAGATGAGCAGACAGAGATGAAAAACACTACTTGAGTTTGTGAGAGCAGCGGTGCCTCGAAATGGGAACAAGAACAAGGCTACAGCGCAGGGACCTTATATTGATCAGTAGGTGCTGAAGTAAGCCTGTTGAAGTCATATATGAGCAATAGAGTCTGTCTGCAGAGAGGGATAGTTACTATTAACTGCAGGTATAAAATAGAAAGGTTTGTAGTGTCAAAAAAGACTGAAGGGAACTGCTTCATAGCGTTGTGAGAGCAGGTTCCACGTGGACCCTATTAAATGTGTCAAATCCTTTCATCACAGAGTGGCAGTATAATAGCATTTTACAGGAGCAAGAAACTAGATCACACATTTACTTCTTGGAATAGGGAAACTCGTAAAGGTCAAAACAACTGTTGCACTGTATATTCTGTAGTAGGAGGAACTAAATCATAAAAGCAAGATACAAGTTTAGGCCAAAAGGGAAATCTGTTACAAGTAAGAGTTTTCATTTATTATTTGGTTTCCTATAATCTATTTCATCGGTCTGTACTGGGACAGCATGGTTTCTGAAGAACTTAAAGAGGTACTCCAGCTATTTAGTATTGCTTTTCCATAACGTTGGGACACTCACAACAGGCAGATTTAAAAAAAAAAAAAAAGGTCTAAATTGAAGCAGCAGAGGTTGAGATATCTTGATCTTTATTACCTAATCCCATAAAAATGCTGGATCCTACATATCCCATAATGCAACTCACATGCATCTCTTCCTTAGACCCCTCCTGCCTGGTATGCGCACATTTCTTTCAAACTCCATGCTACCAGTTTGTAACACAGGCTTTCTGTTATACATTGGTAATCTCCATGCCTAAAGCTAACCCAGATACCTGGTTAACCCACATGACATCATCAGGTTTATATTCTCAGGCTGGACAAACACAGCCTGAGCCAGAGACATTACACAACTGTTATCACATGTTGAATAAGACTTCCTATCACTAGTAGACTGACCTTTTATGTGTAAAATTAGTGAAGTGCCCCTGCTTTAAAGCTGCAAGGTCAAACATTAGCTGGTAATTATTAGCACACTGCCATTTTGTTTGCTAACACCACTTGCTAGCAAGCAGATACACACCGCTACTGATGAGTACTAAAGTAGAGTGTACAGAAATAATCTGTTTGTGGCAGTGAACACAGAAAAATATAAAGAAACATTATAAAGAAAGTGTTCCTGTGATTTACATGTGCACATACTATACCACGTCAGGAGCTGTGTATTGTGATAAACCTGAAACAGGCAGTGTCACTTTGACAACTTTCCATCGCTTCGTGACGTAAAAGTGCAAACATCAAGAAGAAAGTAACACAAAGCAGACAGGTCCAGAGTTTTTATTATTTGGTACCCATGAATAGATAGCAGGTGCTTTGTGTTTTAGAGTGCCAGTAGTTACCTTGCTGATTGAGAAACTAAAAGCACAAAATGCCCTGAATATGTTACATGCATAGTAATGTGCCCATATCATAAAATGTGCTTTTGGATAATGAAATTTAGCCAATTTACATCTACAATGCACTCTGTACATAGTGTCATTGTGTTTTGTGCTGAGAATAACATTTGGTACATCGACTCGGAGTTAAGCATCTCTCTCTACCTTATAATCAAGAGGTTATTGGTTCATAATAATAATGATAATTGTTAATATGACCTGTACAGTGCATTGCAACAACTCTAATAGAAAAGAATAGATGATTCTCTCATTCAGCAGTGTAGTCCGTCACTGTAGCTGTCACTGGCCTCATGGGGGAGCTGTGAGGCTAGAATCTCCTCAGTCCGAGCACTTTTCAGTCTGTGGAGGAAGGTTGAAGCCACAGTGGAGCGGAAAGGCCTATAAGTTCATTGTACGACGCTCCTGATGGGTCAAATATTGTTCCCGGTTGCATTTCAGGGCTTTGATGTCCATCCCCTGAAGAATGTTGCTCAAGTTCAGGTCTCCACCCTTTCTGAGTGCTGTCTTTAGAGTCAAACCCTCGTCCCCTCAGTTAACACTCCATTATGGTCCAATAACATGCACCGTTTTCTCATTATTCATCAAAACACATGACAGTTATTAGATGAAGAGTCATGGCATTTTGCCAAACAAGAATGGGCAGGTTTCATTATTTTGTGAAAACAAAAATGATATATTCATGCAGTAAAAAAAAAAAGCAACAAAACATAAGTGATCCCATATTGGGCAGCAGGCCTTGTAATATCTGCATGATCAGAGAACAACTAGTTTTGACATCATGATGAAAAGATCGTCTTCAATATGACGAGAACACAGCATAATACAGTCTTGTAACACTCTGTTGCTGGTCCTGTGGTTTAACCACCAGTAGATGGACCCATGGCACTGGAAACATTAAAAGGTACACTATAGTAGGAGCCCAAAACAGCATTTTTGGATGCTATTACACACGAGACTGTGCATCTATAACAGTGACTAAAGTAAAACCTCAAATCATTGTGATTCACACAACCATACGTGGGGATTTTAAGCTCCTCAGATTCACACAGCCTTTTTGAATTTACTAACTTAACTGTGGAGACTGAAAACATTTTCAAACTTGTAAGTTAAAAAAGTAGGGGACCAATTTGCCAACTGGAATAAATGCATATTCCTGTTTTCTGTCATCCAGCCTTCTGTAAGTCTCATTACAAAGCAAGAAACAGAACGTTAATTCTCAACAAAGATATTTGGATGAAACATGCAACGGTGCAGTGTGGATGCTACATTAAGCCCTTATGCTAGATTTTGGAATGTAATGAAGCATGAAAAAAAAATATACCTCAAAAAATCAAATTTGTAGAATGCATTAATTATAATTTATGGGGAAAAAACAGACTTTATATTCTTGGTTACTGCCAAAACTACATGTATATTCACTAGTTAATTTACATGTTGTGTGCTTTATAAGAAACAGATATGATAGAAATTTCAAAGATATAAAAAGAGGTTGGGTTTTCTAAAAAAAAAAAAAAAAGAAAGTGGTCTCCCGCTCCCTTTATTGCTGGCTGCCTTGTGAGTACAGAGAAATATGCAAAATAGATTTGTGTCTGTGTTGATGCCTCTTTGACCTTGTATTTAAGCAAGTTTGTCTGAGTTAGGACTGGCCCCAGCTGTTTTAGAACAACTAAACCAATTGTCAATTAATTGCAAATGTTTGCAGTTGTGCCAAATAGAGTATATAAAACAACATGAAAACAATATAAACTGATCAGCTTAATTGACAAAGAGCCTAACAACCAATTTGCCAACTAAGTGAAGAAAAGAGGGCAGCCCTAGTCTGAATGTGCTTATAGTGTATGCTGCATGCCATGTGGTGTGTTGGCTGAGGTTCCCCTTATTGGCACTGTCTTTTCTTCAATGGTTCTGTTCGGGGCGTTCACCCCAGCAGGCCCAGTGCTGCACGACCAGTATGGCAGCAGTCCTCGGGGCAGTGTCTGAGAGCCTCCACAAAAGCGCCATCCAGCCCAGCTCCACTGTCCCTGCCCCGGCCCCTGTGTGGCGGTCAGCCCTCAAACAGGGTCTGGCTGTGCCCCTCCAGCTCAGGCTGTGTCAGGATGACTGCATCAGGCCTGTCAGACGCTTGCCCGTCAATGACTTGCCCTGGAAGGTCAATTAAAATGACAACACATTACCAGATTGAGAAGCTCAAAGTACTTTATAAATCACACAAAACCAATAAGGAAAGCATTCATGTGACTAGCGTGTTATCTTATCCACAAACACACGTCCTATTACAGGTATAAAAAGCCACAATAGAGTGTAATATGGTTATAATTGCAAAAGCCATTGATAGTGAGCCAGCCAGTGTGGTTTGTGATATGAACAGCCCCAGCTCCAAATGACTTACCACACTGCGGGTGAACTTCTCCAAGGAGGTGCGGCGGCCCTGTTCAGTGTCTGCTGGCTGCTGTTTTGGGAGGGGGAAGCAGGGTGAGTGTTTGGGTCAGGTAGGGGTGTTGATGGGGTCAGGAGTGACGTATGTCGTTAGTGAGGAAAAGGGGCCAAGCATTGCAAAAGAGGGCCAAGGACAACGTGGGGGTTGCATTTTTTTTTTTTTTTTAGGAAATGGAGTGGGATCAGTGACAGGCCAGCAGAAGGAGCAGTGTTTAAACCGGGAAGGGCAGAAAGGCTAGCATGAACAGAGGCAGCTGTGATTTGCTGAAAAGCTCCATGTTACATAGTAAAAGCTAAAAAAAAAAAAATTAAATTACATAAAAGTGACAAAAACACCATCACTGCCACAAAACTGGGACAAACTAGAACTATACTGTCCTATCTGTGCTGGTTTCTGTTTACAGTATGACTGTTGTTCCTCCTTTTGACTGCAGCTTGTCTAAGTCTGGCCTATGATGTCATGACTCCCAAGACTCTTCCTTTGACATTTTAAATAATTTAGCAGTTTCTTTGTACAGTACCTGCATTTTGGCCACAGTGATTTTGCCTTTTGAGGCTCTTTTAGTCTCATGTTGCTCTGAAAGCTCACATATAGCACTGAATTGTTGTTTGCCAGACTTATTTAATAGCTGACCAATGCTAGTGATTAACATTGAACACACAAGTTCTATTTCTTAAGCTGTCTAAACTACTTTATATGCACAATGTACTGTACATATTAGAAAACATCACCAAACACTTTGCAGCATTTATGTCTGTAAACATACAGCAGTTATGAACCTTATGAAATAATAATAAAACAATCAAACCAATCAGGAAAATACAATGACGTGACAAAGTCATGTTAAATGTGGAGGTGAGTGAGTACAGCTCACCTTCTTTCTGGCTAACAGGAGGTCTTGGTAGATGTTGGATCGCAAAAAGCGTGCATAGCTGTCACTTTTCATTAGCTTGAATATGTGCTCCTGCAATAGAAAAAGAAAAACTGATGAGTGTGTGTTGGCTGCAGAGTTACAGATGAGGAAAAGAGAACAAGAGACACAAATAAAAAGCAGAGGCCTGATTATGGTAATGCAACGCACGCATGTGTAATTTGCAGGAGGTGATGCAAATTGAGCGTGCTGACATGTATGGCAGAGTCTTGTGAGACAGAGCTGAGTAATGTTCTGCCAGTGAGAAGCGTTCCAAGTCACACAACACCAACCAACTTTGAACGAGAGGAATCCATGGTGAACTGACCAAGCAACCCATTCATGGCATTACTCGCCTCATTAGGCCCTGGCACAAACACACTGTCTTTCTTCTTCTCTCCTCTCTCGCTCTTTCTGCTCCTCCGTACCTTCTCGTTCATTCACTTGTGTAACATGAGTGGGGTGGAAGGGTTCAGTGTTTCAGTGGGTAAGTGGATAAGTGAGAAAATAAATGGATGTAGTGGCTGATAAACCCATCTGAACTCAGTGAAAGGACCTTTTTACTTGCGGAGAGCTTACACAAGCCTTTAATGCATGACATAAATGTTGTTTTACTTAAATTTGAAGTACAAACCATAGAAAGTATTATTAAATTATAATTAGGTATAAAAAGAGAAGATTTGATTATTTAGAATTTATTATTTTTTGTTTGAAGCTACAGTTTAGGCAACTTTCATTTAACCTCAATCATCTACTCGGTAGCACCAGAGGTGTAATAGAATAGAATAGAGAGGGCCGGTAAAGAGACAGACAGGGCCACTAACAACTTTATGGAGTTTTTGACAGTCCACCGGCCCACCGATGCAGCGGCCCGGCGGGCCAGCACACCACTGCACACAGGTCCCAGACAGTCAGGAAGTGGAGTCGCTGCTGTGCCTTCTTGACTACTGCGGTAGTGTTGGTAGTCCAGGGATGGGTTGCACCAACTGGTCTTTACTGAGCCTGGTCCTATCTGCTAAGTCGGTCTTTGTGAAGACCAGTCTTTAGAATGGACTTCACGATGGTTGCACCAACCAAACTTGAGTGTAGTCTTAACTACGCCCAGTCTTAGCAATGCACGTCCATGTGAATGCCCATGCGACTATGGCTATTGCCAATCTCCCGCTGTCTTGCTAATTTGTAGCTAATCATTTCTAATTTTCAGCAACGTTATGGAGGATCAAAGACATAGAAAAGGCAATTTCACAGGCATTGAGATAAGAAAATGAAATGTGCACCAGAAAATGCTGACTGCCAAGCAGTCCAACATAATAACAAATAAGAAGAAGCAGTCAACTTCGAGAGAAATAACGGAGGCCATAAAAGTTTGTTCAAAATCAGGCAGCCTTTGTTTAGAAAACGATCTACGGAAAAAGTGGAAAGACCTCCTGAGCAAGGCAAAGAAAGATGTTTCTTTGAGAAAAATCCATCAAACCGGTGGGGGTCTTCCACCAAAACGTCAGTATGCAGTGACATCATTGTTGATGTTTTTGGAGAGGATTCCCCTGCTTTTACTGGTTTGGTTTGTGTGGAAAGCAGCAGTATTGACCAATCGAGTGAGTGTGAGAGTGAATATAGGTCTAGATTTTGACTTTACTTTACTGCTCCTGACTAGGCGTAAGATTTATGCCCGGTCTTAGCAAGAAGAAGGCTTAAGCCTAGATGGTGCAATCAGCGTAACTATTAGGTCGGACTTAGAACGCCAAGTTACAACCGACTTAGCTTAAGACCAGGCTTAAGCCCTGTTGGTGAAACTGGCCCCAGGAGAGATCTTCATTGGTGTGTGTACCCAGGAACCTGAAAACAGGGACCCTTTCCACACACTCCCCGTTGATGTATAGTGAATCGGGGTCTGCACTGTTCTTCCAGAAGTCTATTATGAGTATTTTTGTTTTTGAAGAGTTCAGGACGAAATTGTTCTCTGAACATCATGCTCCTGCTCAGTGAGGATGTGGATGTTGAAGACCGGTGGAGATGTTGTGTCTGCCTCTGCTGCTTTCACCTCAAAGCAAGCAAAGAAACAATTAAGTTCCTCTGCCAGCGAGGCGTCACTGTTGACGGTCATGTGGTTGCTGCTCTTGTAGTTGATGATGTCCATGATTCCACACCCGCCGTGGGTCGTTGTTGGTGAAGTGGTCCTCAATCTTCCTCTTGTATGCTTCTGCTTTAGCATCCCTGATGCCTCTCTTCAGGTTGGCTCTGTCCCTGGACCTGAAGGCAGTGTTACAGTCCTTGAGGAGAGTTTTGACCTTGTTTGTCATCCAGGGCTTCTGGTTGGGTCAGTCCTTTCAAAGCAATCCTGCAGCTGCAAGGAAGCTCCTTCAGGCCATGTCTGAACAGTCTTTGTGGTGGGTTGAACTTTTCTTATTGGTTGTATTTATGTGTACAGGTGCATATGTATGTGTCTGTTGTTTACTCAGACATGAGTAAGTGCTGTGCTCATGCACGCGTGAACACGTAAAAATCCATGTGAATCCATCTGCGATGAAGAAACAACACAGCTTACCTGAGCGTCCTCAAAGCTGTAGCGTCCGGGGTCTTTGAGGTTCTGGCTGGTGCGCTCGTAGCTGTGAGAGTCCAGGTTGATGGAGCTTGGTGCTCCTTCGGCCAGAAACTCCTGCCAGATCTCCTGCGCCCTGGAGGACACTTCCTGGAGTGGCCGTCGCTTCAGATCCTGCACTGCCAACCAGAACCTAAAACAGCATCATGCCAAGTAAAAAAAAAAACCTTCCATAAGCATATATATTATATTTTTCAAACAAACATTTAGGTGTTAATTGCATGATTATATATCATCTTATAAGGGTAGAAGCTGCTTATGAGTTGTATGATAAATGTGAAACCATAATGCATAAAACTCCAGCATAATACAGAAAACAAATCTTTGATGAGTCTGAATGTATGTTAATTTTTTATGGTATGCAGGACATACCACCAATAGTGTCCCAATGCTACAATGTATTACAGAGCTCTAAATGACTCACCGCAGGTTCTCTGAGCTGAACTCTGACTCCAGGAACTTCAGGAACTGGTCTCGTCCTGCAGGGTCTTTCAGTGCTTCCTCCAGGGAGAAGCCCCATTTCTTCACACGCTGCTGGCTGGGGTCACGACTGCTCAGAAGAGAACAGGACGAAATTGGGTAGGATGAAACAGAAAAGAGTGGTTTGTTGTTTACAAGTCGTTTTCCCTCCTGCTCTACAGAGAGCAGAGACCAGAATGTCAGAACACAGTCAACCTTTGTGAATGCCAACATTAGTTCTCATTTGAGATTAGATACAAACAGACAGCTCCCTCCCGATTCAGAACAACAAAAGTTCATCTGCACCGAGGCCTCTACGCTCCACCTGACCTTGGTTGGAAGCGTTACTGGCCCCTGGTCAGCTCTCTGCCCTCATCCCAACATGGCCCCTCCAGCCTCACCTTGCCTCCAAGTCCCAGAAGGAAGTGTCATCACTGATCCAGGGGTTGGAGGGCTCTGTGGTCGACACAAAGGGGTCGTATTCCATGAACTGCTCTGTGTAGCTCATCAGACTGTCGGCCACTTTAGAAACCCTCATACAGTGTCTGTCCAGCTGGATGTTCAAGAAAGTAATCTGATGGAGAGGGAGAGACCGTAATGAGGAAGCTAAATAAGGTAACAGCTCATCAGTCTGCGTCCCGGCTGTCGTTATGATGGATAGGTGAGACAGACTGGTGGTAATAACATATGGGAGCAGACTGTCACACCATGAGTTACCTCCTTCTGAACATCCTCTTTTGTGGGCTTCCTGGCCGGCTGGGAGCTGATGTGGATTGGACTGGGCTGGCTCTGGCCATCATCTGGTACCCCATACACTGACTGGAGAGGGCAAGGGGAGAGACATGTTGGGCCTGGTTTTGTTTTGATGCCATTGGGTTGTGATAACCCTTGACAGACCGGGGACTCAATACTGCAGTTTGATAAATGTCAGGTAACAGCTGTGGGACCAGGGCTGTACCACTGAGAACAGTGAGGTCATGTCCTCAGTCTGTCTGGAAACGTAGGGATTTCAACAATCTGACAAGGAATTTACTTTTACACACAAATTACACATGGTGGGTTGATATTTGTTTAGACTAAATATCTTTAAATTTGACTGTTTTTACATAGAAAAAAGTAATTAGTATTTATATGTACTACATTGTGGAAACAATATATTTTATCAAAATATTTTAAAATAATTTTTTGTCAAAAAATCAATTAAAATGAGTATAAAGTATATAAGTATATACTTTATAAAAAGTATGTAATTTATATTTTTAGAATTAATCAAGTAAAAATATATATTTCATCAAATAATAATGACAAAAAATATAAAAAGTATATATTTTGTCATTAAAACATTTAATTAAAATATAATACAGGGATTTAGTATTTCTCCCCACAAAATATATCCTGGCATTGTGAAGGCTTTAAAACAGCATTTCGGGAGATTAAATTTACAGAAAAAATAATTAAGCAGTTTAATTAATAAAATCTTATTTTCAAATTCTTCAGGGGGGTGGGGTGGATTTATGACATCAGCATTTCTACAATCCTCATTATGGTCATGTGTTGGGCGGTCATGGGATGACAAGTTTGCTGAAGACGTGTTAGACCAGCGCAGATCTACTGATATTATGATTCTGAAAGCTACACTATCACCTATCAGAACCCATTTCATCTCATCTCCTTACCTTTTTTACCCTGTGTGGGTTCCTCTCTCTCCGGCACTTGCGGATGTCCATCTCTGTGGTGTTGACACAGCCTGGCTGTGGGAGGCAGCAGGAGACAGAGCGCGTTTCTGGGTCAGATAACAGTGTTTCTCCAGCATATATTGTCTGCGCCTGTCCTACTCACACAATACAAAGCTGTTTCTCTATTCAGCAATGCCACGCTCACAAAGGCTCATATGCAAAGTGACTGGCACCAAATCTGATTCTGCTACCACCAACAAAACAGGGCTCTCAGCTGAACAGTGTGTGGAGCTGAATCTGCTGTTTTCAGGCTTTAAATGCGAAAATACCTACATGACAGTCGTTTTCTGTGCTTCAGTTACAGTTTTACAATTTTGCAGCATCTGACCCTCTTTTCGTTTTCATTCATCTGTCTCTGTCCTTTTCTACAGTACTTTGGTCATAACTCACCACTGGCCGATGGACATCCCAGAATGCCCTCTCTTGGCTATCCAGGATCTTCCTCTCTGCCTTGTCCTTCTTTCTGTCTATCCTGTGAACAGAGGAAACACATATGTAGAGTTCACACCTTTGAAATATCAGCTCAAACAGCATACACTCAATAAATCAGGCCCCAGAATATCACACTCTTTCTCCCTGCCACACACACACACACACGCACACACACACACTTGCAAATACCACTGGCAGGCCAGGCTAGAGAGAAAAAAGCTGAGGAGTGTGGGTCTTAACCTGTCTGCTCGCCTCACCAAGCGATGCCTGGTGTTGCCGCTGGTGGGGCCGAGCTCTTACATAACTGACATTTACTGATCGGCCCTTGCTTGGCATTGTTCTCCCTAGATATATGAGGATTGCTTTCCATATCCCTCCTATTGTACAAAACAGTCAGTTACTGGTAATAATGGCATGCCTTTGAACATTTTTTACAAGAGGAAGGTTTTGTCCTAACTGCATGACAGAAGGGATTAGTGCTGCGCTTACACATGCCAGCCACCAGATGGAAGTCTTACAATGAGATAGAAGCTGGGCAGAATTGTGTATGTGTGTGTGTTAAATTCCATAGAGGAATACTTGCTGTATTTAATGCATGTTACCCTCCAGTCAAAGCAGGGCATACGAAAACACAGCATTGTTAATGAGAACAACACTGGCCCAACGCCCAACTGACTCTGCACACTGAAGCATTTTCTCTTCCTTGGGGAAATAACACTCACATCATGCATGTAGCCAAAGGTTAGCATTTGTGAGTATGAATGTATAAACCCGATTTCATCAACATCTCTCTATCCCCACAGCTCCTCTAAGCGTGTCACATTAAGATTGTGCTGACGTCAGGAGGTGACACGCTCTGACTCACATGTGCACACGTCTACTTACTTGACTTGAGCCTCAGCTTGCATGAAGATGAATTCCCACTTCCTGGCGAAAGCCCTCTGCAGCCGGGCAAGATTCTCCTGGAGGAACCAATCAGGTACGGCATTTGAGGAGGTGGTTATTTGAATCCAAGGCCTTTAGGTGATTACATTATCCATTCACTGTGATGGCATGCCATAACTTTGGATTACCGTTGCTGAGATGAGACACTCTTGTTAACAAGAAGAACTGAACAAGTCTGAACTGCTGATACCACACAGTATTTGGAGTTTCACACATAGGTGCTGTTTTCTTCTTTTTTTGTACACACTATTATTGACTTCATCACTGTAGTAACTGCAACAAATCAGTGTCTTCTTGAAGGAATGGTTTGACATTGTGGGAAATGTGCTTACTCACTTTCTTGCCGAGAGTTAGATTGATACTGCTCACAGAGAGAGTGGTATCTTCCCAAAAACAACAACATATTTTACGAAATGTTGTTCTCTTAAATATTTTCCTGTTGCCAGGTATAATATGGACTATTAAACATATTCATCCATTTTTTACATGGCTAAAATTCTACAGGTTGAATTTTTTCCACTATTATCAAAAAATAGTATATAGTTTTAAAAATTATGTTGCATTTTTAGATAGAATTTATTTGTGATGCGAGACCAGCAGGAGCTGACGCAGGTTATGGACCCATACCCCAAACTCTTCATCACATGATAAATTATGTTTTGTTTTTTTTAAATAAAAAATCTAAGGTTTACAAGCTCTTTAAAGCCCCGTAATGTACACGTATCAAAGCTACATATTAAACTGTGTGTCCTTAATAACACCACCCAGCAAGCATCTGTCAAAGAAACAGCACATGACCTCATTACAAACAGAGAAAAAACTCGGAGTACTGACTAGCAGGCATGTAACAGTGAAAGCAATGAGGCCTGGAGGCATAAAGTGACCTGAATAGGAAGGAAAGAAATTCCACTGGACAATAGTTGCAGAGTAATTTTGAATATCAAAGTGCAATGGATTGCTATCGTGTAACAGCAAGAGTTCAGCACTGCAGCAATGTCCCTCTTGAGACTACATCGATCTGCTGATGCCATCTATGCATCAGCAGATATAGATAATATTTGTTTACATTTTGGAGCCAGTAAATGACTGCATCAGATTCTGCCAAATGGCGCTGCTGGAAAAGAAAAATCACCTTTGACAGATCGTAAAAGTCTACAATTTGGCAAAATGGCTTATTGTGTGGAAGAATGGATTTGGGTATTACAGGGCTACAGAAGAGACTGTCTCAGCTCTTTTGTTTTTCTGACAAGTGGTCCTTGCACAATGAATAACATCGAACTGAGAGCTTCCTGGCAATTGCTAAACCAAAAATGACAATGTACTTACAGCCTCATAGTCAGCAAGCTCAAGCCTGGCCTTATTCTGCATGGTGCGCTTGCACAGGTAAATGGCTGGAGGGGGAAAGAGAGAAAGAGTGAAGCATGAAGAGTTAGTCTGATGGGTTGTCTGCTGTGTAACTACAAAACAAAAAAAGGACCAATGGATGGTGCAGCGGAGGTCTCAGCTGTGAGAACCAACACTAATGAATGTTTTGTGTGCAATAGAGGAGCAGGCATCCCATGTGTTGTCATCTGAAATAAAAAGCCTCAAGTAAATGCCATGCAGAGAGCCCGAGATGTGGTCATGCACATGTCAGTGACAGTCCCTTTATTTCATTAGGCTAATCTTAGTGGGGATCCTTAGGGCCAGATACATTACAGGGAATGGCCCTGTGGATCAATACTCAGTGAGTGTCAACAACAGAACCACAGTATGAGCCGTGTTTCAGCTGTGGAGGAAGAAGACGGCGGAAGACATTAGTGAGATCTTACCGGTTTGGAGCAAGAGGCAAAAAACTGACAGACAGTATGTGACTCACCATAGTCTGTGTTCTCAGGCTCCCAACAGTTTGAAGGCCAGAAGTATGGAGACTGATGAGAACAGAAGGGGACATGACAGAGACAGATTTTGTTTATTTACTCGTGTAATCAGCATTACATTCTGATTGTCAGCATAAGTGTTTAGATAAACAACAATATTTTCTAATATGAATGTTGGAGTCTCATTTCTCCCACCACCCACGCTCCCTCCGCACTTGTCTTCCTCTGCGAAGTCAAAAGACGACTCTTTGTTTGATGATCATCCTTGATGTCCATGTGCTCCACATAACTATCCAGGGAGCAATGGTAGCTATATTCTCTCTATCCATATTTAATTGTCAATTGCAACTGATATTACACATTCAAAGTTCATTCCCAAGTCCATTAATAATGGATCACTCACATCTATCATGCATTCTTAATAACGGGGCAGAATTAGAACTTAGTGGTACTCGACCACATATTTCATTTCCACTATTACTCAAACGGTAATTAGCCTCAGAGCAAAAGGCTGATGATGATGAATGTGTTTGTTTGAGTGTAATGAACAGAAAGGTTAACGCGCTCTCGTTCAGCATTAGAATTGTCATTTCAGCTCAGAGAGGATCAAGTTCAGCTATAAGACTTCAGCACTGAACGCACAAAACAAACAACAGAAGGCAGTCGTCATTAAATCTGGGTCTTCTACCAGTATAGTATCTATTTATAGACTCACACACTGAAATTCCCCCGTCACTATTCCTTACAGCACAGCTATGGAGACTGGCCAACACATTTCAAATGCACCGTGGACTCTTTTTAGAGGTTCTGATGACGTGGGGCCTGTTGCATCACGACAACATCAGAGAGAATATTTTTAGCCCCCGCTGAATGAGTAAGTGTGACACACGCTGCCCTCGCAGCGCAGGCACAATAATGGCTTTTAATCTTGAGCAATAGAGGTGAAGACAAATGCATTCAGAGGTAGATTGAGGGGGAGGAGCAGGGGAGGCTGGTGACAGTGAAAAGTGCAGAGCCAGCGCGTAGCCAGCTCAGTGCTTCCCATAGGGGAGTCTGCCTACTGTAGTTGGCTGGCTGGATTAAGATGCTAATGGCCCAGTCACAGTAATGAGTCATGGTGGAGCCCTTAGCCATCAGAGGGACCTGCCAAAGTTCATGCTGGATCAGATGGAGTGAAGAAAAAAACACCCATCTGACAAGCTGCACGGCTGGCCCGTAGGCCCTGTTCTGCGGCCCACCTCCTGCTCCGACGCAGTGCCCAGCAGGGATATACAGTGTCGACCTTGGTGGGATGAGTAATAGGCTTAGCAAGGATTGCTCTCATTAGCATCATGCAATAAACATATCCCTCTGATAAACTACCATCATCTCATTACTCTATATTAGTTATTCAAAGGCCTCCTAACACACATCAATGACTCTCCCCGTGGCAGCTTTCTGTACCTGAAAGCGATAAAGGGTTCCATCATCTTTAAGTGTCAGGACATGGTCAGAGATGGGGAAGATGTAGCCATGGGCAGCGACCAGACTTCCAAGGTGGATGGCTTCAGCTGTTGACAAGAGAGAGGGCACAAAGATGGGAGGTAGGGGGGATTTGAAATTGCCTTCCTCTTCAATTGAGCTCTATTGTACTTACATGTATTGACAGATTTCTCAGCGGGCATACCTGGATCCTCAATAGAGAGGTTTTTCATCAGCCACTGAACAATGTCCGCCCCTGGTATTTAGAGAAGGACATTGGTTAGGAGTGGCATCGCAGTACTACATCTGCAATAGTTTTGACAAAAGCTGCAATCCACAAACACAAATCAGCTTTGAGGAAGTCTTTGTTATTCGTCTCTGTTCAAAGCTGTGGGTCAAAGCTGTCAAAGCTGAGTAGGCGTCTATATATAACATAACAGGTTTTTAGTCCTTTCTCTCCCCGCTCCTGGACAGCGTAATATTTGGCCCAGACTTTGCGCTTGGCAGAGGCTGCTGAGAGAGATGGTCAGGCCTAGGGGGGCCATGTGAAGGAGTGACTCGGAAACAGCCGCTGGGAGAGAGGGAGCAACCCCCGTCCAACACTGGTGATTCATTTCATACACAAGCACACACGTGCACAAACAAATGAAGGAATACAGTGCACACGCACACACACACACACAGGGACGCAGATAGAAAAGAGAGGGAGAAAAGTAGCTTTTCTGCTGTGCAACAAGGGCAGCGTCACACCACAGGCAGTTTCCTCAGTGGCTGAGCTCTTATCGGCAAAGACATCATCTGCCTCCAACCGCAGTAGCAGCAATTTAAATGAGCCCAAAAGGTCATATTTGCTTTACTGTTTCTGACTCGTATGTTGTTGCCAAGCTCGCTCACTGGGTGAGACAACAAAACACACACTCACAATTATCCACACATCATGTATGGCAAGCCCTCATTAAAGGGGAAACACACAAGGCGCTGCAACATATTTAAATGTACAATCACATGCGGACATGGTGACACAGGTATGCACACACACAAACTAACCTGATACCACACTTGGGATCTTGGAGAGGAAGCTTTTGACAGTCCGGATGGTCACACCACCTGCTTTCTCATCTTGTATTCGTGTGACAATGTCTTCAATCTGCGGTGAGGCCAGAGGGAGGTTGTGTTAAAGGTTCACATGTTCAGTAGACATTAAAAATGGTTATAACAAGACAGCTGTGCTGATCGTGCTCGCATATTTTTTCCCCTTCTCTCAATGACAGGAGAGAAATGCATAGACTGTAAGGACATTGTCTAATTTTCAATTATTACAGAAGCTATTTAAAATTTTTAAAAGAATCAGGATTGAGTTAAATCTGGATGTTTTGGCCACTTAGGGGCAGCGGAAACAAGCTGTAAACACAACACTAACATATCGCCATCTTTTTTATAAGTTGATATGACAAACTTGTTAGCAAACCGTAGCCTGTTTACACATCCAGCAGACAAAGAGCACATTAGCATTTAATTGGAGTCATGTTTCTGGTCCACTGGCAAATGTTTTGCTCTCCACCAACTCCTTTAGGGACATATCTGGCTCTTTAGCTGCTAAATGCCCCACCAATAACAGTTCAACAGCTAGTCACTGACTTTGTTTGATCTCATCTGTATTGTATGCTACAGTGTATTTTTTGATATGACGGCACCAAAATCAGCAATTTTCTACACATAGTGGCTTTAAGGGTTTAGAAATGAATGTAATACCCAGTGGACACCAGAATAGTGACAAGCTGACTCAAAACCCATGTCAAGATAAAGGTTGAAACCAAACAGTTGAATCTAAAAATATACAGATGTTCCACTCTATAGAGGTCAGACCTTATCGAAAGAATGGGCTTGGGTCAAAGGTTAAAAAGAATAGTATAGTTAAACAGAAACAGATATACATATTTGTCTGTGTGATATTGCCACACGTTGGGGTGTTTTATTTAGCTGTAACAAGGGCTTCGGTCAGGACGGTTCGGCCAATTGAAAAAGTCTGTCACAGCTACTCCCCAGAAGCAGAGATAAACATCACACCTCAGACGCAGCCAGAGCCCCAAACACATCACACATCAACCACCTAAAATTAGGCCCGGCACAGCTTGCCACTCAGCCACTACACAGGGGAGAACACAGAGGAGAACACATACAGTAAACAAGCGAACATCAAGGACATGGACAAACAAGCAGAAAACACATGCATGAATATACAGAAATCCATATACAGACTTGTAAACATACTAAATTAAAAAAAAAAATATCTGTGTTTGGGTCAAGTCCTTAAGCGGGTTGTTTATGAGTGTAAGTAGTCAGGTCAGGTCATGTATTGATGTGAGCAGTCAGTGCTCTGTTGCCTGATGGAGTCTCACCAGAAATCAATCTACATCAAAAAGATCCTGATTTTGCACACTAAACAGTATTATCAGCAGCCAACCATATGTGGTACAGTAGCTGCTAAGGTCCTTCCGCTAGCTATTAAATTCTTTATGGCTCCCTAAGCATCTGTCTAGTAAGTAAGCACACTCAGATGCTTGCACACACACACACACTCACATGCACGCACACACAAGCACACACTGCTACAGTATGACAAAGCTGATTAGGTGAATTTCAAGGGTCCAACTTATGGGCTTGACACACTCCGAATTTAAAGAAGCCTTTTCTGTTTTCTCTCATCCAAAGTAGGCTATAGCGTGTTCCCCGCTTATCCCACCACATTTACAGATGACTTCAAGTCATGATCACAGGAACACAGCAGTCTGCTGTGATCTAGTTCGTGCCATCCCAGCATACGTCTGGACCCTCTTTCCCTTTTCTCTCTTTCCTCCACTGTTCATTCATCATTTAACACAGCATATCTGCGAGTGAACTCCATCCACTATGGCAAGCAGACAGGCTATGAAGCGCTGAATAAAGTTGTTTGAAGCTTATAACATTGTAGATGTTTATGTTTATGCTTTTCAGCTTACATTGTAAAAGCCAAATTTCACTTCAAATATTAGAATTAAGTTTGTTATTATGTGCATATTATTATGTATGGCTGAGAATTGTATTATTATGATAATTCTGTTTATTGTTAGTGGAATAATTTATTTGATGTATGGATAGTGGGTTATTGCATTAAGACTTAGTTCAGATAGTTGATATGTGAGTTAATTGAAGATGTATTATTGAATACTGGAATATGAGTCAAAATGTTCTACTGAGTGGCTAACTAAGGGGCTAGTGATTAAAGTTTGATTTCGCCCTAACAAAACCCTCACAAATATATGGTCTCATTTTCATAAAAGTCACCATAATTTCCTTAAACAGCTGGGCACTGTAGTTTTTGTGAATTGTTACTCAAACAAGGGTAAATGGTGCATTTTTTCAGGGACTATTTTCAGCAGCGGATTAATACACATTTTGTATTTACTGCAGCAGGATGGTGTATGTGGGACTGACTCTAAATAAACTACAGTGCCCATGTTTGCGGTGAGGGAGGAACACGTCAACCAGTGCAATGGTGTGGCTCATTGATGTGTTTACAATAGTTTTTGGACAACAATAGAGGTCTGTGGTGCAGAGGAATAAGCTGTATCAGGCTAATACTTGTTAGCAGGATCAATTCTTTGTTAGTTTAGGTATTTTCATGGGAGTTGTTAACATTAAGAAAAATATAGAATATCTTATCCTTGAACTATCTACATTCACACCTTCAGTATTGTACATTTCTTTTGTTGCAATAAGCCAGTGGGTTCGCTAGATTTAAACAGGCTTGTGTGTGTGTGTGTTTACATTTACAGATGTACTATTTCTCTTCAGTCCATTCTTTATGTTCTTTAATTCTGCAAGATTGTGTAGCCATGATTGTCCACCTACAGCATCTATTGGATAAAGCGACCGGAGGGTAGAGAGAGAACAAGTGGAGCGGAGAGTGCAGCATGCTATGGCACATTTACTCAACCACCATTACAATCAATGGTAATCACCCTCCCTGGCAAAGCATTAAATGGATGATTCATACGTGCTGGATGATTCATACATACATGATGATTCATACTAACTCTCCATAAATCCACAACAAAACACCCAGATTTATATGGATTTAATAGCGCACATAATGCAGAGCAGAGAGGAGGGAGAGAGAATTACGTGGCAAGACAATTACCAATCTCTCACCATAAGCTTGAGAGAGTGTCTTGGCATGAATTATTGAACATCCACTATGGAGAATTACTGCCTCAACTCTGTTTAAATCTCTTAGAGGCGAGATAGCTGGAACTGCATCTGACCTCTGTGAACACAGCCTTGGTATTTTAGGCCTGCTGTCACCTACATGTGAGCATAAACTGTTTTACATGAGCACAATCAGGGACACAGCAGATTACTACTGAAACATTCCAATCTTTCCTTTTGAAGACAAAACCTTCCACACAAAACAAAAGGGAAAAAGCTATGAAAGCAGCTCCGATCGATTCCAACTCTGAAGGACACCTCAAATCCCCTGAGACACAACAACGTGGAAAGGATTAAGTCCTTTTGTTCTCATTTAATAATGGACCTTGGACAGGGTAGCAGCATGGAGAGAAGAACTCATAATCTCCCTATAGGATGACAGCAGACAAGAAGTACTTGGCACAGCTACAGAAAGTGCACATCGTATCTCCTGGATGTACAAGCTAATGGTGTTTGCAGCTTGGTGTGGAGGGTTTTTTGAGAGCAGAACATTGCTGCTAGCATGCGATAACAGCACTTTGCCCTTCGCCACCAGGCTCTATAAATGATTATCAGGAGAACACTTGTGTATCTTGCCACCATATGTTTGCATTCGCAGCGCACATGTGTGCAAATTTGTGTTTGTTGCTGTGTAGGTGTGTGTGTTGAGACCTGTCCATCTTATCTTTTATAGCTCTGAGGGCAGCACTAGCAGTCTGTATGGCACATGTAGGAGAGTAAAGGTTTAGGGAGAATGTGAGGGAGCAGCTAGAGGTGAAGTGTATGTACAATACCAACAACTAAGGCCATTAGTATAAAAAGCATTTACTTTATATTAATGTCAGGACTGTACTCTAATTTCTAAAACCAGATGTCAGTACTTCCTGTAACATGGTTTTTTAATTGGAACTTAATGAAGTGAAATAAAACCATCTAAATGGGAGCATCAGTGACATAAATAACCATCAAGTAAATGCGACATGTTGAACTCCAGTAGGCAGGCTGTAATGGAAACATTCGCTTATCCTACTAATTGAAACCCTTCACCCTTTTTCCAAAAATGGCCAGAGACGAAGCTATTAAAAACTGGCCCAGTCTTCGGAAATGAGACCGTGCTGCTAAAAGATGTATCAGGCAGTAATAGTGCCATTAATGATTCAGCAGTCATCAGTGGACTCAGGCACACTTGTCATTGCTGAAAGACACTTGTGTCTGTGAGGAAAACGACAGATGTCCAGGTGACGGGCAAAAAGATACATTTCTGGCCTGGAAGATAATTACGATGTGTCAGCGAGAGATGAAATAGTGATGAGGCTTTGAAAAGTTTTCAAGTTTGCCAAGTCAAAATACTGAGAATGCTCCTATTACTACTGTACCAAAAGACCTTTATACATTTCCTTCTACTGATTTCTGTGTAAAAATCCCAGCACACATTTAAAAAATACACCATATTATAGACAATATTTTAAATTCATTAGGATTTATCAGGATTGTATTATATTGTGCATAATGCTAACACGAGTGTAAAGAGGTTGTTTTAAGAAAGTCTAAATTATATAATATAAATGTGGTTCAGTTATTCAAATAATCAATATCTCAGTGGTACGCTCTACACATGCACTACAAACCTCAATGTGTGAAAAAATATGAAGACAACTCGTTAACCTTCAAAAATAAATATTTATTCATCGTATGACCTTAGCACATACTGTATATATTCATAGCTGAATGACTTTAATTAAGGCAATTCATTCTCACTGCTGACAGGTTTGGCGCATTATCACTGTTAAACTTGTCCCATAGGGTTTTATTTGAAAAAGGGTAGGAGAAAATAAACCAATATTGTGTTTTCTCATTAGATTTGCTTTAATTCCCTCATTAGAGATGATGGAGGTGATTGCATTGCAGTCACGAACCTCCTTCAAACTGAATCCTTCACTTCTCGTTGCTCCTTCACTCCTTCACCAAAAGTCACAACTACATCACCGACCAAGAATGTATCCTCTGGATTTATACAAATGAGAAAACAAAAATATAAATGTATAATAAATGTAGAACCTGTTCCTCATCCAGAGAGAGCTTTGGAGGAGCTTCTATCTCCTCCAGAAGTTCCTCTTGCAGCTCAGCTGATGTGAGTTTGGCCGGATGCAGCACTCCAAATCCTGAACTAGATGTGTTTGTGTTAATATATTTTCTGCTTGGAGAAACAACAGAATTGTTGGTTGTTGTTGTTTCTCGTGCTGTATGAACTGCTTTATATACGTATGACTGAGTCCTCGCCTCAAAGAAAATTGTAAACTCTCTTTGTGTATATTTGTTGGATTGCTGACTGCTGCAGGGTGTTGGAGCACCGTGCAGCCTTAAACATAAACAATGCTCCCTCACAGTGGTGTCAGCTGCACTCAGCCCTGCACAGTGTGTTGTCATAAGCACTGTCGTAGCACTGTCTTTTGCAGGGCTCATGTTTCCAGACATTTGTGGGCTAGGAGGAAACCACTAGTATATTAACTCCCATGAGCAGTTGCCCTGTAGCTTTCCTTTTTGTTCCAGTGGTACTCAGACTTCTGATATTTTCAGTGTATTTGTGTTTTTGCAGATTTTCTTTAGAGAAAAAAAAATGGAATATGTTAAAGGATATTTTAACTTAATGAAAAATAAATTTTCTAATAATGACACTATTTCTGTAAAAAGAATTAATTTTCTGCTTTCTTTGTGAAAAAAAGACAGAACATTTATTGATATTTCTCCCTCTTTACATCCATCATGAGTCTTATTCTTTGTTGGCCATAAGCTATAAAAGTTGTGCAGTAACCGGAAAGAGATCATGTTCAATTGGTCTCATAAAGAGGAACAGAGAGGGTGAAAACTTATTTCATTTTTTGAATTCTTCCCTTCAAATAATCACTAAAAGAGAACAGCATGCAACACTCTTCAAACTATAAGAAAAAAAGTGCTCATAGTCCAACTTGATGATTTCCTCTCTATATAACTTCACTGTGTTGAGGCCTAACCAGAATTTCTCTGAGCCACAAATTCTCCTCATTCATTTTGAGCCCCATCTGCAAAAGGGCATATTTTGTTTGGGTCTAATTATTCAAGCCAGTTCACACTGTATATAATAAAGGTTACACTGTACACAATAACAGCAAAACACAAAATAATTGTACATATACAATATATTCATTGCACGATTTCTGTCTTGGCCTAAAACATGTTGAATGATCTATTGTGAAATAACTAAGTACACAACCCGTCACACAATACTTTTTTGAGTGCCATTTTGACCTCTGCGCCATACTGGGTGCATAATTAAGTGAGTTCCAGCTGGTGTGTGGCACTCTGGGGAACGAGGTGAGAATAAAGCCTGCTGGAGAGAGAAGAACCCCCCCCCCCCTCCCTTCTTTTTCCCATCTCTCCTCCCCTCTGCCACCATCCAACTCTCTTAGCATGCCAAGTCATGATGAGGGAGCTGTGAGAGCTTCTCTGCTGGATATGACACACCAAGGAGCGGCACTGACAGCCGTGCAAGGAGCAACACGGCAGACTGGAAAAGCCCTGCCGACCAAGTGTGATGTTTGGAAACTTCGACTGCTTTGGAGATGTGCGAATGAATCAAATTTGCACATGCTCAATCACACACTGACAAATACTCATGCACAGTCATGACTACAGAATGTGCATTTGAAGACATAAACAGTTCTACAAAGCTCTTGCTGATTCTCATCATCCCTAAAGCCAAAGTACCTGCTACCTCTAATATTTAATTTCAGTGATGCATCAACTATGTCCTAACAGTTGAAAGAGACATATTCAATGATCCATCTCCTCTCCAAATTGCCATCTCCACAGGAATGCCCTGCAGGCAAAGCCTTTTATTTTCTGCAATAAACATTTCCATCAGCTCCTGCAACTGAAAAATGCCTTTTACACTCCAGTGAAGCCCTAAAACCCTTCATATGTAATCCCTGTGATCATTAGTGGCGATGGATTGTAAACGCACTAAAGTTAATTGTTCAAACGTAGAGAAATCCTATTGACTCAAATCTGGGTTACATCATTGTGAGAAAAGCCTGATGAAGGTTAATCGTATGCTCAGGCAAATTCTTGTATTGCTCTGCTGAATGGCTCCTTTAGGTTTTCTCAAGGATGAGGTAACACATTAAGAGCATTAAGAAGCAGCCTGACAGCAAACATGTAAACAATCCATTATAGTCATTAAAATCCTTATTCATTGTCATCTACTCTTACAGTCCAGCTCCTGCAATTAACTCAAAATGTTCAGTGACATTCTTTCCTGTAGTCAGGTGTTGCCCTGTGGATGATTCAGGTGGAATTTAATCACTTACTAGGCATCAGCAGTGCCCTTAGCTTAAGTGGCCACAACACAATAACACCCAGTCCTGACAAAGAGGCCCAGAGCTACAGGACTATATGAAGAGTCCAATTAGCCGCTGCTTGTTTGCCCACCCAGCTGGACGCTCCTCAGGGAAACATGCCCGAGATTCAGAAGTGTCCAACTGTGATGCTGCGCTTCACTTTGAACCAATCAGACCCAAATGTTGGGGCCGAGAGTGTTGATGAGGATGCTTGTCACTTGTTTGGGCCAGTTGAGAATCCCTTATGGTAAGTGACGTGGGTGCGATGAGGAGTTTTTGGCAATGGGATGGGTCAATGTGTGTGTGCGTGTCTACTTAGATTCTCCATCTCCACGGCAACGTGGTGGCAAGAGGAGCTAAGCAATTAAAAGTTTGTCAAGTTCTGCCTCAGCATGGGCAGCAAGCCAGTTTGACTAAATTACAATTACAGATTGGGCTCGGAATGGATAATCTCGTTGTCAGTACTTTCTAACTAAAATTAAGAAATTAACAAGCTACCTTTATGCTCCTAAAAAATCAAAAGCTTTGGGGTCGGACGTGATGTGCAAAATTCTTGTGGGCAAAATGCAGATGGAAAAACTGCTAGGCTGAGACAGGCTGAGAGTATAAGCTTACCCACAAACCACAGTGACTCATCAGGTCACCTTTCTGTCGATGAGACTCAAGAAGGACAGAAAAAGATCATCTCCCCTCTTGTAAATGTCTGTTGTTAGATACTCTACAGGTTGCTAAGGGCTTGAGTGCAGGGAAAACAGGAGTCTGCTCCTCTGAATAGACAGTCCACTCTAAAGCAAAGTGCCCTGTGCAGATACAGGGGCTACTTTTAAAAAGAGACGCTGTCTGAAATGAAGGGCATCGGCAAACCTCTCATTTGACTGGCTGCTTTTATATTCCAGCGTATGAGTCCATAAAAAGTGCCAATTTTATTACATGTCAAAAATGAACCACAGCTACAACAAAAGGTCATTTGCTCCAGAGGGACAGAATCACCTGCAGTTCACTCTGCTGCAAGATTTACCATGGAGATCATTTACTAAAAGGTGCGATGCAAAAAAAAAAACAATTTGCATGCAGCGAGGCTACTTCCACTGCAAACACCTCTCACACCACCTGCATTCTGAGTACCTGTGGGACTCTGTGAAGGTTTGGAGTCTGATAAGGTCCAGTATCCTTACAGCCACTAGTCTGTAATAAGGGAAGAAAAGCAAAGGAAGGCTGTTTGCATGTGGAGTAATGGAAAAAAGCAACAGAGAGGGAGAGCTAACAGACTGTACCAGCCAAAAAAGCATCTGCCTGATCTGTCCTGTCACTTCCAAAGCTCTTTCCAGAGAGGGTTTCTATCATTTATCAGTTTTTTTGTTTCTTCAACCAGTCAACTCTGTCTTCTAGTCTCAGTCACGGGAGAAATCTCGCCTCTAAGTCACAGCCTGTTCACTGTTATGCAACGCCAAGGTAAGCCGCTAAAATGTGAAAGTGGCAAAGTGGAAATCAACAATAGTGTGACAGTGTGGGGTGAGCGGCAGTGGATAACGCCATGCTATTTTGGGGATGCTGGTGAGGATGCTCACCGTTTAGAGCCCCTGTGGGGCCTCGGACTGGGCACAATTCTCTTTGCTGCAGCTCGTGGAAGCTACTCTTATTCACAGCCTGTCCTCAAAAGAAAAACCATAGTATAGGTCTAAAAACAACCTATAGCTATGTTTACGCCATCCAGCATCCGTAGTAATTATGACCCGGGGAAGTGACGCAGCTCAGATAACGTTAATATAAGGTGACTTCCTTATTAGGGGGGGGGCGGGTTGGGGGGATGGCTAGATACTTACTTAGATGGCAAAAAGGCTAAAACTGGCCTTTGCTGCAGGAGACCACTTCACGACAATGACGTGGCAACTGTACTGTTGCCATGATGATGAAGGTTGCATAACTTTAAGTAGAAACCAAGTTTCAAGTGATCATTTTAACTCAAACCAACAAACACTCATATATGATGTTTTGGGAGTCATTGGAAATAGACCTATTCTGTTGATTCGGTATGAGGACATGTTGCTTATTCGCCGTTGCTGTCTGTGTGAGAGGAAGGTTACTGAATTTAAGTTCATTTTGAATCTTTTCCACTTTCTTGATCAATATATCTTCATTTTGGCTTCATATCTTGGGCACCGCACCAGCTAATCATTTAATAATATCTGCAGGAGATTGGTTTGAGCTGGTAAAACTTCAGGACCATCTGTCTATCTTTGATGTTGGCATCGTCCCCTGACACGCCACTCCTGCCGGTCCCATTCCTTGAGGCCTGGTGGTAATTGGGTTAGAGAGAGAGAGAGAGAGAGAGGAGGCGTTATCGAGCCCAGGTTTGCCTCGCCCTCACTGGGCCCACAAGCCTGTTCTTGATGTCTAAGACACAGGAGACGAACTCTCTTACTGCAGAGTTTATTCATCTCTGAGGAGAGGAGAGGAGAGGAGAGGAAAGAGGAGACTATGGGTGCCATGATGAAGGATTTGGGCTTCAAAAGCTTACAACATAATTCACCCTTCCTTTCAATATTTACACCAAATTCTCTTCAGCTGTGATAGCTGGCAACATTCAAAACTAGTCATTTCTCTTCTCTAATCAGCATGGCCCCCTATTGAAGTGTTGATGCACAATATTTGATAGGCCTGATGTAACCACAAAAGACATGGATCCAGTATCTAAGGCGGTTATTTGAGATGACAAGATGCTTTCTTTAGTAATAGTAAAATGTGTGTGGTGGGCAGGTCCAGCCTCTCTCCATCCATTGCAACACACATAGATGGTTCTTTAGCCTGTCATTAGCAAACTGTTGAATGGATAATGTGTGTATGCGCGCGTGTGTGTGGAGGCACTTTACAGCCGAATGACACATCATATCTTAATCAGCTTAGCAAAGTTTTGATTTAAAGGGTTGTTTCCCTTTGTTTCTCTTTTCATGTCATCATTCTGTAACGCCATCTTCTCCTGATCTTCTCTCTCAGGAGACAGCATGTTTCAATCCTCTGCACTTTTTATACCTCAGCTCAAAATTATACTGTTTCCCAGCTCTGTTCCCTGTGTGCTCCTATGCTCACACGCAATCAGTGAGTAAGAGAGGCCCTTGACCTTTCAAGATGCATGGATTTCCTGTCATGGCTACTGGTATAAGAGAGGATTTTTATAGCTCCACTGTGTCTCATTAAGCTCCATCCCATCCCCCATTTTCCACCTTGGTACGACTGTCACCCACACACTGCTGTTGCTGCAGACCTGACATCCCTATTACCTGTGTTGGTTCACCCCACGGGTGTGAGAATGCTGACAGGCTTTTAGGGGCAAGGAGTGTTACTGTGACAACAGAGGGACTAAGTGAAAAGGCCTGTTATGAAAGAGAGAGGAGGCGTAGAGGAGCAAAGGAGGAAAATGTGCCTCTGGACCCTCACAGTGCACAGATCCTTAGAAATTCACACGAGTCTTCTGTCAGACAGCAAGGGGCACATTTACTGGCAGCACTGTGTGTTAATACGGAGCAGCACCAGGATAGAAATGATGCTAGATGCCAGTCTAGCATCATTTCTATCCTGGCAAGGTGCGATGAAAACAACTCTGTTCTTGCTGGCTGACAGATTTCCAATGCTGGCAATAAAGCCTTGTTACTTCCAACTTGCAGCTACAGGTAATGAAATTCAGGAGGCCAAGCTGACATGTGGAGGGAAAATCTCATCTCGCAGTGCCACGGGGCAGCAGGCAGCGCCACACACCTGTAATGTGCTCCGCTGACCTCAGTCCCTGGGGGGATTACTCCTCTTCCTAAAAGGGACCTGCAGAGAAGATGTCAGCAGCGCTGGTCTTTATCACACTGTCATCCTCTCCGTTACACGCCACTCATCCAGTTACCATCCTCTAATTGTCTTTTAATGAAACTGAATGAGGCCTGAGATGACCTGGGGAAGCTCCTACAATTGCATCACGGGCAAAAAAAAATGCGTTTAATACAATAACAGGATATGTTACAAAGGTGTATTACCTTTGAGGCTGATTGACTGAATGATAGAATCAATTAAAAGCAAAGCATGAGCGCTACAGTAGGTGTGTTTTACAGCATCAAATCCTTACTCACTGCTGACTGATTATCTATAACGTCAACAGGCCACCTTCAGTGCTAGCTAATGCATTGCTAGACAGCGACCAAACTTGCTCATAAATCTCTTTATTCTCTCACCTCAGGGGAGCCAAAAATGAACCATCTATTATGTCCGCAAAACTAGAATTTGCAACCTAACCATCACACCCCCTTGAATTATTGAATAGGCTTCCTAGGAAAAGGAACTAGCCATGCTTTGTGATCTAATATCCTCTCAACATATTTCAAAATGAAGTGAAGTGTCCTCTTCTATGTTTCTCCCCGGCTGTGTGCTATCTGCACATGACAGCCGGCTATAATTTAGCAAGGCTTTGTGAAGGCAATTTGTTCGGCCACACCTGCTTTAGGACTTTGCACATCAGAATTGTCTAGTTATTTCCTCCACGACTACAACACTTTTCTGACCAGGGATTAGGACATTCCTATTGAAACCTATAAAGTACTATGCAAAAAGTATAATGCATCTAACAAAAGAGAGAAGGAATAGAAAAGCACTAGATTCTGAAAAACGTCAAATATCACCATCTCACCACAGCCGTGCAAAGTTTGCAGATTGTCCTCTAAAATCTACAAAATGATGTTTCTGGAAGGCAGGGCACTGGTGACCTTGTCTTATTGTGCAAAAAAATCTGCAAAGGCTTAGACAGCGACTGCAAAAAGGCCATGACCTCTTTTATAGAAAGGTTTAACATCTGCTAATGTGCCTTCTTCCTCGTAATGCAAATGCATTTATATTTAATGGATCTGGATGTGCACAAAGTTCATGACAAGAATTAAAAACTCTTAGGTCATTTAGCTTTGTTAACAGGGTGACTTCCATGTGGCATGCAACAAAATGACTTTTTTCTTTGATGCTGAATGAAATTCTTTAGCTCGAGAAGATCATGGTTTAACCAGCAGCATTATTTGGCAGGTAGAGAGAATTAAGCTTATCACAGTGTGACACTAAAAGTGATGTGGTGCTTTTCTATAAAATGGAAGCAATCGCATATGAGTGTCAACGAGACGTGACACAGGCTTTAAAGGATTCCACAGCCTTCTGTGACACTGCATTCACATACTGTACACACACTGCAAGTCACAACCAGTGTGTAATGTGGTTCAGTAATGTGATTACAATTTGAGATTAAGCAGTTACATTACAGATAATCCCAGTAATGCTCAACTTCAGCATTTGTGGGGTCGATTTAGTTGCTGCCTTGCTAGTTGCTGGAAGTTGAATGGGAGCAATAGTATCAATTTCATCTCAGTGAGCAAAGTAGACAGACTGAGTCGGGAAGCGTTAGCGTAGCACAAGGGCTAAAAGTCCTTACCTTTTGGCTAGCCTCCACCAAAAAAGAGGAGAATGCATGTTTAAGTAACTACAAAGTTGTCATATTTGCATGTTGTATCCTTTTAGCTGGCTAGCTAGCCACTTGTAAAGGCCTCAGTATGCTTCAAATGACCTTGTTCGCACTGGGAGTGTCCGACTACATCTAAAGGCAAAAATGTTTAAACCTCTTCTGAATGGGCACAATCGAAGGTGGGGCGAAAAGCCTGACATCATAGCCTCCTTTGGCCACATCCCAGAAAGTAACATAAGTAATGTATCTCTCTTACTTTTGATGTTGAGTAAATAGTAAATTAAATTGAGTAATAAGTCAAAACTGTACGCTTCTTTACAGCATTGTCCCATTGGAAACTGATAATGTTTGTGTCTTTGTGGAGTTGGATTGAGGCTGACAGTCGGGAGCTGAGGTCGCAGGACAACATGAATGTCACACCCGAACCAACAGCAAAGGACCATCACTTCATTCATCGACTTCCCCCTGCAATATTTAAATCCGCAGCCCTTACTGTGGAAAACAATCACACATTTATGAATGTGCATTCACCTCGTGCTGCCAGCTGTGTCTCTGAAGCGTGGGAATAACCATGTTGGCTTCTTCTCATGTTACCACCCCTGTTGCAGCGCTGTCACCATCCTTCTCTCTCTCTCTCCGCCCTGAGCCCAATCGATCCTGATGATTATTATGAGCTTAAAAGCTTCGGCACTCCCTTCCTACTTTTTTCTGTTAATGAAGACCAATTTCCATTTAAAACAAATGCGCTGGTGTCAAATTCAAGCCTGAATGTATTAGAGTGTCTAAATAAATTAGGCTCATGTTGCCTGACACACATTAAGTAGTTGAGAAGGAAGGAGGGATTAATATGTGTTGGTTTAGAGGCTTCTCTCTTCTGTGCATGTGCAATCTAAACATACTGCATTAATGCACTGAGAGCAGATTGAACCTTCATCGAGCCAAGCATAAAAAGACTGGGGTCCAGGTTCTGCATTTTCGTTTTCTATGTTTTTTTTTTTTCTCACTCACTTTGATGAAAGTGGCCACGGCTTTGTTATGGATTTGGCCTCTGCTGTATGAGTTATTGACAGAACAATTTGAGTCGGCACACAGCAAGGTCTCCCGCAAGGACATTTCTATTATTTTCAAGCTGAAGAGGAAGAAAGAAGAAAATCTGCCATTGATTATCTAACTCACTCACATAATGTCAAAAAGTGCAGCCTCCCTAACTTCACAAATTCAGTTTGAAATTTCCCTGCGCATCAGAAGATAACGCTGTCATTTTTGACAAATGGGTTGTTTGGACCACAACATGACTCCCGCTGTGACTAAACCAGGCAGACTCACAAGGACATTTCAGTCATTTGTTCAATTAATTTTGCGGTGTTAGGAGTTGTAGTGACAGCATGCAGCTTAACTGAGGAATCCCAAGAGGCAAAGAGTCAGGGTGGTCAAAGCTGGGGATGTGGTTTAGGGTGCAGGTCCATGCTCTGGAGCGGGGCCAAATGGTCTGGTGTCTCCTCTGGGGGCTGTTTAGTCAGACAAGCAGGCCATGATGATTAACATTCGGGGACTGGATGACTCATCCCTGCTTCAGCCTCAACCCAGAGACAATTACAGAGTCACACCACTCCAGCAACAGACACTCCATCATTACCTGAGTTTGAACGCTGCACAGATGACACTCTGTCCCTTACTGTCCTGTCTCCCGCTCATCTGAGTCAGACCTTCTATTTTAAGGAAAACTCATTTCTATCAACCTATCTGGTGCATCAGATGGTGCTGCAATTACAGTACATTTAAAAGGTTGTTGATCGGCATATTTCATTTACAGTTTTCATTGTGTGACAAGCTATATTCTACTGTATTATGCTCTTTGTCTTTGTCAGAGGTAATTAGCAGCTATTTAAGTGCCATGTTTGTCACCAAGGCCATGTGTGTGACTAGATTCTTTTGTTATTTTTCATTCTCTGATAACTTTCTGGTTTCTGAGCAGGGAAAGCAATCTAATGAAGCATTCGAAGATTCAAATATGAAATATCTTGTAATCAGGGAAGTAATGGGCAGTTTTATTGAGCATATTGAGGACATTAACGTCACTGGCTGGTCTGCCAACACACAGATAAAATGTACCACCAACACAATGACAATGTACTCCTTTTCCTTGATTAGCAGTGTAGTGAGAGCACAAAATGGGACAAGGGGAGACGAGAAGGATTTCTAGATGAGGTCCCCGGAGGTTTGAACAAGTCGAAGTCGAAATTCAAGCGTGAAGAACATAAAGTTGTAAAAGAGGAAGAGTGAGCAGTGAGCAGTGAGATATCACTGGCAGGGTCAGATATGGAAAATAATATGGCACTGCACCTCCCAGCTGAGATTACTGATTCTATTTAATTTATTCATTATGTGTCCGATTCATTCACCATGTTCAGAATTTAGTTTTCACTCTTCATGTCAATGTGGAAACTCCGCACTGAGGATCATTGTCTCTGGTTGTAGGAGTATTGCTTTTTAATGTTCTTTTAAAGTTGTTATTTTGCAGGATAAATGAAACATCTGCTCCTGCATCCTTATTGCTCAATCATGTATTAAATTTCCATCAGCCGAACTGAGTAAAAACAGACTTACAGCTAATTGTGCACATACTGCATGCACAAATGATTTGGTTAGCCACTATAATGACCAATGCTCATCAGCCTTGGATGCTACTGCACCCTTGAAAACTATATCAGCTCACAATGCCATCTTCATGGCATAATGGCGCAACACTGACTCGTAAAAAGAGAAAAAAAGCCTAATATGATTGGAAACTCAACCTCCTGTTGATATTATGAAAGACAGGTAGCAGAAAGATGTTGACTATGCGCTAATGATATTTATCTTTAACCTAAAATCATAGCTCTAAGGTGCTGGTCATGTTGATACCCCCCCAGCTAAGCTAAAAAAACTAAAAACTTTCCTGGCCAGTGTTTGATCAATGGGTTTAAAGGCCATTCAAGCTGTTTCTGATTTAATTTACCTCTCAGTTAATTATTTGTAAATTGCTCTCTAGCTATTTGCTGTATTAGCCTCTAATTTTGAGAATTTAGGAGAACACTTACAGCAAAGTTATTAGCATTAAATCTTGTTGAACCGCTTGGTACCACAACAGCTGTGGTTCTTTAGGTGGCTATAATCAATATTTTCCGTGGATCACATGACTACATATGAATACTGAATATTATATTTCGCTCAGGAGTGGACAAAGCTAAAAGGAGAGTAAATATTGGACGTATATTGTGTCCAGTGGCCAGAAACAACACCCCAAATGAATGCTAATAATATTAGGCTAATACTGTTTGCTACAGTATCAAGTTCCTGATGTGAATTTACTAAGGTGATAATATGTGTTCACAGTTTGTGTGCACTATCTCAAAGTTATTTCAGGTTTAAAGATATGAATATTCTACTTTCTGAGATCCTCTGGCTGTTTCTCGGGCTAAACTCATGAGGTGTTTGTAGTTTTTTTGGCTGGACTGGCTACAGACCAGCCCTATAACCGTCCGTGTCCATGAGTGAGTGAGTGAGTGATGAAGTTACACCATTGGTCTGCATGCCGAGTGTTGGAGTTTCCTTATTGGCCGTTGCTCTTTCAAAATGAATTGGCGTGAGATGATGGAAGCGGAGGACAGCAGCACGACACAGAGTGACAGCGTTTCCTGCTTGAGTTCTGACACTCTCAGCTGCGGTGTTAAATGCAGTGAAGTCGGCTAAACTCCTATTTAAGCAGATGCATACCAGCGTCTCTGCCGTCTCCTCCTCTATCGATCGACAGCTGGCAGGAGAGACGTTCCGCACTGCATTTGGATTTTATAACTGAACTAATACCAGGACGCAAACTTTTTATTTTTCTGAAATGAGGGAGAGAGCGCAGAGTTAAAGCACCCCAAATACCAATCATTCTGACAAAACACTCACTGCAAAGTGAAACAGATGAAAGCAGGGGGAGTTAACAGATAATTAGAATAGTTATATTTAGAATTACAATAACTTCTCTTCCAATTTGAACATCCCAAGATATGAGTGGAAAGTATTGTTCTTGCAACTGCATTTATAACTTTTTTTTTTACTCAAACATAGCTCATGTGATATGCTACTTCAGTACACTGTAATGACAAATATTACTGGGACCACTACAGAAAATTGCAGATGAACATTTAACATCCAGGAATTCACATACAGACACTACCACTGACTATCCCTGTAACACTTTGGCCACAATTTCACATATTGACCATACATGGTCCAGCCATATACTAGGTTTTGACCTAGTCTTGTTCTCAACAGTGTTCTCAACTGTTAGAATTAAGATGGCCTGTAATTTACTACTTTAAAATCATCTTTGAATATTTGTTCAATGTCTCCTAGTGTTGTCTTTGCTTTATTCTCTCTTAATTACTTTACGCTTCTTCTGTTTATTTGCTCCTGGCAGGCACTTTGCAGACCCATGATAAGAGCAACATGAGTATAATTATTTTCAGTGTTATTTTTAATTAATTTTGGATTTTTTTTTTTTGACAAAACCATGTGGGGCTGTAATATCTTGTTCTTCTTTTTACATCCCATTTTTTCACTAATTCAGTGTGTCAGCACTACCGTGGGGCTACAGTTTGCACAGCGAGTCACTGCTGTCAAACATGTCAGAGTGTCACCCCAAGGCACAGAGAACCAGCAGCCTTTAACATACCAATGTTAGAGCCAGTTCCAATAATCCATTAGTATTTAGTGTATGCGACGACATGAGAGTTTTTTTATCTCTATCAGCATCATTAAGAATAGTTTAACTGGGCAACAGTTTCCTCACTGATGCTATTACACATCAAACCGAAGACGGTTAATGGATATTGGATCTGATGTGCAAATCCTCTCTAAGCCGTTTGCTGTAATTTTATACATATTTCCAATATTTTCATATCATGCACTCTGTAGGAGTGCAGTTAGCTCCCTCATTGTCCTGCAGAGATGCTGAGGTTATTCAGAGTACAGTAAGAGGTTTTTAAGGAGTGCTCCATCTCCAGTGTGATTCCAGCCTTTTCAGCCTGCGATAAGTAGGAGGCTCATAGGGGCTTGGAGGGCATTTAGAAGTGGGACACAGTGGTGCCAGTCGACCCCCCCCTTCCCCCTAACCACCAAGCTCCTTATTAACATCACCCTATGCATGCATATGGAGCTTTACACTTCAGTCCAAATAAGGAGCACAGAAACACTGGCTGCATTATTAAATGTGCTCCTTAAAGAGCACATTGTCAGCAATGTGCAAACAGGGAGGGAAACCACAACAGGCATTGGCACAGGAAGGACTTTCCTCACTGGAGAAAAGCCTTTTATTTCAGTCACAGTGGCTCTCTATAGATGAGGTGAATAATCCTGTCAACACAGTGTGCAGGCTGCCAAAACACTGTGAATTATTATCCAATTATGATTTGTTTTGCAGTGAACTTCCAGGATTTTCATGTGTTGGTCCTTCTGCTTTACTGGAGAGAAGAGACGGTGCAACACATTAAAGGGCTTGGTTATATAATAGAGCTTTGCACTGTTACTGTTGTTTTATCTTATTGACCCAACTTGGAAAGCAACCCACACTGGCACTTAGCATAGAGGCACACATGCTTCAGCATGACCCTGATAGTTCAGCCCATACCAGCGCCTCAGATAAAGGCTCCCATGGTGCAAGCAGAGACGGTGTTAAAATGGTCATACATGATAAAGTGCTGGGAGTACTCATCCCTACAGCTGCAGAGGTGATATCCAGAGCGTTTGGCTGAACTGTGCTATCTTAAGTGCACACTGGAACAGCGGATAGTGCCCCATAGACACCTCGGATGGAGGTTAGTCTTAAAAGAGGAGAGATATACCCTCCATGGGCCCCACAGGCACTTCAGAAAAAGACGAGTGTGACTCATGGACGGCAGCAGAAAGACAGGCAGGCGAGCTTTCTCCTGTCCAGTGAAACTAGCTGTCAGTCCCTGCTGTGGTCGACAAATGGACGATGTGGGAAGTTGCCATTTACAGTAATTTCATCTCCTCCTGCCACTCAAGGGAGATTCAATGTCTATGTAGTTGTGTGATTTCCGTAATTTTATACATATTTCCAGTATTTCCATATCATCCACCCTGCAGGAGTGGAGTGAACTCCCTCTGTGTCCTGTCTCTATATCATCCTAAACCCAACCAGCTGACAGTCACTGATGTGCTAACAGAGTGGATGGTGTGGGAGGTTGGGGTTAGCTTTGACAGTAATTTCTTCTTCTCCCGTCACTCAGGTTATGTTAGATATCCAGTGTGAAGAGTGACATGATGTGTTAGTCATCCATAGCTCCTGCTACAGGAGCAAATTTCCACTATTATGTTTCACAACCCTGTAATTTCATGCAAATTCAAACACCTGTCCAACTGACTTAGAAAAATTGTGTTTAGTTAAAACATGCTTGAAACGAGCTTCAATTATTAATTAGCAAGAAGCAGAAAATCCAGTAAAAGCAGTTCTATGTTGAAAATATAGTCATCATATGTCATTAAAATACAGGTTATAATCTACTAAACTAAATTTTTCTGTGAAATTTAACAGCTATAGTCCAGGTTTTACAGTCAGCTTTGACACTTTGGGAAAATGTGAAGTATAAGTCAAAAGCTTCTGCTTAATGAAATCAATTTTACTTTCATATATCTCCATTAAATCCTCATGTTTCAATCGCATTCTGACCGATCAGATAGCCTAAAGCTAAAGACCGCGTGATCTGCCTACATGGGGCTGATGGGAAGCTGCCATCCCATTGATCTCTTGCTAGCTTGGTACAACATTTCCTAGCCAAATTTAACTTTTACGGTATCTTTTACGGTTTCAGATTTTTTTAGCTTAAATTATGCTTTTATTCTGATTAAAATGCAAGAAATTAAAGAGTCTGATGAGTTAAAACATTAGCCTGCAAGTTATTCATGTTATGTAAAGTTAGCCATTCCACATTGCACTTTAACATCCAGACTGTGGAGGTCAGGCGTTTGAGAGCGCAACATATAAATCTGCCACCAGATTTGTCTATAGCCACGCTAGCAGCTCTGTGAGGCTACTTAAGAACAGCAAAGCTTTGAGCTAAATGATAACATCAACATGACAACATGCTCATAAAGACGATGTTAACATTCTCATTTTTAGAAGGTAGTATTCCGTGATCACTAACATGTGACATGTTAGCAGGCTAACATTTGCTAATTAGCATCAAACAGAGTACAGCTGAGGCTGATGCGAATGTCATTATCTGGTCATAAATTTGACACCGATAATTTTTTAACTGATGATAGTGCTAAAAGTTAAATGATCACCAAAGTGATTCTATGTCATCTCAAGGGGCACATAAATGTCTGTACCAAATGTAATGGCAATCCATTCCTATAGTTGAAATATTTAATTCAAAACTACCATAGAGGATCAGGGTCATTAGGACAGATTGTGTGGGAACCATATGTTTATAGAAAATTAGGTGCCAATCCAACCTATAGTTGTTGAAACCTTTTTGGAATTTTAAAATTTATTTCGGTCTGCAATCAATAACAGAAATAATTAGGTCATATATATGTATATACATTCATATACACACATACATACATACATAAACACATAAAAAAGAGGCAGATACTCAAATACCACAGTTGAAAACAACACAATAACACAACATAAAGATTTCTGCAGTCTGAGCGTAGGCTGGGTAATGCCTGCCTTTTTAACAACACATCCTATTTGACCTCAAAAGGTAACAGCAAACTACAAAAACAATACAAAACAAAAACAACTTACATATCCTGTACCCTGTCCTTCTATGCCAATGTTCCCTTCTGATCATCCATTTGATTTTTTGCTCTATACATAATTTGAACATAATTTGAACCATTTTAAAGTTGACCGAATCTTTAAATTTTAGAGCCTTTAATTCAATAAACAGTGACTTTGTTTTTTCTCTATAAGTAGTTATGTTTATAATTCTTATTGCTCTCTTTTAAAGTATGAAGATTGGATTAGTATTTGTTTTATATGAATTTCCCCACACCTCCACACAGTAAGTTACATATGGAACTATAAAGAAACAGTATAAGGTGTATAATGAAGGTTTATTTATAAGACCTTTAACTTTATACAGTATTGCAATTAATTTTGACATTTTAGCTTTGATAAAATCCATATGTTCCTTCCAGCATAATTTATTATCTATTATCACTCCAAGAAATTTAATTTTAGACACTCTTTCAATTTCAACATCATGTGAGTTACCAAAGATTATAAATTTAGTTTTACTTAAATTCAGTGTTAGTTTATTAGAATCAAACCAACTCTTAAGCATTATTCACTGTATACAAAAGTTGTTTCAAATTATTACCAAAACAAAATAAATTTGTATCATCTGCAAATAATATAATTTTTATTATCATTTATGTACAAAATAAACAATAATGGGCCTAACATGGAGCCTTGTGGAACCCCACAAGTTACCTTCAATAGTTGAATTAAAATTATTTATTTGGACATACTGATACCTATTCTCCAGGTAACTACTTAACCAAGAGTGTGCTACCCGTCTTTCTATATATATTCCATATATTTGTAATTTCTTCAATAATAAGTCATGGTCAACAGTATCAAATACTTTAATTTTTTTGAGATCCAGGAATACCGCCGCTGTATATTCTTTATTTTTTAGACATGTTTTAGACATTTCACAAAAGAATGAAAATGTCAACATCATGGTGACGCTAGAGGAAAAGTCAGTAGCCCTCATGCTCTGGGGACCATGAATATCTGCACCAAATTTCATGGAAATACATTTAATAGTTTGGGATATTTTAGTCTGGACCAAAGTGGTGGACCAACCGACAGACTGACCATGCCATCACTAGTGCCGCTATCCTAAAAAATAGATTTTCTGTACTGGCTTATCTTGCAGTACACGTTTGCTTTCATTACAAGCAGAGAAGATCTTAGGGTGTATTGAGCTAAAAAAATAACACAGTTTCAATTGTCAACCAAAATGTACTCTCTGCTTGTGTTGCACACACACACCCAAAGGCCACACTGGCACCAAGTTGTGCCTTTGAACTTCCTGGCATGGTTCATTACTAATATTTACCCACTAATGGCTCATCAAGAAAAAACCCCATCTGGATTAAAGTTTTGTGTGACTGTACCACACATATTATAGCTACAATACTCGCCTTCAGGTATGAGTTGACTGCCATGTATTATCCAATCAAACACTTAATGAACTAAATAAAAAGAAGAGCTGGATGCAGCACAAATCCTTAACTCTCCCTGTGTCAGACAGGAGCGTTTTGAGTCCTTCGGCAACAATTAGCTATGTGTCAAAAGCCAGGCAGCCGTCACAGCTCGGAAGAAGCAGAGTCTTGGCCCCCGAGTCACAGAGGGGGAAAGGAGTAAGATACATACACACACACATGCACTTACTGTAGGGACAAGAGATGTTAGCTATTAATAGTTTGTGAGCTTTACCCCAACAGAGCAATAAAGTGGCCTTTCTCCTCGTCTTAATTACATTTCCCAGCACAGTACTGCTTCTCATCATGCTTCTTTTTTGTGTCTCTTGGTGCCAGTCGTATTCATCTACCTGCCGTATTCTGTCTGCAAAGCATGCTAAACAGAGCAAAGAAAAACACATCAAGGGGTAGGGTGTATTAAGCCAGCACAAAGTATGTGTGTGTGTGTGTGTGAGTTCCTGCGTGTGTGTGTATTTGCAGTATGTTTGCAACCCACTCCTGTTTGACCAAATTTCCTCCTCAAGTTCTTGAGGCAATAAGTCAGTTATTGGATTGTTTTGTTTCACTTCCTCTTTTCGTGGGAGGAGAGCGACAGAGCAAGACCGTACTGCAGCACCTACACTGCATGGACAGAGACAACCTCCTCCCCTCCTGAGCACTCAGCCTCCCTAATGGCTAAATACATCACACTCACCTTTGTCAAACTGCCTACACAGTTACCTTCACACTATTGCAACAGATATGACAATATAAGTAAAGGCATTTTAACCTTTAGCTTCTATACATTTCACAAATGTGCTGCCTACTCTTTGAAATATTTTTATCTCTTGACAATGCCTGCACTAGCCTTTGCTCTTTGCTGATGTCTTCCAGCTGACAGGGGCTCAGGCCTTGGGGAGGAAGCTGCCAGAGTTTTCCCAGGCGGCAGAGCATATTGGTGGCCATCTGCCTCTCTGCAAGCAGCGCCCTCACGCTGCGCCGGGCTGCCCACATACAGAGTCCAGAGGCCATGAGCACTCTGCCCTCAAAGACCCAGTGCCTCTCTATCGTTTGGCCTCTTTGACATCTTAAGCCACTGACTGCCACTGAGGTGAACTAAAAGAAACTCCATCAATTAAATTAAAGGGCAGGTACAGATCTAGACCTACAGTGAGCCTGCCAAATATTATACAAAGACAAATATTTGGTCTCAAATTATTTATTTTCCTTATCGAGCTACATTGCATCCTCAGCTTTCTTCCTCAAAAGCTGCAAATCAAAAATCACATTTTCAAAGCAGAAGGGTGGAAAAATCCCGTCACTCTCAGAATCATCTGTCTGTTGTCACTGCGTATGACTAAAACATAAAAATGATGAATATTCCTTCAGGCAGCATCCTGACAAGCAAAAACTAGCCTCTTTAATGCGTTGCCTCCAGACGTGTGTAGTGTTACGTAATGAAGCCTCACTGTGTAATCCATGAAGATACCCAGTGTTACATGCAACTACAGTGTGTTCTTTCTGCAGCATGATAGCTTCTTAGAAATGCATGTAGGATAATGACAATACTGCATAAACAATGAGTGCATTTCCATGTAGAATAGGCACACAAAACAGACCTGCATATAGTACACAAATACTTTAGAACTTTAAGAGACTAGAAATACCCACTGCTGCCCTTAACAGGTTGAGCATTTACAGTAGACAAGTGAATTGTTGCTGCCAATGCACTTCCACTTCCCCTTATGCTGCCAACTGCTGACGTGCAACACTCCCAGTAGCATCATTATCAGATGTAGCAAGTTTCTGAGTACAAAAGAGGTCCCGGCAGTTTTTCCAGGTCAGCTGCAGACTGAAGGTGTTTATTACAAAGATGGAAGTTCACAGAAAAGTCTTGAAGCTGTCACCGAGCCCCAAACTTATCAGTGACACGTTAACAACATGCCTAAAAGTGAGAACACGCCTAAAATTTTTACCACCGACACAGCTTCTGCTAACAATTACTTCCCATCCTGTTTCGCCCATCCCTCCACTAATCTGTTTACATCTCTATATTAACCAACGATCATTAGGAGTAGGATGAAACAACAGATTTGGGACAGGATCTGTCAACTACGGCCTGCTTGTAGCTCGCTTTTACCAGCGAGCCAGCCGGCCCAGTGGTAGCAGTGAATCCCATGGTTTAAGCATGATCAAAAGATTTTTTTTTTTGAGTGGGCTGTCACAGTGCTGACAGAGAAATAACAAGCTATTCGTCAGTTGAGGAGTAATAACCACCCCCTCTTTGGCCGTTCTCAACCCCGGCCCTGGAGAATCACGCCACTTCCTCCCAACCGAACATCCCATCCACGTAATTAGCCACCAATACTGCTCATCCTCTCTAATCAAACAGCAGCTATTGAAAGTGAGGCGCCATGGGGACAAGGTAATTACCCTTAAGACTGCAAGGACCTCTGACTGGTCAGTGATGAGATTGAGAGCTTCTTTAAACATTGGAGGGCTGATGGATACAGTGATAGGAAGAGGAACCTGAGAGAGCGATTGAGTTGAGCTTGTTTTCAAGATGGTTCAAAGAGAAGCTTCCTGACATCTGAGTTTGACAGTGAAACCAGTGTCTGGTAGATACACACTGATACGGACCAGTGGGCTGTCAGGAGCCTGTCTATGGGTCATTGCCTCTCAGCGAATGTTTCTCCCATGATATACAGTAGGCCAGATACTGTAGCACACACATAGAGTCAGTCTTGCCTTTCTGTAGACGATCATATTGGGGGAGTCCTCCTCTGGATCAGTGGTGCCCGCGCCTCCCTGGTCTCTGGATCCCTCCGCCATTTTCGCTCAGTCCTGTCGAAGAAACAGATGCACCACATGAACACAGCACCCAGCATCAATTGGACAGCGGAAGAACCCAAAATGATTTGATAAGCATCAGTCAGCATTTCTATTTCCCCTGGGAACCAAAATTGTCATGACATTCAGCCGCCAAAATGTATGCTGCCGACTCGTAGAGGGGACGCCTGTCACAATAGGGACAGATAAGAGAGCTCAGGTAGATGAATATTAACTAAGCTACAAAGTCAAATCTTGAACATTGAGCAGTGATTCCCAACCAGAGGTACTTGCACCTCGGGGGCTACCTCTGTAGTTGCCAGGGTGTACATGAGAGATTCTTAAAAATAGAAATTAGGTTCTGTAAAACCTGAACACTACATGTGTGATTGAGAGTGTGTGAAAACTAGTTAGCAAGTGAGCTGAGAGCTCTAACAGATCATGAAAGTAATAGATAGCCTAAATGGTTTAAATGGAGAGCTAACAGTCATGAATAAATAGTTCAAATAAACATTTGAAATATAACTTAAAGTAATGAATAGCTGGTTGAAATACAGTAGTTAGCTAAAAGTAATGAATAAACAGTTCAAATAAGCGTTTTAAATATAATATATAATAAATGGTCGATATAGTTAGTCTAGCTAAAGGTAAGAGATACATTGTTTAAATTGTTAGCTAAAATTAAGAGATAAATGGTTGAAATAGTTAATACCGCTCTAAGCAGTATCAGTACATGCAAACCTGACCACACTGACAGTTCAATTCTATTAACAGTATTTCAACAATATCCACTTTTATATAATTAATAGTATTAAATAGCATCCAATTAAAAATCTATTCTAACATGATGGGTGTTGTCGATGGAGTACTTAGCTCATCTGAAACCGCTATATGGGTACATCAGACAAAAGAGGTTTGAAACCACTGCAGTACAGTATGTCAGCTCAGGATGGCAGTAATTATGTATACAGCACAGATGTGCGTATACAACATATGGTCAATGTGGCTGTGAGGTTGATGAGTCATCTTTCTTAAAAAAAAAGACTGATGTTCATAATGGATGAACCCTCACTGAGGTGATACTGACAGTTAAACTGCGGTCAGTGCTGGCCACTATTTTATTTATTTTTTGTTCCTATGCTAAGCGCGAGTAAGTGTTGACTCCATTAACTTCAATCATATGATGGTTACCTCTGATCTGCCTGCACTCCCCACATTAACCCCCCCAGGCTGCTTTGAGAGCTGCTGTTAAGGGATTTATTTACAACCTCCACACAGTCCCCATCACTTTCTCTGGGCTGTCGCCCCTCTGCCCCCCTGCCTAACTCCCTCTCACTCTCTCAGGAGAATTAATTCTGCTTAACTAAGGATTTCCATAACCTGCGCTGACGACTGGGCTTCAACGACCCCCCTTAGCCCTGTCTACCCTTTGCCATTGAAGGCTCCTGCCTGTATTAAATGGGTTAAACCATGTGTTAGTCTTTTAATCGTGCTGAGGAAAGAGAGGTGAGGGGGTGGATTACACAGTTCAACACATTCATAATTTTTGATACTTATGAAATACAAAGTGCGACAGGATAAAGCTGCTGCAAAAGAGAAAATAATCACACAGCTCACTGGGCCTCACTATTCACTGTAACAGCTATTTGTGTTTGAAAAAGGAAGAGTGATGAGCTATTGAGGGGAGAAAGAACTGAGGATACAGACAGCATTTCATGACAGGCACACATGAGCAGGCACAATATGAAACCTTCATACATTAACTGAATTAGTAACACTGCGTCTTGCCAAGGGGCAGCTACTGACAAGGGATTTGGAGTAGTTGAATTAAGTAATTGTAACCGTGCAATGTTACAAGTTTTAACAACTGCAAATAATGGCTCTGGTGGACGGGGGAGAAAATTGTTAAAATTCAGCGTACCACCAGCTTGCACAAGAGCAGACATGCAAGGTGGCTTTGTCACCATTGTTGAACACTTTAATCTATTACCCCATGGAGCATGATGATGCGCATGAGTGAATAAGTAATCATCCGCTCTCGCCACACTGTTTGTTATTGCCACCAGAAGTGCGGAGTACAGCACTCCCCATTGGCTAACATGTCTGTGCTCTTTTTAGAGTCTGAGCACATTAGACAGCTAATCTTTGCATCCGCCTCAAGGGCCGTATAGAAAGGCAGGCAGTATGGATTGCATGGCACCTGCTTAAAGAAAACAATAGTGTGCCAATAGGTCCCCTGTGGACAGGAAGCTGTAATTCTAGGGAACAACTTCCTCTCATCAAGCTGCTTATACATGCAAATCAAAGTCTACAGAAGGCCTGTCCAAGATGTTAATTGAAAGCTGGTGTCAAAGTGAGATGGATGCAATACGGACAGCTGCTGAAAGACAGCCAGAGAGCACCAACATGCCCTTGTGTGTGTATGTGTGTGAGTGTATGTATGTGTGTGTGTGTGTGTGTGTGTCTGCACATGCACAACCTCAAATCCAAGCACACAGCAAACACCAATTTATGAGGACTCACAAGCACAAAAGGACATTGCACACACATATTCACAGGGCAGAACCCCCTGCAATGGCTCGATTAAACAAGCCCGCAGACGGCCAGTCATCTGAAACAAACTGAATAAACTGGCAAAGAGTTTACGCACAAACATGCACAAAACAAGCCGTGCTCCAGATACACCCAGAACCACATTGTGATTGAGCCCCAAAGCCCCGTTCCCTCTCAGCAGGCGAGCAGCCGAGTGCAATGCAACATCTGTGACACCTGACAGTTGCCATTACTGAAGCATTCATTACCTTAGAAACAAAATAATGCCTGGTCCACTCTGCTCCCCCGGCTGGCTCCCCCTTAGCAACAAGCAGCAGGCAGGTTCATGGTATAATTGGCAGAGGGGGAGAGAAGGGGATGAAGACAGTGAAGCAGCGAGAGAGAGAGAGAGAGAGAGAGAGAAGCTGGCTGGTCACTGCAGTATTCCTCTATTCCTCCTCCTCCTCTTCCTTTCTCTTCACCAGTCCTGCCTTGCCCCGGCAGTTGAGGAGATCCTCACACGTGTGCACCTTGTTCATCCTCCCTCTCCCTCTGTCTGCATGTGCTTGAGTCTGAGCGAGAGCAAAAGAGTGAGTGTGTATGAGAGAGAGAGAGAGAGAGAGGGGGAGGGAGGGAGGGAGGGAGGGAGGGAGATGCTGTGCAATATAGAGGGGCAGATCAAGTTGGAAAAAGGGGGAGGGATGAAGGAATTAGAGAGAATATAAAAAGGAAAATAGAAGGAGGAGAAAGACAGGCAGAGAGAAGATTTGTGTGTGTGTGTGTGCACGAGGCAGAATGTGTGTGTGAGTGTGTGAGTGTGTGTGTGTGTGTGTGTGAGAGAGAGAGAGAGAGCAGTGGATGCACAGCGAGGAGGAAAAGGAGGACAGAGAGATGCACACTGCAGCAGCGCCCACTGATGCTGAAAATAAGAAACATTTCATTAGGAGGATATTGAAATGCTAATATATAAGCAAGTTACTGTTACTGAGCGCACACAGATGCAGGCTATAAATATATATCCCCCCTCTCTCTTTGAGCAAGCAAGCTCAGAGATAATGCTTTTCAATTTCCATTCAAAGCCCACGTGTGAAAGGCTGCATTTTTACGGTGGCATTACTCCACCAGTTGTTGCTCATTTTCTTAAGCAGGCTCTGATCCAATTTTAGACATTTTATCCGCAAGTTATATTTGTATTTCTGGAGCGTACATCTATTCACATTGCGAAAAAAAGACAAAACATTCTCTGCTTGAGGATGTCAAATATGCACTCTGTTTCTGTCTCCAGCTATTCCGCTCTTGCATGTCTGTGTTCTCTTCTTTCCGTCCTTATGGAAACTCTGGAGTCATTCAAGCTTAAATGGCAACCTCGAACGAATGAACCTTTTTTTTTTTTTTTCCTGCAATAAATGAGATCCCAAAAGCCCCCGAGGAAGATACTCCAGAAATACATAGCATGGCCAATTTGTGAACGCATGCATGCAGAGTGAACACACACACACACGCTCACAGCCACACACACACACACACACAGATGTTTGTGTTGACGGAAACCAGTTCACCAGTTATCAAAGAACTATCTTGCTCGCTTCTCCCCGCTGTGTGTTCTCCTCTCTTTCAGCAGTGTGTTGTTATCTAAAGCAGAGGTCCCGGCTCTGAAAAGCTCCCTCTTCTTTCAGAGACACACGTTGCTTTTGAAGATATTTGAGACGCTTTCAAATACTCTTCACACAGAAAAGACCCTGAATGTAGCCATTATCACGCTCAACAGATGAAAAGCCCATATCTCATTATTACAAGTACAATTTGCTTTAGATTTTTTTTTCCTCAAAGCAGATTAAGTCAGAAAATTGGAACAACTCAAAATTGCTTCTCTCTAATAGTTTCTCTAATTCTTTGTTCTCTCTAATAGTTTTCAGCAGAAAAAGAGCAGGACTGTATATTAACTCCCTGCCATCACCCTCATCATTAGAGATCTGCTCATATATTACCATATAGCAATATGACATAACCACCCATCCCCCCCCCTCCCTGATTACAACACACCACACACATGACCCACACTGGAGTGACCTGCTATCAGCACATCTTCCTGTCCCATGAGCTGCCCTGGCATTAAGGAGCACCATCATTAACAAGGTGACAGACAGGCAGGCAGGCAGGGACTTCTCTAATCTGCTTTAAAGGGACCAGCCCTGCAATAATCTGCATTAATGCTAAATTATTGAACAGCCACACCGCTGCCAGAGAGCAGCACTACTGGCCACACACATGACACCGCAGAGATCTTGCTTGCATGCGCGACCGAAGAGGTATGTTATGTTTTTAATCAGCTGAGCAGAGGAATGCAGTGAGGTTGGATGTTGCATCTGGACATGTGGAGATTGCAGTGGAGACATTTGACAGGTGTGAATTTATTTAAAGGATAGGATCATCATTTCTTTAAGTCTGTCTTAGAAACAATGTTCACATGCCTATTGAAAAAAGTAGTTGTGCCTTCTCTCCATACAGAGATCCCTTCCTGATGCAATTCCAGGCTTCAGAATGTGGCTTCAACTATTGGATGGAGTCCCATGAATTTTGCTTTAGATATTCCAGATGAACAGAGGATAAATTCTATTGACTTTGGTTATCCTCCGACTTTTAGCGCCACCAACAGGTGATGTTTTCACTTATTCAGTGAAGAAGCCTCACATCTACAAGATCGATTGGCACAAACGTTTGTATTCACGGTTCCCAGATGATGTATCTTTATGACTTTGGTATCATTTCCCTGTTTGTTTCTCTTGTGCCACCATGAAAACATTTTTGGTTTTGAGTGGAATATCTTGACAACTATTGAATGGTTTGCAGCTTGTTCAGTGGGCTACAGTCTCACAGGCTTCTACTATACCTCCACTGCAGCTCATCAAGTAAACACTTTCTGCAGAAACACAAGAGGGAATGTATTTATGAATGAATTTTAGATTTGTCTAAGACTGCTGAACATCACATATTAGCTTCATCTTAGCTTTAACACAGTCATATAGAGTTTTTTCTTAGTAATTTTATAATATCTCTGAGGAAAATGTTGATATTCCCGAAGGCCTCATCTTTTTCCTCTGTCATTATGCTTTTGCATTTCCGACATTACGTTACCTGCTCGCTAGCTAAATTGTTAGCCTCGGTGCCTTCTGGACATTTTCTCTAGCAGTGGTTTTTTCCAACACCAAGCATATCATGAACCCAACTTCCCTTGTTGTAACCACAAGCCCATTTGTTCCCAAACTCTTACACTCAGAGTTACAGAGTTCTTTTAACAGCCAGTATAGACAAGAGGAACAATTACAGTGACTAAGACCTCTGTCACTGTACATGTGGGTATGTGAGTATTGTTTGAAAAAAGTTTTTAAAAAAAAGCTTTTCAAAAAGTGAACCTATCCTTTAATCTAATTAACTAAATATATCCAAAAGCAGCTTTGTAACAGTCTAGCCATAACTCTGCAAGACATCACACTGCAGTCATTTCTTGGACCCCAAATCGTCTACGCCATCACCCCGTCGTCTCTCAGGTTATCCTCATCCATCAATCTGTCCCATCCAGGCTCGTCTCTGTCAGGGGCAACTGCCTTGTGTAATCATGCCAGAGTGGAAAAACAGCAGCTCTCTGTTAATCACAATACAACAGCAGGCAGCCACCTCCTGGCAGGCCAATGATACGTATCCATTTACTCAAGCACCTCAGATGTCCGCAGCATTTACGACAGACATTAGTTTAGCTATTGTTTTTCTCTTGTTAAAGCATAAATAGAACAGTCTTTAAGTGAATCTATTTGTGTGGTTGATGATGTAAATCTTGTGTCTAAATCATATGATTCATACATCTAAAACCTCATAAAGTGCCACGCCAAAAGACCACTCTGTGAGACAAAGTGTAATTCAACAAAATATCTTTAATAGATATAAACATTTTTACACATCACAGCTCAATGGAAACAGAATCACATGCTGTCACACATGTTGAGAATGAAGGTGCAGGGGCGATCTGCTGTACTAGGGGCCCGGGACCCATTCAAGTCTTGAGTCTGAGTCTGGCTTGTGGTCTTCGTCCTCCCTTATCCCCTGTTTATCTTTCATATTGCTCCTGTTGCTCTCCTCTATATCCTAGCCAATAAAGCAGATTTACATCAAAAAATAATCTTAAAAAATAATAATGAAGGTGCAAATTCTGATGAATATCAAATTCTCTTTATATACAGTTGCACAGTATCCGAGTACAAAAGGAATCAGTTATGAGGCTTAAATATAGTCTTTGTCTGCCTGGTCGTCTAGAGAGGGCTTAAAAGCAGATTTACATACTACAGAAACCTCTGTAGCTGGAATTTCAGGATTTACACACTTACTATGTAATCATATATTGAACAGTACCGATTTAATCTATTGAGAGAATTAAGGATCAGATTGAAGCCTTTCAGCATGCTACGGATGGAGGAGGGGGTCAGTTCCATGTAGCATTTTACATATTATCCACACAAGGTGGCACTGTCATTCAACCCACTGCAGCAGACATGTCTGGCAAACTATTATGAGGACTTTCAGGGCCAAAAACATAATAATGATATGTATTTTTTTATTAGTATGGATCAGAAATGTGCCTTATTTTATTAAAAAACTGTTTTGAGTTGAAGGATAAATATCCTCTCATATAGGAGACTGACTATGATGACTACATGCAGATTTCTAACTGCATAGGCTGTTTTTTTCTTTCTTGGCCTCGTCTTTTTCATAAATACTCTTTAAATATATCAAGGGCAGAGGTGAGAAAATAATTGTTAACATTATATATTTACAAGAATTGAAATAAGTGACACTGCTCTATTTTTATGGCACCCATATTGTTCTGTTTTTTTTACAATATATATTCTTTTCATCTGCTTGTGACCAGTAGTCCTATACAGCTTTGACTTGCAATAACCCTCTAGAAGTCAAACATTTGATACAATCTTTTACATAGGCATTACAGACAGGCACTTGACATTACAGTGTTTACAGTGTATGCTATGTAAAGGGTCTGCCTGTGTCTACCTACGCACACTGCTACCATAAAGATACATCTCTCATATAACATATCTAGCATATATCTCTTCTTTTGGTTAGTAATTTAAAAAAAAAACAACAACAACAACAAAAAAAACTGATGTCATCACTGAGTTGGGAAAATTGAAGAATGTCAATGTAAAACAAAAGAAAACTACAACACGCTGTCAATTCTTAGAAAGTGTCGACCTCTATCAGAGGAACATGGGGCTATATTCATCAACTCTTGCATTGGATAAAGAAATTTTCATTTGGGTTGGAACTTTTTAATTAGAAATCTGTTCACTTGTAATTAGGTTAGCTGGGGAGCTAAACAGGGACAGTAACTTTAAATCCCTTGAGGTTAAATTCAACATCTTGCACTCTCTGACATGCAGGGATACCAACAATCCGTTAAATTGGACACAAAGCATCACATCATTTGTGAAATTCTAAGGAAGGGAGTGCATGCTGATCACAACTGTCACACAGTTACACCACTGCTCGATTTCTCTGTCCCCCTGTCCTTTCTTGTAATGATTCTTTGACTTTCATGGTGATTATTATACCACAGATTCACAAGGCTGAAGCAGGATGGCAAATAGGTCCATGTTGGCACTGGTTAGTGAGAGAAACTGTTCGTGTTGTCAGTTTTTATATGAACATTTTTTTGGATGGTCCTTGGAGAACCGTAATGTGTGTGCAGTAACAGTTTCAGGTCAACTTCAGTAGTGGTCATACTCCCGGTGGAGAACAGTCGACGGCTGTGTGCATCAGTTCATGTCGATGGTGTTGAAGACCCACTCTGTGAACTTTTTGAGCTTGGCTGAAGCGCTGTACGACTCCTCCAGGAGACGCTTGTTGTCTTCACGCAGACTCTGAATCTGAGCCTGCAGTGACGCCTTGGCATCCTTCTCCTGGTGATAAAGAAACACAGTTTTTGTGACCTTTTGCACACATACATATATATATATATATATATATGTAATGTGCACCTTGTGGTGTCTGATGTAACCAGACTGAAGTAACCAAATAAAATACTGGAATAAAAAAGAGTTATGTGAGCAATATAATCTGAAGTTATGAGATTCATACTGTTATTTCTCTCCATATTCATATTTGTGCCCAGCTAAAGGGTATACCAAGTGCAAACTGATTACAGTTATTTAAAGCTGTGTGTCATAACCATGACTGGAGATCACGACATCCATTACAAGAGAAGAAAAATGTCATTTATTTTTTCATCTGCTGGTTTTCAATTAAAGCTGGTTATTAACTTAATAGGTGCGTCATAGTTAGCTTCTGGATTGTGATGCTTCAACTTGCTACTTAAAATTTACAACAGTAATTGGAGTACAGTACAATATATTACACCTTGTCATCTAGATCTGTGTTTGTTATCTGTCACATGTTGTTTTGTTTGTGACATTTTGGATTGTATTCCATTTGCGGTGGAAGCTGCCAAAAGGAAATTGGGTTATGGCCATCAATTACATGCAAATCAAGCATGAGCACTGTTTTTTTTTTTTTTTTAAGTTTCAGACCCATTGTATTTTATGTTCACTGTTTCTTCAACTGCTGTAGATGCTTTACAAATGCTGTTCTCAGTCTAACTGAACCATAACTCACTTTCTTCAGGTCCTCCTGTAGCGCCTTCACCATGGACTCCAGCTGGCTGACCTTCCCCATCAAACAGGCCGGAGTCTCTCTGTGAAAAATGACAACCAGGACTTTAGCTGGGAGAGACTCTAGCACTTAGAGTAGTGGTTAAAACTGAGCTTATGGTCGATATTCCCTTTCTGAAAGTGGGTTTTTATCCCAACCAAACATTATAGCCGCTGATTCTGCTGATTAGTGTGCAGTCAACCAGGGGAGGAGACTAATTAGTGATATCAGCTGCAGTAATGTTTCATTGGAATGAAATCTGCAGGGTCTTCTATGGCACAGTTCTGGACACGAGTGGATTAAAGCAAACACTGGTCCCAGGCCATGACCGGAGGCCTCTTACCCAGGCGAGGGCTGTCTCATTGGGGCTGCCTGAGGCTCAGCCTGCTGGGGGCTGGTGGCTGCTGCACTCTCAGCCATGGAGCTCTCCTCCTGGGCTGCTAGGAAGACCAGCCTCTGCTCTGAATGAAAAAAACAGTTTAAAGTTGTACTATTAGAGCTTCAGCCTTAGTTGAGAGCAAACAAACACAGAATAACAGCGCACTCTTGTGGTGATAATAAATATGGCAGTTGTCCTGAAAAGTAATATCAGTAATTAACCTTCACTTCTAATGATTTCGAGGAGGAAATGAAAACACGATGTGTGTCTACCCTCAAAGGCCTTGGCAGCGTCTACCAGGTGGGCCCAGTCCAGCGGGCCATCTGCCCCGGAGTCAGGCAGGGGCATGAGGACAGGATCCTGCAGCTGCTGCCTCTTCCTCTCCTGCTCCAGCTCTGAGCTCTCCGGGGCTGACAGGTCTCCTGGGAAGGAGAAACCGCAAAGTAAAACCCACTGGACAGCTTTTGTATCTGCTCGCCCGTGACAGAAGATGAGAGAAATGCAGCCAACAGTGATGGCACATAACACATGTAAACTAAAATTATCATTTTGAGCTTTTCATTTCATTACCTAATACTATATGTTATAAATCAGATCATCCCATTTCAGTACTTTTTACTACACAAAGGTCAATATGTGTTACACTTCCATCTCCTTTACGGTCAACTATAAACCCTGAAGATTTACCCAGGGATTTGTGTGACGCTCGTCGGCTGGCTGCATGGCGAGAAGTGGGTGAGCGTGGCATGGTGGAGCAGCTGAATAGAAGATCAGTGGGTGTGTTGCGCTGCCCATTGGAGGACGACTCCCTCTGCCCGCTGTAAATACTCTCATCTGACAGCGTTCTCTGGAGGGAGCGACGACTGGGTGGTGGGCCCGGAAACAATGGCTTCAAAGAGAAATATAACGTATGCAAAAAGATTTGTTTTACCTGCATTATAGACCTTAACATTTATGTTACCAACATCAATACTGACAATAAAGCCATTGCCTTTCTGAATACCTTCTCTTCATTTGTAGTGGGTGGAGGGCTGTCAAGTGTGATGAGCTTCTTCAAGTCTTCTTCCAGGCTGGACTTGGCAGTGTGCCGCTGGGGTGACTGAGAGCCCCGGAGATTGGCCCTGAGCTGCGGCTGACCGCCCAGTAAGCCATCGCTCTGGTGCCGCCTGGAGATAAAAGCAAAAACCTAACTCAGAAACCTCTTAAATCCAAATAAAACACATTTCGTAGAAAATCAGGAAGCAACTGTAATGGAGATGGTGACCAAGAATCCAAGAAAGCATGCCTGTGATTAGAGGTCACTGGTTCAGATTCACAGACTGGATGGAAAAATCTGTGAATGATAAGATGCTGTAAATGTGATGTGGTGTTGATGTGCCCTGAGGAATGTACTTAATAACCCAACCGGTTCACCAAGGAAGACTGTGGTTTGTTGAGCAGCTCTTTAGCGTGAAAACAGCAGTTGTCATCAACCACAAATTATATGATCTCCCTTTAAGCCAAACAATGTGACATATGCTGCTGTTACCTTGAATGAACAAAAAAGGGAAAGTATGTAAAGTCACTCCGGGGAACCAAAAGATTATGTCAAAAAAGCTTCCCAGCTACACCACATGGTGGCAGTGTTGACCAAATTTTTTAAAAAGTATTAAAATTAGAAGAGGAGTCTCAGAGACAAAATATTCCCTCCCAACCCCTCAAACATCAACACCACTGACAGCAGGAGGCATTTCTACACTGAATGATAAACTTATCACAACATGTACGAGGCAGAGTTTTAAACATTCACAGATGCTTCGTAAAAAAAACGGTTCCTGTCTTACTTGCGAGTGCTGCCAAAATCCACAGAGTTGACTGTTCCCCCAGGTTTCCTCCAGCCAATCAGGTACTTCGAAGTCGCCCCCTGTCGAGGGTAGAAGCTCTTGGGCCCTGGGGAGTTCTGGGATGTGTGTGAGGGGGCCGACTCGTCCTGGGGGGACATGGGGCTGCAGCCCTGGCCCATCGGACTCCCTGAGTGGCCAGAACTCAGTGTGCTAGAGACAAACAGGGGAAAGAGAGAGCGGAAGGTGAGAAACAGGCATCGATAAAGAAAAGAGTCACTGACATTGATATTTATGCAATTACAAAATACACAAGCACAGAGATACACACTACAGCTTTGTTTGATCTTATTTTGGCCTTTGATTAATGAAGCACTGATAAACTTAAATGTGATTGACATTCCCCAAGTGGCCACTTCTCTTCTTGCTTCACTGTCAAAATATTTTAGCAGTTGTATGAAGACTGTTTGCACACACTAACACCCAAAAAACTTTTAAAAACATCAGTTTAACTGTTCCATCAGTAAACTTCCTACTCTTGCTGTAGATGTGATCGACTGATGAATTCATAAAAAAAAGAAATAGGACACCGTGTCCTTGCACTTCATTTTCAGCAACTTCAAATAACAATTCTCCATGGTTTGACACAAAAGCTGAAATTTCAAACAGCAAGTTTTGCGTCTGGGTGCAAGCGTACATGTGCGTGCACATACTATGAAACAAAGCTGTCTATGTACAGGTCTGGTGGAGCTGAGTTATTTCTGGCTGAGTGAAGAAGAGAGGGAGAAAAGCTTTAGTTGATTCAAAGGAAGTGGGATTTAGAGGAGGGGGGGAACAGTGCTGAGCTCACAGTCTGCATTTCTAGCAACATCAAGCACTTCCTTTCTATCATGGATACCGGGAGACTGAGATACATACAAATTCAAAACCAGACACACACAGACACACACACACACACACACACACACACACAGTTATTTCATTCTTCCCCTTTCCCTTTGTTAACGCCAAACCGCAGAGCTTTGGACTTTTCCATCTGGGACGGTACAGTGACTACAATGAATCACTGTCTATTTAATGAAACATTGATGCAAGGGCACAAATTCCTCAGCTGCCTACACAGCTGACTCTAACAGAACGGCAGCACACCTGGAGTGGGAGGCAGCATCACTCAGGCTGTAGGAACCACTGTCAGGAGGAAAGGCTGACGGGCTCGTCGCCGGGTTCTCGCTGCCTCCAATAGCCACAAGAGAGTCTGGTGTCGGAGGTGACATGTTGGTGGCTCTCTGGCTGCCTGCTGGCTCATCCTGCCATTGAATTTTTTCCTTGGCCCTGAAGGCACCAGTTGAAGAAGCTGTGCTGCTTTGGGTGGCAGTGAAGGAGGTGGCGTCGATGCCACTGTCAGTGGAGGTCCCTTGAAGATAGCCATTGAGCTCTAGATCACTCCGCACCCCTGAACGGGAACCGACCTCGTACCACTTCTCGTCGCTGTGGGCGGAGCTGGAGGCGTTGCTTGAGAGTGTGTTGCTGCTCGACTGGCTGGATGAATATGGAGCGTCCGCCTGTTCAGAGACAAAAAGCCAAATTATAATTTTCAAATTGAAAACTGTTTTTGTTCTGCAAGTTTTTTTTTTACAGTTCCTATTGAGTGACTTGGAGAACCTTCAATGATACTACAAGCAGCTGCTCATGCCACTGTAGTATTTTAGATGTTAGAAACATTTAAATAACTGTTCTTAGAGCAGATTGGTATAAACATATTGCAGTTTCTACTCCGGAGCACATCACCAGCAAATAAACAGCAGCCCTTTAGTTACCACAGTTATCAACTTGTAACCCGCCATCAGATAGGAGCGAGGAAATTACATGTGTTCTGGCTCACCTTAGTGCTCTTGTTAGGAGACATGTGTCCGCTTTGCTCTGGCGGCTGGAGTCGAGGAATCACCGCCTTGGAAACTGAAGTGTCTGCAGGAAGCAAAGACATATGGGTAATGAGGTCTCTATATAAGTGTTAGCACAGTATAAATAATGTTTTATTCAAGGCTATCACTAATACTGAGACCAGAGTTTTGAAGTTTCACCTGCACTGGTTTTGTCCCCAAGTCTGCTGGCTGCCTCACCCTCGCCAGTTCGGGACCATGCAGCACCAGTGCTAGAGCACACTTTGACCCCGTCACCTGCCACGTGCCGCACAGATGACACAGGAGACTGGCAGTTGTTATTAAACCTAGAAGAGAGATGAGGAGGGTTTATGTTGCAAATTTTGATTCATTAGTCTGTGAAACCTAGAGTGAGGGGCAGAAGAACCTACCCATCAGGCATAGACTTCTGCCTCCAATGGTTGGAGCCCATGGTTTCAGAGTAGGAGAGGCTAGAAGGGGAGTTTGTGTTGTGCAGTGTGCGACCCATCACGATGGAGCAGGCAAGAGCGTAGTTGTCGTTCCCTGGGGAATATCTGTGAGGGTACATATAAGGATGTCATTAAAGAAATATGCAGCAATCAGACAGGTATGAGTTCAGTGTGTCTTCAATTTTCATAAAAGCATTTTAGGTATTTTGTGACCTTTTGGGATTGATGGGTCGACCATCACTGGACACACTGCGGGGAATAGCAGCAGAGTTACGGTCACTTAAGTCTGACGGCGGGGCCTTGATGAGTGTTCCCCCTGTGCCAGCAGTGCGTGTTTGAGGGCTGGAAGATGTGCGCGGCCACTTGTTGTTGTTGGTCGGGCGGAAGGGGAACTTTAACTCATAGGGCATGCCCTCCTTATGGTTCTTGTAGTCCACTAGTGGCATGTGGTAGATTTCTGAGCAGCCTCTGTTGGCACATGAAGCATTCACAATCAGAAAACTACACTGACAGCCTCAACTCTATTAACTGCAGTCGCTTGCATCTACAGATCTCCTATGTCCACTCTACCTGCGTGGTGTGGAGTCTTCATGTGGAGGAATGATGACCACCTTGACGGTGACAGAAGTTCGGAGCAGGTCGATCATCTGCTCATGGGACAGTGAGGCCACCGCAACCTTGCAAATCTCCACCAATCTGCTACCTTGCCTGAGCCCGGCCTGCCAAGCGTAGCCGTAGGGCTCCACCTCCGCTACGATGCCCTCAAAGTTGACGTGAAAACCCAGCTGGCCCAGGGCGTTACGACGCAGGGTCATCTCTGTGGTCTGGCTGCCCTTGGTCAAGAGCTACAGAACAGATAGAATCAAGGAGTGAGCATGTGGAGGCACAGCAAAGAGGAGGAGTGGAAGAAAAGCACAATGCATAAAACTTTTCTCACAACCTTTCAGTCTTTTGCTGGTAAAATAATGAACCATCTTCCACACAACGACATCTCATCTGACACTAGCACTAATCCCTCACAAGCTGAGGCACATCTATCCATTACAGTCTATGAATACAAAACACTTTAATTTGAAATATTTGGCACACTCCCCTTATAACCAACTACCATTACTACCTGTGTAGCTTTTCCTCTACCTGTGACTGATTAACTGAGAAGTAAATACTGGCGTGTACAGCCAGGGAGCGACTCACAACAGTGGCTGAGTCATGATGCCCACAACAAAAGCAATTGCAAAAAAAAAAAAGAGAAGAAAAACAATAATGAGGACACGTGCAAGTACTGGTAACAGGCAGCAGTAATTCTTGACTTTGTTTACCATCAACTAAAACTGCTCAGTCTAAGGAATGATTTAAATACCCCACCAAAAAGCACTGCCTTACCTACACCACTTTGAAAACCTCAGTAATGATATCATATCACCAAATTACTATGCATTATGCTTTGCATTGCTTATAATCATAGTTACAACACAACAGCTGTGGCTTTTTGGTGGCTGTATAATTTGAGGCTACGCCCATGTGTTGCTATAATAACATCAACAACACTTAGTTCTTATTTTTTCATTCTGCTTTAGTCAAGGAAGTGGACACTGGGCATTGCATGTCATCAAACTGTCTATCATGGGACTGGAAGTCACTGACAAACTTCCCTAAGCACTACATATCTGTTTAATTAGTGGTTTCAGGGAGATTTCAAAAGGACCTGATCTTTGCACTCGTTAAAACCTTTGCTTGATTTAGAAATGTATATTTATCCTGTGTTAGTCATTTTAATCTGATTCTGATAATAGTTCCAGATAACTGCCTAAAATATAAATATAACGATTAAAGTAGTAATACATTTGTCATATTCAGTTACAAGGATTTATGTGCGTGCTGATTACAAGCTGTGTGTCAAAGACGGGGTCTTTAGCTCAGTGTGACCCCTGATAGCTGCAACAGATGTGTGTGTGCTAATCAGATGTACTGTCATAGAGCATAAGCAGCAGTGCCCCACTGACCTCCAGTCTTTTGACAACCTCTCCAAAGTCTTCTGTGTTGTTATTGATGGAGCGCAGCGACACGCTCTCGCCACGCTCATAGTAGATCTTCATGGAGGCGGGGCTTCCAGATGACCAACCAATCACATCACGTGTGGCACAGTTAAACACAACCGCTTTGGCCTCCTGATCCAGGAGGATGATGAAGTCATTTGAAAGGGCCAATAGGCATTCGCGTTCAGCGCCAGCCACTTGGTCTTCAGCGTGAACCTGCCAGGTTACCGCCCCCAGGCTGCGGAGCTCCGCCCCGCTGTACGGACGCACCTTCTCCCGTCGCTTGTGTGCCAGAGAGATAAAGGGAAACTTCCCAGTGGGCTCTACTGGAGTGTTGGTCACATGACGTTCTGCCAAGTCCCTCAGGTACTCCTGCCGTGTGCGTGTTGCCATGGCGCCAAACTTATCTGACTTGTGCGCTGCGTTCTCAGCATTGATGACTTTGGCCAACAGGAAGTCCCTGAAGACAGTGGACTTGGGGAAGGTCACGCCCTTGGGGATTGGGGGGCCAAAGGAGGGGACGTCCTGGGAACGGGTGACAGCAACACTGTAGACAGACAAAAGAAGAGAGGGTTTGAGGTCACTGCTACAGTATGTGAATACATCAAAATCCATACCTGTAAACCAATTTTAAATATGCATTTGCAGCATTTATTCTGTCATAAACCATATAAATGAAACATACTTGCAAAAATATACACTAAACAAAAAACACCAGTATCCATAATATAGAGGGTGGATTTGATACAGTGTGAGATGTGTATATTATGCAAAAACATTAAAAAAATCAAATAAAACATAACAAAATGCAAACAAGATTATGTGTATCAAGCTGAAGAGTGACACAGTATAAACACTGAAACAAAAAAACTAGCATAATGGTAATTTTCCTATAAAATTTGGTGGGATACTATATGTTGCAAGGACAAACAGCACATGGGCTTGTAAAAAAAAGAATAGTAGAGACATCTTTACATAGTTTCCCCTAAGGTTTCTTTGCCTTTGACCTATTTCACTTGTGAGTATAAAGAAGGGCGATAGAATTCCTACGGGCAAGGCTCTCCTCTTGTTACCCTCTACTGCTCCTATTCCATTTGCACACAATGGCTGTCCTGGAGTTGGATTACTATAAATTAGTCAGCAGGTGTAGGTAATGCTGTCTCATGCCTGTTGTGCAAAAGAAACTTAGCTCTCTGTACAAAACAATTCAAATTAATTTAAACATATTGGATTGTTTTACCATTGGGGAAGAGACATTTGGATTGTCTAAGCAGTTGGTAGCATGTTTATACTCACACACTCACACACACTCATTCACAAACTCATGAGGCCTTTACTGTATATGCTAGTGACTGCATGTATATATATATATATATATATATATATATATATATGTATACACATACATACATACATACATATATATATATAGTCACATATACAGTAAAAGCTTCATGAGTATGTGAAAACCGAGACGTGGCCTTGAATAAGCTGATGTGACAGTCCTGACAAGTCTCCATCCAGTCCATTTAACAGATAATAAAGTCATTGCCTGTAGCAGAGATGTTGCAAACCATGCCTGACTACACACAGCATATAAATACTATACATCCAATCAGAGTTGACAAGCCAGCTCCCAGTGCTCACACCCTGCCACTCTCTGCTACATCATGGTATGAAGAAGCGGCGCTGCGGCTACGGCAAGCAAGCACAAAACAGCCTACATTTTCCTAAACAAAGATCTAGTTATGCAATCTGCCTTGCTGGCCTCGTGTGACTTTGAGGCAGCAGTTGAAAGCAGCAGATTAGCATCCCGCTGGCCCTGGACCACTTACTCCTCTAATGCTCCGGTCTGGCTCAATATGACCTGAGCATTATCCAAATCTCAGCAGCAGACAACAACAGGCTATTAATAACTAGATGACTCAACAAAAAAAAACCATACATTTTATTAATAGAGATCAGAGAAGTAAAGACACAGCCTTCATAACAAGGTCTTACGCAAGATATAAGGACACGGTCCAATGCTGTGACAGCAAAAATCATAACAAACAATCATCTCTTTGTATGAAATCGACTTTCAAGCTTGTATGTATCCATTTAAGCATTCACGTGAATGTATGTGTGATTGATGTGTGTTTATGTTTATAATGTTTGACTAGAGATCAGCTGAAATCGACAGAGCTTGGAAGCCAGTAAATGGTAAGAGTCAAATCACTGCATCAACTGCTCTGCATGGTTTCAACAAAACCAAGACACCACGACATACAAACATCTACTCAAACACCTATAACTTACCTCCTGGCCTCAACAAAAAGCAACCATGCTCCTCAAGATGTTGACTGCAAAATATCCTGAACCTTTGTTGCAATGAACGCAAGGTGAGAAAATTACTTGCTGTGCCTTTGCTAACTCAGTTATTTTCTGCGGCTACAATCCGACACTCAAGTATGTTGTTACAAATCCTTGTAGCTCCTGTCTGGACCCAGACTTATTTTCCACACCATCAGGGAAAGGCAGCCATGGAAAGACTTGTGACAAACAGCCAGGAGTGAAGTCTTAACATATGGTGCCTAGATCCAGAGAATATGAGTAGAAGCCAAAGTCTGGGAGTGTGAGTGGCTCTGGGTGGGGTAGCTAGATTGTCCTCAAGGATTCTGTGTCCCATGCCTCTCCATTTCATCCATAAGGCAAACCAGGAGAACCAGCATTTCCCCCTTTTCTCTTTTCCTTCAAAAACACTCCTGGAGAATAAACCAAAAGATGCCCCCTTTAGGCAAAAGCAGGCGGAATGAAGATGTCCACTAGTCGATGCAATGGAGTAGCTGGTCAAAGAAACTTGGTAGAGAGCAGAAAAGAGCTTCAAATAAATTAGCCCAAATTTGACGAGGTTGTGAGCTGAGAGACAGAAGGCTGGCTTGACCCGTCCGCTCCTGAGGTGGACTCTGTGAGCTCTGAGGGACTCTGCTCTCAACAATCCTCCCCACTCACATGCATGTCTGGGTGAAGAGAGTACTTCATGTGCATGGCGCTAACTACTTCAGACCACTCTGGCTCATGCCGCCCAAAGGCAAAGTGGCAGGCAGGGAGAGGGGGGGAGGAGAAGGGGGAGGAGAAGGGGGAGCCTTGTATTGTATGTGTGTGTGAAGGGTGAGCCTTTGAGTGAGTTAGTGTGCGAGGGGAAAGTGTGTGCATGTGTGTGTGCAAGTGAGCATGAGAAAGAGGTAAAAGGAGAATAGGGAGGAATAGAGTAAGAGGGAGAAACTATGTCGGCATGATATGTGTGTATGCAGAGCACAGAGAGTGTGTGTGTGCGTGGTGGGTTAGTGATGCATAAGTGTGAGTGCCACAGAGTTGCAATCTGATCATCACAAGGCCAAGAATCAGCCAGTGGAGGAGAAGAGGAGAGCTCCCATCAGATCGACAACCGCTGCAGCGCCAATCTCTTCTATCTGACCATAATCAAATTAATTTATACTTATACACACATACAGTTGACACGAACATATACAGTCTAGAAAAATGGGACGATTGGTCACGCAATAGGCTTTTATGTTTGACTGTGACCCATGCCTTCCAGTCAATGCTTTTGTCTTAATGCTAGCTACAACAACACTGCTGGTAGCACTCTGAGGAGTGTGGAGCTTTCAGAGTACTGTAAAAAGGGTCCAGTTCTGCACTGGGATGGAAAGTTAAAACTCGGTTTATTTTTCAACATTGATGGCAGGTTTGGCCAGTCTGGCCTACTTAAAATTGTAATGAGTCTCCTCTGTCTCAAGAAACGGTCATATACGGTCATATATATTCATAGCTGGTGGGCTAACCTTAACATCAGTCTCACAAATTCTGAAACTATAAACTGGAAACCTTTCCAAGTCTTTGGTAGGCTGTCGGATTTTTTTAAACCTGTATTTATCCAGGATGGGGTTTTGTTCAGCACACATGCTGCACATACCAACACTACTTTTTCTTTTCCTTCCTTCCGTCCTTTGACAAACACAAACCACATAGCATGTATACATGTGCAGAAGTTGAAAAAAATCCATTGTGGCCCATAGACATTTACTGTACACCTACGAGCTCAGCGTGTTGCTCCTTCAATCCAGCTCCACTATATCTACTGTATAACTTCTCCTGGTGAAATACAAAGACCCACCTGTAGCATGTGTTGTCAGAGCAGGGGTCGTGCACCCTTACGATGATGAAGACATGTTGAAAGTGAGATCGAACGGCCTTGGGCGTGAAGGGGTGAGAACCAGGCTCCTGGAACACAATGGTCACTATGTCGTTCCCAATGTGGCGCTTCCTCAGCAACTGGTCATAGAAAAGTATTTATTAGACAGGTGTAGGACTTGAATATGAGAGCATACCAAGCATGTGGAGCATTCCATTTAGTGACAGATCAAAAACATGGTACTTGAAAACACTGAAAGCTTCTTTAAAATGAAAGTTTTAGCCATCTCATGCATCCCTCTAAATCATACACCCCCTTCCTTAAAGGTTGTCTTTGGGTGCATCAGTTTTCAAACAAAGGAACTTTCCATTTTCTGATACACATCTAATGATATACCACAAAGACTTAGCTCTCTATCTTCACCTGTTGTTTGTTGTTGGGTGTGTAAGGCAGCAGAGTCGACACATGGAACATGATCTCATAGTCCTTGTATGTCGTGTACAGGGAGTGAGTGCCTGTGGAATCCGCTGTAGGAAAAATAGCAATACAGTGTTGAGAACCATTGTACAATTACCGCCATCCATCTCTCTCACATGTGTATTCTGTGTGCTTTGTGTTTTCTGTGCAAGACAGGATGCAATTTCACTTTAGCCGAAACAACTAGACAATAGTGAAGTGTGGATCAATGTCAGCCTGGATAACATGACTGTCAAAACCAATGTATCGAGAACAATCAGCTGTTTTACTCATGTATCCTGTAAGCGGGAACAATGGACAGAGTATATATTTAAAGAGTCAGACTAAAACGTTTCTTTGTGGACAACAAGGCTATAAACCATGAATGATATCCAACTCAATTCAATCAGCAGATTTGTGTTTGTTTTAGTCAAGCCAATTACAGTATATCCATAACTGGGATGAAGGACTATTATAGAGGACACGTGAGAGAACAGGATACAAATGCAAAAAGTGAAAGTGTCATGAGGACAAAGGTGGAAAGGGAAAGTGAGGTCCTATGAAAGGAAATATTGACCAAAAGCAAGGAGCAAAGTACAGGTCCTATAATAATAGTGGAATATAAAGAAAGGGAAACCAACAATGCGAGCCAGAATTGTTACTGGCAATAAAAGTCAAGGCAGTGGGTAGATAGCAAAACACCTTTGATCTCTAATCTAATCAAACATCAAGTTAGCTCCAATAATTATGTGCTGTAAAAGCTGCATCATAACCTGGATCATTTATGAATAAAAGCACACACTGTGTCATCTATGCCTGTGTTCGGGAATTGTTACTTTTAGTGTCCAGCTGGGCTCTGTACTTGGTGAAGCCCTTGAGGCGAACCTTCTCCCCCAGCAGTTGGAGGAACTCTTCTAGGGCGGGCCCGGCCGTCTCGTTGTTGTACATTTCCTCCTCGGTGCTCTGGCCCGCTCGGCAGTACATCACCCCAACCTTTACCTGAAAACTCAGCTGGGGACCAGCAAACACACACACACACACAATGAGAGACACCATATTTTTTTAAAAGTTCACATTAGGACATCACAGAACACAAATAATTCCCCTTCTGTAGAGATAAACAAATTCAGGCAAGCAATTAGACACAGCTGTAAACCGTTTGTTCCTCCTAAACCAAACTTGAAATAATACGTTTTTAAAAAGAACCCTTTAACACAATATCAGACTGCTTTACTTCTTGTTTTTTTATATTTCCGTTTCATTATTTATGCTTTTATCTTCCTACCCCTTGTTCATCCAGTTTCATCAGCTGCTCTGTGACTTTGGGTGTGTTGAGGGCCAGTCTGAGGCAGGACAGATCCAGCTCAGGGAGAAGGTACTCCAGTACCTCTTTAATGGGCAGCCCTCTGGTAGTGCCGTGCTTAGAGGTGGAAGGCACTGCATCCTCCAGGATAGAACCTCGAAGAGTTGTCAGCTGAATAGACAGAGACGGGGAGGAAGAGGAGATTAAAGCGGGGAGTGCAAGAAGAGAAAGAATGCACCTCAGGAATCCTTGGTGTGCTTTGAACATTCTCTCGGAGATGGAACACACCGATAGCAGAATATGCCTGCCCGGACACCAGAAAAAAAAAAAAGGATACAAGCTGCTCTGGTTTTTAAAGCAATACCATCCTTGTATTCATAAAACACTGACATAAAACAACAAGACAATTATGTTTCCAGGCCTAGGGCAGATAGAAAGTGGAACTGAGGAAGAAGAGGTGGGAGGGCTTGTCTAAGTATTCTGTGTACACAGAGTGTGCATTGTGCTGGGCTCTGGGGGTGAACTCAATCACTTGGCTATCATAAGCAGCTGGAATGGACGGAGACTTTCTCTCCTACATGCTTGAGACTTGCGGGAGAGAAACAGGCCTGTGTTCACAATGGACCTGTGTTCTCCATATTTGGAAGGTAGGATAGAGGGTGGGGGTCCTAAGGTACTTCAGTCTAAAGTATGGGGGTTTAATCACACGCACCTGTTCTACTTCAATCCACAACAAACAGCCTCAGGCAGGTGCCTTTACTCTTTGTCTGGGAATGTACATCCATATAATAAAACTTATAACCCAAAATTTAAAACCCAAAATCCCAGGCCAGACACAGAAGACTTGGGGCCAACATTTCAACTAAATATAACAGCCTATTTTTTACTGAAACAGCTCTCCACACAGTGGTTTGAGGTTGTTGGGCACTGACAGGCCTTGGAGCCTGGGAGATGAGTACACTTCCTGAAGTTTCTTCACACATTGCTGATATTGGAAGACAGCTGAATACCCCAAGGGCTGGTTGCATAATAAGGAACAAGGAGTGAGACTGGTTTCACCTCGAACTGGTCCTCCTAGTACGGCGCAGGCACAGTAGTAGCCATACTCACCTTGTTAATGGCAGGATTTGATACAGATATACAGGATTTCAGCAAAGTAGAGCACCGATTTGTCTAACAGTCTAACAACACAAAAAATGCCAACAAAATAATTTTCTCAACTTTTCCAAAGTTGTGAGTGTGAAAATAATGGACTACATCTTTAAACACTGTGGGCAGAATCACTCCACAGCAGGAAGGACTGATGTGATGTGGTTCTGAGGTTGAGGTTGGGGTGTAAGCAAGATAGGTCACAATGGCTGACCTCGCTCGTTCTGAAGATGAGGCGGTAGTTATACTGCTGGCCATGCTCTTTGTCCTCCTCCAGCTTCTCCCTGCGCAAGCTCACTGCCACTGGACCCAGCACCTCGTCTATCCCAAAATAGTTCCAGTGCTCTGAGGTAGAGGAAGTGAGAAACGGGCACAATTAAAAAACATTCAAAATCACTATTTTAAACAACACACATTTGTATGCTAATGAACACATGTAATGAAAGCAGTTAAATGCATATTACCCCTTAGGTAGAAGAACTTCCTATAGTAGTAGGCTCCCAGGTCCACATGCTCCACAATGTATTGTTTGCCCTTTTCGCTGAGTGTGCTGGGGCCCTCCTTCGGTCCCTCGAGCACTGCTACTCCAGCATTGGTGCAATGTGTGCTCACAGATGTTTCATACAAGTTTCCTTCCACACTCAGGTTCCCTGAGCTGCCGTTACCTGCTCCACCACCTACAAGTCCATGATACCCTACTCCCAATCTGCGTCTCCCATTGCCATCGGCACCTATCTCATTGCGGAAACAGGGGCAACTTAGCAGCATTTCGTTGCTCTGCTCATCCCCTGTGTCCAGGGTAGGGCTGTCTCTAGAATTGAGCTCTTCCTGGCTGCCACTTGGGGAGCTGTAAGGCAGGCTGTGGGTGGACGAGAGGGTGGAGGTAGCCGATGCTACAGCAGCAGCAGATGCCCCCGTGGTGGTGTTTTTCCTCTTGCTTGCAGTCTGCCGCAACTGAGTTACTTCATTGAGGTCAAACAGCATACTCTGAACATCATAGTGGGAAAAGCCTTTCTGACACACCCAGGGCTTAAGAGGAGGGCCCATGTCCTCTGTCCGGCTGTCCTCTATGTCAGATCCTGCTCTGGGTGAGTCCGACTCACCTCGCACATTCCGAAGTTTACGGAATATAGACTCACCCCCTGTCTCAGATTTAGTGCGTCTCTTTGGGGGCTTATCTCTGTCCTTGGTTTTAGGAGGCAGGTTTTCTGTGACATCCTCCTGAAGATCAATGATGGCCTGCTTGGGCCCCACATTCAGCATGTCCTCCAGTTTCGCTGGAGCAGGGCTACGCTGGTCAACCTTCTCCCCTTGATAGCCCTTAAGCATTTCAAAGAAGCTTTCTCCCGATGCTCCATGCTGATCTATTGAGGAGGTGCTGCCATATTCACGGTGAAGAGGGGACCATTTGGTTCCGGATGGTGGACCCCAGTCTTCGCCACTGTCCCCACTGCCTTCCATCTCACTGATAGTCATGTCACTGTTGCTGCGCTGACGGATGCGTCTCTGCCGTGGGTTTCTATGTGATGGACCTCTGTAGTCTCCTGGCGCCAGGTAACGGGTGTCAGGGCTGTAGTTGTTAGCCTGGACCTGGGTTCGATTCTTTAAAGTATTGTGGATGTTACGCAGCATTGACGAGTCCTGAGGGCTAATAATTGAGCCTAACTTAATGTGAGTTTTTCCTGCAGGGGGCACACCGGGGTTCTCAGGCTCCATAGCTGAGTGCCACAGAGTCCCTGCAAGGTCTTTTCTAGGGGGCCAATCAGCCACCCGAGCCCGAACACCCATTTTTGGCACTCCTGTGCTCACAGTGGCATGAACATTGTCTGTGCGGGTTGGCACAGCCCCACCATTGACCATACGGAGGTGGCGGGTGTAAAATTCATCGGTGGCGGGGATGGAACCCCCAACGGTGCGCTCCATGGGTGGGCGCTTCAGGCTTGTCATGACACGAGTGCCAAAGGTTAAAGGCACTCAGCAGGTAGACATAGCTGCCTTTGGGATGGGATGCTGCTCCCTGACTTCATGAGCAGGTTGATTGTCTGGTTCAACAAGTGAAGAGGCAGAAGAAGAGAAGGGGTAAGGCCACCTCTTCAGCACTCAAGCCTGCATACTGCTTCCTCGGCTGTGTAGACACTTCCAATTGGCATTTATTTTACTCCAAACACGCAGTCCTGGAAAGAAAAGAGAAGTCATTTAGTACAGACAGTAAGAGTGTGGACAAAGTTATCCATATCCTAAATCATACAACTTTCCCTGACATAAAGAAGACAGAAATAAGGGTCTTATACAATAAAACTGTGAAAATGAGATCCATAGTATTGGAAAACTAGACTTCTTCACACTTGATTGACTTTGATCAGTGCCCTGTTACACTCTCCTTGACATGGGAGAAAGCACAATGGTAAGTCTAATTACAATCTCTTTTTTTTTTTTTTTTTTTTTTTTAAAGGTAAGCAAGAACATATCTCTCCTTCTTCCATTTCATTTCATATCTGTCATACAACAGGGTATCTTTTCATTTTACCTTTCCCATGAAAATGCGTGAGGGCATCTTTACAAATATGCAAATGTTTCCTCTCGGTAGAAAGTAAGAGAGATATATGGAATCCATAAACCTGCCTGCAGAACAAAATGAGGAGGTTTTTCTATATTTTCTCTGATGGCTTTTTAGGAGGCAGTGAAAATTCACTGACATGTTTAATTTCAGATAAGGGGGCCTACTTTTCAAACCAATTTCAGCATAAGCATCTAGGGGAAACATGAAAGCTCAGCCAAATTCAAAATGAGTTCAACAATGTGTGTCTTTTATTTTTTTCTTGAAGGTCTGAGCAAAATGATGCCTTTGCCCCGATCAGTTAATTTGAGTGGGGCTGCGACTAACGATTATTTTCTATATCTATTAATCTGTCGATTATTTTCTCAATGAACTGATAAGTCATTTGGTCTATAAAATGTAATGACAAATGTTGATCACAGTTTCCCAAAACCCAAGGTGACATCTTAAAATGTCTTCTTTTGTCCCGACTTCCGCACTACTGAAGTCGCTCCCCTTTTTTCACTCCTCCACTGTGGTGCCGGTAGCAATGCTGCTTTTGCTTTCAGCCATGCTTGTTGTTGCTCTGCTTAATGGTATGACATCATTATGTCAACAAGTTGGAATATTGCCATTATCACAATGTGAATTTTTTATCATATTAAAAATTATACCGATATTATCGTGAGCGATACAATATGGCACACTCCTAGTTTAGAGTGAGATTACATATGAGTGAGAGAAAAATCATCTGGATCTATCAATAAATTTCAGTCTCTGCAACTGGCAGACCTCTAAACCTCCCTCTAACACTGACTCTTGGCTTGTGAAATCTCTTCGCGTGCCCATTTAGTAGCCAACAGTGGTGAATTGTAATGCAGAGTTGCAGTTTTCTGGATCAAATATCCCAAGCTGCACATCAAAAAGCAAAAGGGCCCTTTGAAAGTCATCTGAGAAGTGGGTGATGATCCTCTGCCTGACAAATCAGGCCAATTTGGCAGTGAGACACTGGGGGAGATTAAGGCTCCACTCTCAGTCAGCCCTGCCTGGCTGTAGCTGTGATCACATTAGCCACTAGCAATCAGTGCACTGTGACGGGCCTACAGCACAGCCACCTTCACACTGCATCCCAACATCCCTGCCAGCTCTATGCTAACTAGCACACTCCTTAGCAGGAAGCAGACGTTCATGTGGGGTTGACACATCCACTGCAGTGTAATGTTTATCTAAAATGGATTACAGTTTGCTTTAATAATTAAAAGTAATCAAAGACGTGGATGTTTTGCATTCAAAGAAACTAACTATATATATCTGTATGAATGCAGTGCATTGTGCATTTGACCAACAACATTACCATAATGGCACAGTCAGAGAGAGATGGGTCAAATGTTTCCCGTTTGTATGATAATATCAACATCAATTTGCAAGGAAAAGAGAGCAAGTGTAAAATCTTACGGCTCTGGAGATGATTCAGTTGTAAGAATGCCTGAGGCAAAGCAACCCCAGCCAGCTTTACTTCAAAACAACAAACCTCTAAACCTGTGCATATCATATTGCAGAGACCCCTTTTGTTGATAACAAGCAGAATACAATCTTGCAGTAAAACTACTAGGCATAATTCTTGTTCTAATCCAAGAGTGTGTGGAACATTTGGTTAAATCACAAATAAAACAGCAGTGAACAGGGTTCTCAAACAAGACATTGATTAGAGGTTTCATGTGGAGCCTAATATCCTAACAGTCAGATAATAAGCAAATCAGTGAAAAATTCTTCGCATTAGACCAAATTAGACCCGATCAAATGAAATGGATGCAACAAATATCAGATTGTAACAGCAGCATGGTTACATGCTACGCCTTAACCCACAAGGCCATCAAGATGATTTTATGTAACCTTCATGCATCTTTTCAAGACTTCAGCCAGAGGAAATTCAAATAAGATGAAAGAAAATATTGCCTCTGTGATCTTCCATCTGTCACACAAGGAAGGTTCCCCACTAGGGTTGATTGAGGTCTACCAAACTGGCATATGATGTCCACAGTGATACACTGCGATGGACAATGATAATGTTGTTGTTGGGGGAGGGGGGTTGGGGTTAAATACTAGTCATAGTGATTTAACTGTAGACTATACCAGTGAATTGATTTTTTTTTTTTTTTAAACACAGTCAGCCCAGCAGATGTGAGCAGATATTGATCAGTGACAGTGGCAAATCACTACGCATTATGGCGGCAACAACCTTGGTTGCTAAAAAAGGTACCACCTCACCCATCTGGCTTTTTTGTCTTTTTGTAATTCCAGTGTCTGTGGCTATTGTCAATCTCTGCTACTGTGTGGCATGCAGATTTGATCCGGGCTGACCATACTCAATTGGTGCATCTGTGTGTGTGGTAGTATGTGCGTGGTAGGGTGCGCCCCGGTGTTGGTGTGGACCGGGGTGGGGCGCTCGATGACCATCAGTGGCCCAACCCTATTCCAGGCTATACACTTCTCTAATGAATGTGGATCTGTTCATTGGGGCATGGGAGTAGAGTACGTGTCAGAAGCAGATTAATAAAAACCCATTAATTAATAATAATTAAAAAAAACTCATTCATGTCCTACTAACACTGTATTCTCTGACATGAATAAGAATGAAAATTGTCTGGGAATGTATGTTAAACTGCAGGTCCAGTCCCAGAGTGTTGAGCCTCAGTCCCTCATGCTTCAGAGTGTCCACAGGGACAGACTGATGAATAGAACGAACACACACACACACACACACGTCCCAGAAAAAGGGCCTCTAATCTCTTCGCTGACGTACACACAGACAGACGACAAGCTTCATAGTCTTGTCAGATTAAAAGGAAGAGTTTGACAGAGACTGAAAAAGTGTGCCTTGTGTACGTTTTAAGTGTGTGCATATGTAACAAAGAGAGACGGGCTCAAAGTGCCAGAGTGAAGTGGAAGCCAAGAAGAAATAAAAGACCCACAACATAAAGCAGTCTCATTTCCACCCATCCTGCCACCCTCCATCCATCCCCTTCGGAATTTAACGACTTTTTCTTTTTCACATGTCTGTGGGACATGTCCAGACAGCTTGAGCCTGTTGACTAAATGAGGTTAACTTCCTATAATTGGGGCTCTCACCTCCCCAGCTGGTTTGGAAGGCCCGTCGAGAGATGAGCAAAGCGGTGATACAGATGTAGACGAAATGTTGGTGATATTGTGGCATGCCTCTGAGGAGCAACAATTAGTTGTTCTGGTTGTAGGGACGAGTCTAGACACAGAGGACTGCGCCCCTGTGAAGATTCAGCCTGAGTGTGTTACGGGTGACTCAGACAGAAGGTCATTGAGGACCTTGTGACAAAAGGTACACATACACTAATCAGAGGTGGAAGACAGGCAGCAGTCAGTCAGCAGGACAGATGAATAGTGTGATGAATCAGAAACATAAATCTGACTCTTCCAAGCTGACTCATAAACCAAAAGAACAAGACCTGAGTCATCATTAAGACACAGATTGGGGTACTATGCATTCTCAAAGCCAGGGTCTCCTGGAGTGGAATCCCAGTAGCTGAGATAGCTTGGCTAGCTTGCTATCCCAGAGAGAAAGGACAACATGCTAGAGTTGAGAGACTCCTTGTCCTGAGTCCCCAAACAGAGAGTCAATGAAGTTTCCCAGTAGACTGAGCAAGTGTTTCCAAAGCTGTGACAAAGGAGCCGAAGGATTGCCCTACAAGCTTGTAATTACTGCGTGGTTGAATGGGGCTAAAGGGCTGTTTGGCTGACACCAATGGCTTTCAAAAGGCACCCTTCCATTTAGCCCATTGGGTCTCCCTGTCTCCTAATCTTTCCCTGCTCTAAGGGCTGACTGGGCTGTTGGGCAGCAGGCACAAAGGTTCCTCTGTCCTGGCTTGGGCAAGACTGGGGCCCCATTCCAACACAGTGAAGTCTTTGAAAATTGCCTGGCACAGGAACCTTACTATGGCTGTGTATATGAGGCCTGCCAGGAAAACCAAATGAATTGGGAGCTGGAGAGATAAAGATTGGTAAACAAGGGAAAGAGAAACAGCAAAGAATTACTGAGAGGATATAGTCATGATGAGCACAAAAAGATGGAGGAATGTCCCACAGATAAACAGCAAGGTGTACTTATGGTGGTAGAACAGCAAGCAGACTTATGCGCTGTGCATGACTGTATGGAAAACATATCAGGATCAATTTAGCGGTTTTGTAATCTATTTAGTCACTGCTGCAACACATTACTGTCAGATGACTGATATTTGGGGAAGTGACATGGGAAAATACCTTTCTGGGAAAGTTTGTATAAATGATGAAGACTGGAGTCACATTGCAGTTAAACCTCAAACTCTTCCACAATGATCAAGCTTGCCTACAAGGTTGTGCACCGGTCAGACAGAGAATTACAGCTTCAGACAAAGAAAAATCTGCAATAGTAGTAAATCCACTGACTCCTACACAACATGATTTCCTGTCAGGGATGGAGTGTTGAGGTGTGAGGGGTAAGCTGAGGTCTCTACACATCCACTGAGGTATAGCTCAACCACGGCTGACCACAAGCATAACAGATGCACAGGAAGTAACAAAGTATCTCCACCACTCCCCTCTCTACATCTGCTTCGTTCTTTTTTTTTTTACCCTTTCCGTCTGTTCCCTCCTCCTGTATGAGCATCTGGCTGAGAACCAGGCACAAACCTGCCCGACTGATTGAGCAAACCTGAGAACCTGACACCTTTAGAGAAAAACAGGCAGGCCTGCTGGCAGACAAACGATACTCACATCATCCAACCGCGAGCCAGGATACTGGAATTCCACCAATTTCAGCGGAGGAAGTGATGAACGTCTGTGTGAGAGGGGAAGAGAAGTAGGGCATGTTCAGGCAAAGTCTGCAGGACTGACTGTCTAAGTGATAGTCTGTTAAAAAACTTTTTTTTAGTGCCATGACTTTACAACTACAAGCTTGTCTACTATCTTAGCAGCCAACTTACACTGGAAGCTTTGATCTATGAGATACCAGCCCTGGACGAAGTGGTGCACCGCAATAAAATGAGAACTGAACTGATGAATAGTTCAACTGACCACACACGCAATGCAAACAGCACGTGTAGTTGGAGCACTTCAAAAACCGGTGGCAGCATATCGACATTCATCACTGGCATTGTTCTGTGATGTGCTGCTCTGCCCTAACTCTGGGCCCCTCGCTATCACTGCAGCACAGTTCAGTGAGTAATGGGCATAGCTAAACGCTGGCAAATTGAATTTCACTCACAGCCTTACACAAGAAGACAGCTCTGGAGGAGCGCCAGTATATATTCATTGCCATTATCTCCGGCAGGGGTGTCCTCGATCCTTCCTCTCTTCTGATCCAGAAAGTACACCACAAGGGTTTCACATTTTACGTGGGAGAGACAGCAGGATAAATAGACACTTGAAACACTCCACATAGTTTATCTTTAGCGATGGTAAACCCATTCCTATTTCCAATGTCATTATCTGGGTGGGCCAGGGGTTTGACAATGAAAGTCTTTGTCCAACTCCTGAAAGGGCCATTTATCTTTTAAAAAATCTAATTGCACTGCTAACAGCTTAGGTGGTCTGCTTATCCAGAGTGAAGAAGAATTACTACTTCATATGCATTTAATAGCTGACGATACCCTGTCAAAACAAAAGGTGAAAGAAGTCCTTAATGGGCTTATATTCAATTGATTTAATGTATGTAAGCCATCACGAACATTGTGCACAGTAATATTACAACTTTATGGTCCATAAATACATTAATCTATGGAGACAAGCTCAAGTTGGTTTAGTGCCTCCCATATTTGATGTGGGGTTATAGATGACTTGTCTTTATTGCTCAGATTTAAGCTTGTCAGCTTTTAAAAGTTGTGCATTATAAAGAGCAATGGAGAGGAAGGAGTGTGCTGCTGCCTGAAGAGGAATGTAAAAAATTCTAATGAGGAGGCTTCCTGGCTGCTGAACTGCAGCAGTTGGGAGCTGAGGTTTAAAAGTGGAAGTCTGCTCTAGGCTGCACTTTCCCTTTCCCTGCCCTCTCTGCCCGCCTCCAACCCTAGGACTCCATTAGAGAGATAGTGAGCTCCTGATGCACATGGACAGGTACACACAAAGGCTCATGACAAAGGATAACCCTGAAAAAAAATCCACAAAATTCCAGAGAAACTAAAACAGCACGACACAGTCAATTTGGTTCATAAGAACAAACAAAACCAAACTGCTTTTTGTCTCTGAAAGCATCAAAGACAGAACTTTGCTGGTCCCAGTCAGCTTGTTGAGATGTTATTTCTGCAATACCTGTCTCAAACTAAGAATACTTTTTCTTTGAAACCCCATGTTTGAAATGCAAGTTATGGTCTCTGTGTAGAGTGCATCAAGGCTGACAGGAACATATGAAGGATTCGATTTGTCTCCCCAACCTCTCTTCTTTTCACAGTTACAACTTTATTCAGAACCAGAGTGCATGCAAATAAACATGGTGGTCATGTTTTGCATTCATTGTCACACTTTCAACTTTCCATTACTACCACTGCAGAAACTTGGATTCAACTCTGCAACAGTGTTTCCTTCTTGGCTGGGCACCAAATTGTACACAGCGGGCAGTGTTTGCAGATGGGAAGCCAGTGAGGGATCATATACTGTACTTACTATACTAACAGTAAATACTGGCTGTGACTTGTAGCCCTCTCAACCATAAACTCTGCTCTGCTCAATCTTTTATGAGGTGATAAAGAAATAAATTATATATTAGAAACTTCCATCCCTATATCTGCACTTTCATGAGCCTCTGTTGCAAACATTGCCACGCCCACATTTAATGAACTGAAAGTTGACAACTCTGTTTAACAAATATATTGAAATAAGTTTTGGTATACTTCTAGTTTAGAAGTAACGTGTGTGGAAATGTAGTTACGGACACTGGTCTTGTGGGATTGTTAGTAATGTATCTGTTACAGCAGTCTGGTATAAGGGTGAAACACAGGTTCATTGGTTAGAAACAAACACAAGGTTCGTGTGTCCAAGCGGCTCTAGACTGATGGAGCATCGTAAACATAATTGCAGTAAACCTTGTCACGAGTGATGGCATTGTGCCAAAAGCTGATGCTTAGAGCCCAAAGTTCACCCAGTCAACCGCCACTCCAACAAAACTCACCTTTACTTGATAAGCACGCTCACAGTGTTATCATTGGATTTGGGCTATTACTACGTGTATGAACATCCAAAACTTGTGAATGGCCCCCAAAATCATATATTTAAATCATATTTACTTAAAATATATTATTTGTATTCAAAGTAAATTAATTAATTTGCTATTTCATTAAAAATAGCTGAAACACCAAGTTTTCTGGACAACTGCAGCCCGTGGATGCAGGGCTGTGTTTATTCAATATAAATACACATCCCACAAGCTAATTTTTGACGTTTTGTTTTTGTCTGTCTCTGGTTTTCAATGTACCTGAATTTGGCCTTTTTTGAGGGGCTTTGCTACTCGTTAGTGAATTCAGAGTAATCAGTGTCTCTGGCTGCCTGGAGTTTTAACACATCAGGAAAATTAGCCGACTAAGGTTCACTGAAAAGGCCAGTATACTCAAATAGCAGGCGGTGCAACTATCACTGGAGCTTCAAATAACACTGAGACATTTAATATGACAATTCCGCCTCAATGTTGCTCCACAGAGAAAACACATACTGACAACCATTTCCGTGCAGGCACACTGCCAAATAGCTTACTTTTTCCCAACAACCTACTGCACCATTTCCTCCAGGTGAGCAAAAAAGTGATTTATGTGGGGATTTTATGTGGGGATTTTTTTTTCCCTGGGACATACTGAGAGAGAAAGCTTTGGATTTCAAAACCACAATGCCACAGATTTAGCTAAATCTTTTCAATTCTATCATTATTAGTGTGACTGACTACCCCCTGGATCTTGGAAAGTCTCTTTCACCTATTGTTTCTACTAACAGCTCCTATAGGCTGTGAGGTGACTCCCAACTTGGTAGTCATGCATTTGAATGTATCAGCTGTGGGTTTATTGCTATTATATTGGAATATTTCCGCTTGTTACATTCTACTAAAAGCTATGCAGCCATTATTTCCGTTTGAGAAAATTTTGCCTTGCTGATCTGAGCAACCAGTCCACTTAGATTAACCCCACTGCAATGGAAGTATTTCCCACCAGTGTGCATTGTCAAACAAGGCGGTGTGGGCTGGGACAGAGAGAGAGGTGTTAATAGGGGCACTCAGTTTCCTCTGTTCTCCCTACAAAAGGTAAATATCCCCCTCGTAATATCTGAAAAGCAGTGAACGTATTTGTTACCAAACAAATACACCCTGCTCAGCATGGGGCTGGCACACGCCTCTGTGTGCTCAAGTGTGTGTTGGGATGAAGCAGTTTCCATCAGTGGAGGATTAAAATAGACAGGATGCGAGAGTAGCAGCAGTATAATTAACAGTGTTGATGCAAGGAGGAGGGCTGAGTGAATGGTTTGTGTGTTTGCCGCCTATAATTCAGCCTCTCCACGTGCCAGAAGACGGGGGATGGGGTACAGCCAGGGGGGCTGCCAAACACTTCCAAGCCTGCTATTACTTCATTCCCAGATCACAGCCACTCACGAACAAAACGACTCTAGAGTTAGCCCACATGTGCTGCTCACACATCTTATGTATCTAGCATTCATTTTGACTGCTCCACTGGATCTATGTCACATAACTGCTGGTAGCAACAGAGTTGTAGAGCTGTAGGAAAGTCTGAACAGAGATAAAGAGAGTGGGTCATCAGCCATCAATCAAAATGTCAATTACATCACGGTATTTTGATTGTGGGAGGGTTAGTTCCGGACATGACATGGTTCAGTGTGTAGCATACACTGCTAGCTGCCCGGGGCTGGGGGCATCCACTGGTCACACACAGTGCATGCCAGAGCACCATGCTGTGTGCATGTGTGTGCCCATCAGTGAGTATTGGTCACTTGCCCAGTGCCAGTGCTAGCTGGGCCCAGGCCAATACATCTGTTTACTCTTGTTGCCCCATGGCTACTAGCATGCACATGCTTAGAGACAACAAGCATGCATGACACATGCAAATCTTTATTGGAATGCCAATCACGTGGCTCCATTATTCCTATTGGAAACAAGCTAATCAATGTTAACCCCATTCTACTGAGAGCACAGGGCTCTTGAGGATGATAATGTTGGTCACTTGATTTAATCAAACTAATCACGAATCCATCTTGTCAGCCTTCAAGTTAAGTGCTTGTGGCACCAATCAGTGTCCTATGAGGAACTACTGGCAGCTACGGGCGTGGTTTAGGTGTGACGACAGCGAGCAACTGTTTGTTCAAAAACAACGATGGCAGCTACTAAAGAGGTTAGCATAGATGCTGTTATAGCACCACTTATAACAGAACTGGAGAGTATTTATATAACTACATAGGTAGCTACACTGACTTGCTTGCTAGCTTTCAAAGTTCCTCAGACTGCAGCTTGTTGTTGTGTTTCCTTTATGGCGCTCTCCTACTAGATGGTTATAGATGGTTCATCCAATCACCTGCCAAGTATTTTTGAAAGTGCCTGCCCTTTTCCAAACAGTTTCCAAGGATGACTTCTCAGGACGACTTCCGGTGTGACAAACCATCTTGCGTGTAAGGTTAGCATTGGGACCCATAGACTGTATATAAAGATGGACGTACTGAGGTGACCCATTGGTTTGCGCTGGAGCCAGTTTGAATGGCAGACAGCAAAGCCTACTAGAAGTCTTCGAACCTTATTAACAGAGCAATAATTTCCAAAATGACTACCAGCATACTTATTAGAGGGCCTGAACTTAGCAGTTGAGGATGTAATGATTTGTTGAAAAAATGTATTGACTTATTTCTAGAGAGAAGTTGACGTTTTTTGAATGGGAGTCATTTGGAGCCAGGGATTTTTCTGGAGCCAGCATCTAGTGGCCGTCGGTGGCATTGCACTCCGAATTGGCTTCAGCCTCAGGCCATGGTAGTTGCTGCTTGCTTGGACCCTGTTACTTGCAAGTCCAGTTTTAATCACTGTATTTCAAACTCAAAAAAATGAACAAGACTGTTTACGAGCACAAATATGTGAACAAGACTGTTTACGAGCACAAATATGTGAATGAGACTGTTTACGAGCATAAACAGGTGTGCGTAGTAAGTATAGGTTTGGGATGAGAAAAGGGTCAGGGTGAGAGCAGTTAGGTCTCGGTGTACAACTGTGTATGAGCAGCAAGGTCAGTCGACAGTAGCCTGACAGATTCTCACAGTGGCGGTGTCAATATGACAGATGCCTGCGATGTTTGGAAGTCATCCACTGCCCTGTCCTCTCACATCCTCTGCGTGATTACACAGATAGCAAACAAGCCAAATCACAGAGGACTACGAAGTAAGAATCCTGATTAAACCAAACTTACCACAATAAAGTGAAGTACATTGCTATTTTTCACAAACTCAGAAACAATCAAGTGCTCATGCAGAAAATCAAATGTGCCAATGCAACAACAACATTGTGTCTGTACCTAAAACACAGACACATTAGCTGAATGCTCAGATCAGATAACAGCCTGACAGGAAAAAAATAATGAAAACATAGTCAGCAACAAAGAAATAGATAGCTCTCTCTTTCGGATCCCACAACTGTAACTCATTGTGTTGCTGAAATCCTATTTTAAGAATGGAATACTTTGGGAATGACATGCTGCTTCCTCATTTTTCTGGATCTGTCTGGACAGGTTGTGGCGAGGTGATGTTATGGGAGAGGAGCAGTTGTGATGGTTTGATTAGGCAGTTTGGGAAAGGCTAGGACCCTGCTGAGCAAACATGAGAAACATGAGCTCCCCTGCAGCAGCAGCAGCAGCAGCACTGACCAGACTATTCAAAAGCCCCCCAGAGAATGCAATCAAATCTATCATAAGATGCTCTACACATCCTTTAGAGTTCATTTTCATCAGTCAAACTGATCTGTCAATCGATCAACAGCTGCTTTGGCAACAAATACACCTCTGCAGCAATCAGGGTAAAGCACATAAGCTAATTTGATTACACTGATGAATAAGGGCAGCCATAATGGGATGCATTTGGAGTCCTTGTACGGCTGGTACAAGGATTCCCCCGCTGACTAATGCATGTGACAGAGGAGCACGAGAGTGCTGCTAGGAAACAATAGGATCCTTAGCTGATAGAGCAGCAATAAAAAGGAAAACACAGCCAGCCAACCTGGAAGGCCAGAGTCAAGGTGAAAGCCTGATTAATATCCCCTCATATTAGCCAAATAGCTGCTCTGCTGCCACCAGACATTAATTGTGTGTCTGGTGCACAAGATGTACTCCTTTAGTAATTAACCCTTTTAAGCTTGCATAGATGGAGGCAGAAAAATAAGGAAAGGATCTTGCCAGGTAAGCATTTTAACAAGGTAACACAATGGGCTGCAGTGCTGAGGACAAGGGAAAGCTTCAGTATGAGTTGACATGAGGACTTGCACAGAAGAAGGGGGGGGGGGGAATAAAAGGGCTTATTATTCTCACAGAAAACCTCAGGGGGATTCTCTACCCTGTCTCTGGAGAAGTCTGGTTGACTGTGTTGTCCCTTACAGCTTTGAGGGCAGTCTAATTCCCAAACTGAGGACTCAGTGGAAAGCTCAGGTGTGCCTCAGTAATCAGCATTGTTTGTCAGAAACAGTGAGCAGACTGTAAATGTATTGTTTTATATGTGGAAAGGCTTGATGAGGACACATAATCCACAACAACAATGTGGCAAAGTTATACACATAAACCATTTCCAGTCATTGATTTTGGCACATGTCCAGTGCATGGCCCAGTGCACTTCCAGTCCAATTATAAACAGTCAGGCCGCAGAGTTAATCAATTCATACAGAGTCATTTGGACTGCGATAAGTCAGCTAGTGTTACATAACTGTGGTGCCCTGCTAAATCACAGCCTGTGCCAGAAAATCACAGTGCAAACTTGCACAGCTGCTGGCCTGCACTGCACTGCATGTACTGGCACACTCCAGCCAGCTCTGCAACTGCGGTTTATCATGCTCCCATGCCAGTTCCACACAAGCCACATGTCATTTTAAGTAGCAACCCAGGGTGCAGTGTTTTCAATATTCTTGCTTCCATTAAACACCAAAAAAAAAAAAAAAAAAAAACCCACTGATGTTGAAATACGCAACAGCAAAAGCCAAGCAAATTAACTTCTGCTTCATTAATCAGACAACATCAGACACTTGTCCTAGTAATTCTTCTGTTTGAGTCTTGGTTCATGGATGCAGAGTGAAGCAGAACGCAATTAACACGCTACCCCAGAGTGAAGCAGAACGCAATTAACACGCTACCCCCCCCCCCCCCCCCCCCCCCCCCCCCCCCAGCCCCTCTGTTATCCCCCCGGCTGATAACAATCAGGACTTTTGCATCCCCATAAGTCACAGAGGAGGAAAACACGCAAGTTTTGACAGCAGCTCTGTATAAGCCTCCTCATCTGCATCCTCCGGAGTGTTTTTCTAACTTGTGTCGGATATTTTAACACATGATTTAGGTTTCTAGAGTCTGTTGAAAATGAACCAAAAGCTGAAACATTTAGGACATATACAGGTTCTAGTAGCAAACAGCCAATGGCAACTTCCACCTAATCAGCATTCAGGGCAAGTGCGAGTACCACATCAACACAAACATGGCAACAACACCACCTTACCTCCTCGCTAGTAATGACAGCAAAGCACTAGCGCTGTGGAGAGACACAGAAACATTACAACATACACACTTGCAGCAATTTAACACTGAGAGAGGCGGGTTGGTAAATGGTCAGAAAGCTGTGTCTCAAATATTCAGCTTTCAGCATGCTTAACTTCATATGTACAGGCCAGCTTTCAGTTTCAGCTGTGTAGCAAATCTGTAGGCAGGGGTATCCAGGAATACATCAATGAAATACACAGGAAACAGGCAGCGAGAGAGGAAAGGCTGGGAAAGCAGCCATGTTTGTTATTAGCCTGCCCTATCTGCCCTTTGCACCTGGAACAACACTGCTAAAGACTATGGCCAAATTCATCAGACAGTGTACTGTTATACACTGTATAGTGTAATTACTGTAAAATCAATATAGTTATTTCTGTGTTTTACTATTAGGGCTGAGGTAATAATACAGGACTACGTGGATATACTACATGAATAGTTCCTGTACACTTCACTCAGTCCACTTGAAACTTATATTTGTTTAAAAAGTCATTTGAATCTAGGAAAAGAAGCCTTTGGTTTACAGTGGACTCATTCTTCCCTTTCAGCTTTACCAAGAGCAGAGCAGGAACTCGCAGGGTGGAAATGGATTCCCTGGTTCCAAAGCAAAGGATGTGGAATTTTGGAGCAATATGAGGAAAGATTTTTCAAGTTTCAGCACAGGAAACAAAGCACAACACAAACTACAGCGTGACTCCTGCCTATTTTTAAAAACTTAGAGCAGTTTTTACTTAGACAGATAGATTCCTAGACTCGTGTCTTTATGTTCAGGACCTCGCTCGGTGCACTGTTGTGCCTGCATTCCTGCTTTACTACACATCACATGCTAAAAGCTGCTCTTGAAAGAAATGAAAACAGTTGTAAGTATGAGCAGGAATGAGGACAAGCTGAACAGACCTGTCTACGCATCAAGATCTGTTTTGAGCTCAGCCATGACCAAGCCCTCACGCATTCCTGCCTCCTTCTCAGATTTCTGTCCACAGGAGGGACAACAGCAAAACCTCTGTGGTTTTTGTATGTGGAATTATTTTTCCACCGCTGCCCACATAAGCTCCGCATGGGGCACGGGCCTGCAACTCTGCTTGATGTTTTGATTCCTCTCAGAGCCTCGGAGTTCTGTAATCTGTTCCAGAGAGAGTGCGCAAGCCAAACGGAGAGAGAGACAGTGTAGCAGACATGTCGAGACAATAACGAGCACGTCATCACTGTGTGGCAGCGGATAGCCTGCAGCAACACATCATCCCCAGAATCCAAGATTTCATTATGGAAAGTTTTTTTTTTTCTCCTTCTCTCACTTTAAATTCTTTTAACTAAGTGGTTGTTTGTCAGACTGTTTTTTTTCCCCCCCCTTTCTCCATCTTCCGATCTCTGCCCCGTGTCGCACTATTTTCGGCACGATGAGGTTTGATGGGAGCAGAAAAGGGGAATTACACAGTGTCTGATCTCTGCGTGACTGTGGGTTTTGGTTTAGGGTTGAGAGTTGGGAGCAGGATGACAGAAACCAGTCACAAAGAGGTTGCTTTAGTTCATGAGCATATAAGTAACAGACCACCGAACGGAGACCCAACTGTCAATCAGGTGCAAGCCAGATCGGAGCCAATAGCAACATGTTGCACCTGCCCCACTACTGAACTCCTGGTGTGAATGAGCTCTGCAGAATCTCCTGGATAGATAATTACAGTGTCCCAACTGCATTTTTCCGAGGTCAAACCTCCCAAAATTTTGTGGCAGGTGGGGCGGGATACAGGGGAATTTTTCTTTGTCTGCACGCATTTACTCGGTGACAGTGCACTGAAAGGGATTACATCATCACTATTGTAGCTTCAGAGCCCTCTGCTTTCCTCCATTGGCTGGCATACAGTGGATCGTCCGATCCAGACAAAGACTGAGCATTCCAACAGTTGAGCAAGCAGGAAATGCAGACCCATAGTCACACCTCATTACAGTCAAACTCATCAACCCCCTCAGTCACCAGCAAAAAGGCACTCGCACCAGAAACCCACTGGAGGCTTTATCATCATCAAGTCATTTGACTTCTGACTATGGGATGACTAATACTGCTCAGACACAATCAGTCATGTTAACACTGACAGAGCTTCTCTTTTTTCTAAAAAAAAAAATTTGATATATGTCAACTATTTATGCCTGAAGGTCCAGTCAAAAGTCAACTCATTTTGGTCTTTGTCATAGAAAAAAAACAAGCATAAAGTAATCAGCCTTGTAGCTGACATTGGCCATGTTGGTACACCAGATCATCCAGGGCCATATCTCAAGGTCTGTTTAGTTTGTGTTCAAGCTTATCGTTAGTAACAGGCAGTTAAAGGTGGCAGGGCCTCGGGCCAAGGTGGAACAGCACATCACCAACAGTTGAGGAAATTTGAGAAATTATGTAACCTTAAAGGTTTGTAACCAAGAGAGAGAGCTTGGTCAAAACTTTAGTGTAATCAATATTAGATGTAAGCATTGGGATCATTAAATCAATAATGTTCTGCACTTTGAACTTGAGAATTAATATAATCGCATTATTCATTATATAATGTAAACAGTTAATTTAAGCATTTCATGATGGCCACTTAGCATAATTGCACCCCACACATTCCAGAGTGGCAAATTATAAAGCAGCACAATGCTCCTCTTGTTGTTGCCTTTTATCTTTGCCCAAGCTATTCCCTGCCAGCCAATGCGCAGGAGACAAAAGAAACATAAGCTTAACTTAGCAACAGGAAGCGTCCCTCTGTGAATGTGTGGGCACGGTAGGAAAACAATACTACAAATGAAGCACAATAACAATTGTTGTTGTTGACGTGAGAAGTGTAAGAGACGAAAAGTGGAAATAGAAACACTGTCCTTCAGTAATAGGACAGGAGGAAATGTGAGAAGTGAGAAGCAATGTCTTTTTCTGTCAAGGAACGTTTGGAGTTTGTGCTGCAGGTGCCTTTTGATGAGAACAGAAAAAACTGAAAACAAAACTAATCTTAGGACTTATCCTGTCAATGTGTTATGGCTGCAAACTAGTCTCATGACCCCAAATGAGCTGTTAGTCCCACACAGTTCTGTCTCATCTTAACCTTGAGTAGTATTTTTGTCAGCAGCATAAAAACACAGACTTATTGTCCCGCTGTGGCTGATTAAAACAGAGCGTACACGCTTTCCCCAATAGTGATATAAAGCTGCCGCATTTGCATTCGATTAAGTCCCTATAAGAAATCCCATCATAAAGAGCAAGACGCAGTCAAGTGTGAATAATAGCTATGATTTGAAAACAAGCAAACGGGACAAAGCTGAGATTAAACTCACCAGTAAAGATGGCAGTGCGGCTGTATGATAAGTCATGCTCACCACAAGTCAGCTAAGCCTATAAAGAATGCCAAAAATCCTTGATCCTTGCCCAAAGCTAAACTCCCAAAGCTTCCCCCTTTTTTTTTTTCACCTGACTCATGTGAAGTTACACAACTCCAAGACACTATGATTCATTGGGAGGTTTTTAAATGCCCTACCTGCAGAGCTGTGACTGGTGTGTTACAGCTGATATTTTGTAAATAAGCTCCTCTTGCACACAATACTACATATGTTAGAACTTGTTAGAAAGGTGCATGGTTGTTACCATCTAAACAAACCTCTGTTTGCCTGGTAGCTCTGCATTGCCAGATCATTCCTATTCTATTAAGGCTGCCACCACTGTGTTATGTATTATTTCTCAGTTCCATAACAGCCTCTCTGATTATTTTGGACCAGAAAATGCTGCGTTTGTGCATGTTCTGCACACACACACACCAAAAAAAAAAAAACAAGAAACCAGCAAAAGCAAGGCCTGATTGGGTATTTTCTGATCAAAATGCACTCTTATTGAACAACATTCAATACTTAATGGATACCAGAATGTACAGAAGGTAACATAAAACATGGCATATTGATTAGGCTGTACTCTCCATTCACCATTCAATCACTTTGGCCTAATCTGATCAACCAGGTGATGAACCAGACAGGCTCTCAAGGCAACCACAGCTCTCAGGGATCAGCCAGATGTGGCACAAGGAAATCACCTGGAGTCTGAGACCCCCCCTCCCCCTGGTGTGAGGTATTATAAATAAAATATAATACAGATTTTTGGGTGGTGATAGTTACACAGGGAGACATATCCATACATCTTGTGTGATGTAGTGTACACGGTGCCACCTGTGAATCGTCCCCCTAAAGCAGTGTTGGGAACAATGCCCTTGACATGCAACGACGCAGCGGATACACTGCCAATACGTTTCTGACAGCCCCGGTGATAGAAACGTTTCTTACCGAATTCACTTCGTCTACCAACTAGCCCTGTGAGTTAAAAAAACACTGGCACTGGTTACACACTGCAGCTTCACACAGCACAAAGATCTGCTTTGTCCTCCTCAGACAGCCGACAGATGTTGTACCGCGAACAACACCCCACACATGACCACCACCACGCTCCGGACTCACCTTTTCTCCTTTTCTACCTCAAGCTTTTTTTGGGTGACACACAATACGAGGCGGTTTTCCTCCTTTTGTTCAACTCGTAACAAGGTCCCACAAGTCCGAAACACAAACTGCGCAGCGCTCTTCTTCGCCTTCGCGGGAAAACGCGTTCGCTCCGCGTCTGAACCGAAAATGTCCCGGTGTCTCGCTCCCAAAGGCAACTTGGAAGTTTGATAGAAAGTTACGGGTTTTCCTCGCTGCGCTATGCAGCTGCTGGAGGGATGAGATCATTCAGGCAGCCTCCCCTCTCTCCCTCTCTCTCCCTCTCTCTCTCTCTGCCCCGGAGTCTCGCGAGAAAGCCTCGTGGAGAAAGCAAACGTTTCCGTGGCAACAGTGCTCACCTGTAGTGGGTAGACGGAGTGGAGGGAAAACGAAGAGCTCTCACTCTGCCGTTAAAAAACAGTTTGAAACGTACGCAATGTTTACTCTGAATGTTTACTTACATCGCTTGTAGGTCCAGTTATATTCCCTTTTTATATCTTAACCCTCGTATTGTGCTAGAAAGGGACATGTACCTTTTGCGTTCGCCTTTTGCGTTCGCGGGTCAAATTTGACCATTTTTTTTAATTCACTACAAAACACACAAATTATTTTTACCCAATATAGTGTTTTACCTCATAACTAACTTGTTATCCATTCATAACCACAAAATCTACATTTACTTTTTTTATTTTGTGGTCCATCACACCAAATCATCAAATAGTAAATTAAAAAAGTAATTAAAAGTATTGCACGCAATACAAGTCAAATTTGAGTCAAATTTTACCCACAGAACCACCCAGACTCTTTAATACTCTCTGGTTTGACCGTGACCACCACAGATTCTTTTAGAGACCTTCAAAATGAAATGAAATACTAACCAGTGGTTTTGTTGTGTTTATATAGCTGTTTTGAAGCCTTGTTCCAATAAGAAAAACTGGATAATATTTATGAAATATTTTAACTTGAAACAGGTCAAATTTGACCCAAAAACAATAGGAGGACTTTAAGTTTAAACACGTCAAATTTTGAATAAAGTTGATATGAACATCTTTCCACTCACACACAGGTGTTCCAGTGCAGATACTATTAACCTACTGCAAATGTATTGCAAATGATATGTCCTGTTCAAGTTGGAAAAAAGTGAGTGAACATCTATGGCCACAAGAAATTAGAATAAAATGAACTTTTACAATGCCATACAATTTCTATTGTAAAAATATCATCAAAATTGTATTGTTTAATGTTGTTGGACTAAAATACGTGAAAATCAAAAGTCAAGTGTGCAATCTTTTTCACAAACTGAATTGAGTGATTCATCTTTCAGCCATAAAGGATCTTTGGGGGTATTTTTCTGCAAGCTGTGTGTGGAGGGGAGCAGTGCAGAGGGTGCAGGGGAGGCCCCTTGGTATTCCTCCTCCAGTGTTTGCTGAATGTATAAGCTACATTAGTTACCTGACGGGTGAAGCACAAACCAGTGAGCCTGTGAGAAATACCTGTATCAAATGCCCTCATGCATCATGAAACCACAAACAGTTGCTTGCTTCTGATGCCCCCCATGCTCTACACACTATTCACCTATAATTGTGTCGCCTCACACAAAGACAAACACCATCCTGAAATCTTCTGACGACACCGCAGTCACAGCGGTCTGATCGCTGGGGGTGACGAAACGGCATGCAGGAGAGAGGAGGCAAGTCTGGTGATATGGTGTAACAACAACACAGATAAGACCAAGGAGACAATAGTGGACATGAGGAAGGAGAGGAGACCTCATCAACCGCTGACAATCCGTGAGTTTGAGGTGGAGAGGGTCAGCAGCATTAAATTCCTGGGCATCCACATCAGTGATGACCTCACCTGGACATGTAACATCACCCAGCTGGTCAAGAAAGCACAACAGCGGCTGTACTTTCTAAGGAGACTGAGGAAATTCAGCATGTCAGTGAGGATTCTCAGCAGTTTCTACAGTTGCATCATAGAGGGTATCTTGGCCAGCTTTATCACCCTACTATCTCTGCAGGGCATCTACCACCAGAGAGCCTGCAGCATACACACATCACACACTCCACCCACCCCCATAACAGGTTTTTCACACTTATGCCCTCTGGCAGGAGGTACAGAAGTGTGAATTGCAGGACCTCTAGGCTGAGGGACAGCTTTTATCCTCAGGTCACCAGACAGATCCACTGCATTCCAATCCACATTCAGACCCACACACACACACACACACACACACACACACACACACACGCACACACACTCTGCACACTCACATTTACCCACTGTCTGTAGAAAGAATTTTGCACAGATATTTCGTCACCTAATACTATTCTGTATATTGTATATTGTACATAGTATTCTTCGGATATTTTATTTATTTTCTTTTGATCTCTCCTGACTTTTTATTATTTATTTTATTTATTTTTATATTCTTCATTTCTATACCTTGTGTTTCTTCAATAAACAGCATTCAGAGTGGAAGGCAAAGGAAGAATTTCATTATACAGGGAAACTTGTTTTAACTGTGCATATGACAATAAACACTTTGACTTGAGTTTAAATATAATATGCAAAGACAGTGAGGCAGACTACAACCACCATAACCGCTTCATGCAAAGGGTGAAAACCCCTGTCCAGTGTCAGGTGACTGAGTGTTTCACTTCTGTCACAAATGTCCCCACAGCAACTTGCCAAAGACACCAGGTCACTGCCTGGCCTGTGTAGCTTGTGGCTCTGACATCATAGGCTGATGTGGATGAGAGCGGATGTGCAGAAAATCCACTGCTAATCTGCAGACCTCGCACACAATGCATACTGTGCATAGAAACCCAAAGCTGGATGAGAGCTCATTACACAGTGGCAAGGTAGGAGATTTCCTAGATGCATGATTTAGGACTTGACTTCAGGTGTCACTGTGGTAGTAAAGCACTGACTGCAGCCGTATCAGCAGATCTTACTTGGAAAATGCAGATCTAGTAAATTATGTGGGGAAAGAAGATCTCCACAAAGACCGAATGAATCAGCAGATCAGAGGATGCATAATGCAGGAGTTATTTTAGAGAGCGTATTGGTGACAACATGCCTCACAATTCCACATCCGTCCTACTGTATTTCAAGCCTCATTACTATGCCTATACACCATTTTTTTATCAAATTTGCCTCATAGGCAGACATCTCTAAGGTGCCTCACATAACATAATAAACCAATTCCAAAAAGAACGAGAGCAAAATGTGGTTTTTATGTTTTTATTCCAGTGCAAACATAATGTGAGTGTGTGTGCGGTGAATGCTAATTCATAACAGCATGACAGAAGTTATCTGTACGTATGATCAAGTATGTAGCACCATCTGCTGGCCAGGCTAGCATAGGACAAGAAACAAAAGGACATGCAAACATACTGTAAACACCCTGTTTTTCAAGTGATAATTTTTTTGAGGTATACCCTCATTTGTTTAAACTGGGTACTATACTGTACAGTTTGCTGTTGTAGAGATTTATCAGTGTCCATTAACATAAGTTTAAAATACGAAACATATATTGCATTTATTCATCTACTACTTTTAAACACTTACAGGGCCTCAGGTAATATTCCCACAGAGTTTCAGAATATCACCCTCATTTAATAAGGCTTAAAAGTGTGGAGGACAGCATATCAGCTTTGACTGTTATGGATGAGAAGTCATTAAGAGGTGGAGGCTATTCTTAGGTCTTAGTTAATCTTAACAGTCTTTGAATGTCAGGCTCTATGTCAATGGTGGGGAACATTTTGCTGTATCTTTTAAAGGGCTCTCCCTCTGGCCCGATGAGAAATTTCTCAAAGTTCCAAGAGACATCCGTCCTGCCGATGGGACTCCACACCAGAAATTTGGGGTCCTGCATCAGGGAGGTGGGGTCGTCATCAGGATAGGGGAGTTTGTCTTTCAGATAGGCAAAGACGGGATGTGTGTTTGTTCCATTGACATCACACTTCTCAAAGATGGTGAAGTTGGGCTGAAAGCCGCCGCCTGGACGCACATGCTGCAGTAAATTCAGAATCTCGCCGTTGGCGCAGTTCTCCTGCAAAACACAAGGATTCATTTTCAGAATGACTTTTAATCATATTTGTTCAAACTGTTCAAGACTCCACCGCAATATTTTAAAGACTTAAAAGCTAAGAGTTCACCTCTAATTTTGGCTTTAACAGGAATTGAGTTTATTACACACACATGAGATACATAAAATCTAATGTAGTATCAAAGTTTAGTACCAGCTATGGTTTGCACACAAGGCAACCATGCTGTTATTTTGAATTCAGAATACTGAATATAATGAGCTTCTCATTAGGTAAAGGAAAGAGAGAGAATGTTCATTTTCAGGGGTAAAACTCAGGCTAGCCTGGAGTTGAGGAGATCCAGGATGATTTTTATCAAATAATGGATTGAAATTTGCTTTGAACATCTGCTGGTATTCATTTGTAATAAATATGCCCAAATACACAAATCTAAAAGGGAACAGGAAAGCTTTGCATCTGATGGGTGATGTTTTGTATTAAGCATTGAACTGGCACAGCAGGCTTTGACATGAATAATAAAACTTCATCAGCATATAAAGTAATTTTATGAGATTTCAGGCCCATGAAATCAACTTTTAATGAAGACCAGTTCAATATAATTTCTTTTTAAAAACAATCTGATAACTTTTAAATACTATTCATAGAATTGTTAAATGAAATGACAAGCACAGCTCATCACTGTCTACAAGATAGACCTGTGGAAAGGGAAGGAATGTGTGTGTGTGTGTGGTTCCAGGTATTCCTCATGTTGTGGGGACTCGCCTCCCTTATGGGGACAAAAAGCAAGTCCCCTTAACGTAAATCATGAATTTTAGTGTGAAGACTTGGTTTAAAGTTAAGGTTAGTTTAGGGTTATGTTAAGGTTAGGGTTAGGCATGTGGTGGTTATGGTTAAGGTTAGGATAAGTCTCCAGGAAATGAATGTAAGTCAATGTAATGTCCTCCGAAGTGATGGAAACACATGTGTATGTGTGTGTGTGTGGGTCTGAATGTGTGCCTTTGTATGTTTCCCTCTCTGATGCATGGTCAGTGTGTCTATTTGGTGCAGTTTTTATCATAATGTAATTATCACTGATACCTGTAAGTAAATGTAAACTGCAAATAGCTACTGGTCTTTTTACTGTATAGAACTCAATACTTTTAAGTTTTTCCCTTCACAGAGTAAAAAAAAGAATAGAGAGGGATTACAGCCAATGTCAGGACGAGATATTGCAGTGTCATGTTTGATTGCCTCAGGCTACCATGTTGTTCCACTGACCTGATATCCAAACTGGTTACAGGGAAAACCCAGGACCACTAGCCGATGGGGGTACTTGCTCTGGAGCTGGTTGAGCTGGCTGAAGTCCCGGGTGGTGGTGCCTCAGAGCGAGGCCACATTCTCTATCAGGACCACCCGTCCCCTGAACACGTTGAAGTCCACCGAGTCTCCCTCCAGCGTGGTGGCTCTCAGGTCGTAGAAGGTCTTGGCGATGAACGTCATCTCGACTCCTGTGCTTCCACACTGGGGGCAGACGGGATCTCAACGTGTGACAGTATCCAACCGCCGGTCACCTGACTCACTTAGGGCAGAAACCTGCCTTTCATGGGTGTCAAATGGCTCTGCAGGAAACTGATCTACACCAGACACACTATACTCTTTCACGTTTCAGATAGATTGATGAAACTGATTGTAAAACCACACAAGTTCATGGAGTTGTTTTTGGATGGTTTACAATGAGAAGTGTGTTTTAACCTATTCAGGGCAAGACGTGTTTAAATTTCTTGTAAACCAAATGTTATGTGCTGTTAATCAACAGAGTATTTTACAACTTGTAATATCTTTAATGTGTATTTGTGTGTACATGCTAATTTCAAAGAGTGTTTAGTGGAGAAAACAGCATGCTTTGCAACATGTATTCTGTATTATGGTTCCTCTATGAGGTATCAATTTTCTTAAGTCATCAAAAATGTAACATGTGATCACCTTTCACTGCACCTGATGAAAAATGAATGAATCTACTGTCTGAACTCAGTGGACCTAACTTCACTCTCAAGTCTAATTCAGTGACTCAGCAGTTAATTATCTTTAAATACGAAAAGGTTCAATTTATTTACTGCAAAAACATTAAACAATACTTGATTTTTCTGCAACATCATTCAGTGTCAAACATTTTGCTAAAAATACAACGGCTGTAGCACTTTAACCGACCCTGTTTAAATTAATACAAGCAGGTGTAACACTGCTTATAAATGCAAAACCCGCAGCGGGCAATACCAGTCACATTCATAAAACAAACTGTACATACATTCAGGATGGTGGATATAAACACTTACTGCATTCAGACATGTTATTGAACAAGGCACAACACTGTCTCCTTTGAGGAAATAAGTCAGTTTTGTAAATGAATCCATTCCTGCTTGGCTTGAGTTTCTAGGTGTAAATAATTCAAATTTGTCCTCCTTGGCTACCTTGTTGTACCCTTTATACTCTTCTCACCTTAATAAACAGACTTGCGGATATGAATCCATAAATTTCAAGTGAATGTGTTGATGTGTACTGTAGGCTACAAATCAAATACGAAAGCAACAAGAAAGCAAAGGTGATGGAAAACAGTAAATTGAACAGTAATTGATGAAGTAGTAGTGCTAAACTGCGTTTCATCAAAGAAAAATGCGCAAGGTGCATTGATAGTTTGACTGGAGCAAACATACAGAAATGCCTTCATGAACTGCAGATATTCTCTATAATGCCTACAAGGTTCAGTGTCCCTCTGCTGGTAGCTGGTGCTAACTGCATTTACCTGCATGCAACTTCCAGACCTACAAAAAGTGAAACCAGTTGAGCACCCTAAATCATAAACAATCAGCACTTTGTGGCACTTTTGCTAACAGGCGCAGGTCCTCTGAATGTTCTCCTCATTATCTTCTCTACCCTTCTCTTCCTCTAGAGCCACTTTATCCAGATAATCATCCAGAGATCCCAACAAGTTGTCCACGTCTCTCTTGTGAGCCTGCAGCACCAGTTCTGTCACACGGGTGAATGACTGGAGGAAGTCGAAAAAGAAATGCATACATGATAAAAAAAAAAAAGAATGTTGCAGGGAGATTCCAGCCATATTTACGCACATTTCTAATGTGACAGGCAGTTTCTTTGGAGATTCACTCTGTGTCCTACCTCACTGATATTACTGCTGGTCGAAGCACTGGTCTCAAAGAAGTCCATTCCATAGGTTTCTGCTAGCTGCAAGATTTAGTTGGATATGGTTAGAAATAAAGTGAGTCAAAGGTATTTCATAGCCAGCTAGTCAGTTTTCACCTATGAGTAAAAATGTATAGCAGAACACTAGTAGATATATTTTTACTACCACACAACAAAAGACCATAGAAAACCCTGATAAAAAAGTGATGTTCACACATGAAATAAGGTTAAATCAAACCTTGCTTCCTTCTGTTTTCGTCACCCGCCTCATGAGTTCCTCATCAGACTTGTTTCCTATTAGGATCCTCTCCACCTTGTCTGGGGCATACTGCAAAACCACGACGCCAAAAAAGATGAGACAGACAGCACGAAGATTAGAGACTTCATCAATTTGTCAGTCACACTAAGCCACTGGGCGTGTAGCAAGCCTCCAAACTTCATTAAAGAGGTTATAAAGATACAGAGTTACTGTGAAGGGCAACAAGTGCAAGAGAAGGGAAATGAGAGTGCTTATTGGCTTACTTCATCCACATCACTGGCCCACTTCGCTATGTGCTGAAACGATGGCTCATTTGTGATGTCGTAAACGAAGATGATACCCTGGATAAAAATCCCCCCCCAGAAAAAAGGATTAATGACTGAATTTTACATAAACTCGTAAAAAGGTAACTTTGTGATTGTTTACAGGGAGGGATCACCTGTGCACGTCTGTAGTACTGTTTGGTAATGGTCTGATAACGCTCCTGACCAGCCGTGTCCCTTTCACAGAAGACATAACACACATCAGGAAAAGAGAATCACATAATATGGATGTAAGCATACTGTACATGCAATATAATTATGTATAAATAAGTTAAGAGTGTACTTTAACATACCATATCTGTACTCGCACCTTGATTCCATCTATTTCTAGTGTTTTCATTTTAAAATCAACTCCTAAAAAAAAAAAAAAACAGAAAAATACATTTTATTTCACAGAAAACAGGATCAACAAAACAAAACATTGACGCAAACACCTTTACAGATGCAAAGTCTAACTAGAATCACTTAAGCAACTGTGACAAATTGGTGAAAGATCCTGACTTTAACACGGGCTGTTGTGTGTTTGTGAGTGCTTAATGAGTGTTGCTCAGAGACACTGTTATCCCTAATGAATAGTATCCCAGGCACTGCATAGTGTCAACTTTTAAATCATTGTGTCACCACAAGGCGGGTGCGACTGATGTGAACTACGGTGGTGTTTTTGTTGTGCTAGGTAACAGGACAAGGGAGCTGAGAAATGTGACAGAATACAGCTGGCTGCCAACAACAGGAATACATCACTTCACATCACTTCATTGGTTTTGTATTAAAGCAAAGACAATATACTGTACTGTGCACCTACTTACATCAATTCTTGTTAAGTTTTTATGCTGCCACCACAGTTGAAAATTCACTCTAAAAAATATTAATGCTATATATTGTATATACTAGATGCTTATTATGTATATAGTATTCTACTTTTACTTATCTATACTATACTATAGGGCTGCAACTAATGATTACTTTTATTATTGATTCATTTTCCAATTTTAGTTTAATAAATTTTAATACATTTTTACACATTGTCAGTAAATGGTGAAAATTCCTGTTATTATTTCCCAAAGCTCAAATCTGTCCAAAACATATTCAGTTATTTCACAAAGAAAAGCCAAAATCTTCACATTTGTGAAGCTTGTCCACAGAATATTTGGCACTTTTGCGTGAAAAATGACTAAAACGATAATTTTCTGCCAATCGACTAATCGATTAATTGGTTGCAGCTCTAGTAAAGTCCGAGGGGACATCTTCAAATTGCTTGTTTTGTCTAAGTAACATTCAAAAACCCACAGACGTTCAATTTACTATCACATAAGACATGTCATAGCAGGGAAAGCACACGTGTTACTAGTAATATTAACATTGTTCTATTTAAGTGTCCCAGTAAGGTGACGCCTCGTCACTGACACAAGCTTACACAGTAACACATGCAGTGTGTGCCTTGCTAGCTTTGTTTGTGTGTTTATGTAATACATGCAAAGCCATGCATTCAACACGTCTGACTGTTCAACCTGCACGCCAATGCCCTGTTGTTTCCTTGCTGAAAGACACCTACTTGTGTTCAGGTTTGCTGTTTAATGTTAAACAATAATCGCAATATCAGGGATCTGAATGGAAGGAGATTTTTGTGCCACTTTCTCAAATAGCTGGGTTTAATCCTGCGTAAAGCCTTCTCGCCCCGCAGCCCAGCTCCAGCTTTCAGTTCACAAACCTTTCACCACGAATTAAGCTCCACACTTCACTACAGCACTTTCTGTGTCAGTCACAACAAACTCAATAGCCTGCCATGACAGCATGTGTTGACGTTCTTTTGTTAATGTGGGGATAATTTACTCAGCCCCACCACTTCCAGTCTGAGTCATTAGTCCAGAAAAGAGAGCATACATCAGTCCACAAGTTACATTATGTAAATGAAAGTACAGGATAAAATATCAAACACTTAGAGAGCAGAGGAAAAAAGCCTTTCCTGTGGACTTTCCTTCCCATTGTTACTGATAGTGACAGTTCACAGACCGGCTTCTATCCTTTTTAGAGCAATAGTGGGCATGTCTTAATAAGAAAATGTTCAAAATTCAGCATATGATACAGCATAAGTGTAGCTTTTTTAGTGTTGACATGTCTTTCTGTCAGTTTCAGGGCTATTATGGCCTGAGGCCAGTTTGTACTAATCCTACTGGCTAAGCAGGCCTGTTTTTATACTTTGAACAAAAGTGAAAAATTACAGTTAATTGCTCTGAAAATCACAGTTAAAGTTACAGCCTCGACATTTATTCAGTAAAAAGTTGTCATTGATGTTTATCTGGCTCAACCTGTGGCCCCATATAATGGGAGTTTTGACACAGGCGTCACTGAGAACTTATTGGATGGCTTACCGATGGTGGAAATATGTGTCGGGTCAAACTCACTCTCCGTGAACCTGCGCAACATGCACGTCTTTCCAACGCCAGAGTCTCCCAGCATGAGCAGCCTGAACAAGAAGTCGTACTGTTTAGCCATGACGAAGTGTTAAAAACATACAAGAGAAAGCATGACTCTTCCATGTAGCTTTTGGCTGCTGTCCTCACTACGCTGCTGCCGTGTGCTACCTTCCGGGCCCCTCGGAAACTCCTACATCAGGGTTGAAACGGCTCTGAAGTCACCGCGATGTGGACTTTTTAGTAAGGCGTGTTGCTTAAATGGCTTTTTCTAGAAATAGAAATATAGAGTAGATAATAGAGGCATATTTTATGCCTCGGTTGCAAAGTTACACAAGGAAAGTGAAAAGACTCTAGAAACAAGAGTCTAATAAAGAAAAATACTGATTAGCCTGTGTAATCCAGCAATGTATAAATGCACCATCTTCGCCTTTGTGTTTGTCATGACCACAATACTGCTTTACAATCATCACACAGATCAAAGTTGTATTTGCATTTGTATTTCACGTTTCTGTGCGTTCAGCTCACATTTCTGCGAAAAATCCTACGGCCATGGAAGGCAACATGCAACCTGCATCTTTGAAGAGGCTGCCTCCTGGTGAGTGACCTACAGTGGGAGTGACAGAGACACATCACACCATGTTTAACTTAAACTCAATATGTAAACAAACTATATAGACAAAACTGTAGTCGTTAGACAAAATCCCAGAGGGAAACTCCCAATTCTCAATATTACTGAAGACATGACCTCTGTGTCCTCAACAGTGGTAAAAAGTAACGTAAAATAGTAGTAGTAAAGTACATTTACTCAAATACAGTACTTAAGTACAATTTTGAAGTACTTGTACTTTACTTGAGTATTTCCATTTGATGCTATTTTATACTTCCACTCCACTACATTTATTTGACAGCTTTAGTTACTTTTCAGATGAAGATTTGACACAATGGATAATATAACAAGCTTTTAAAATACAACACATTGTTAAAGATGAAACCAGTGGTTTCCAACCTTTTTGGCTTTTGACGTCCTACATAAAGCAGTGTGTAGTCAGGGTCACATTTCAGACGTCTGTTAACAGCTCCACCAAATAGTGATTTTTCCCTCTAAACTTCTCACATGGTTTCGTTTCAATAAATGTTCAAATGATCCAATATTTCGCCAAAGACTGAAAAGATTTTTGTATCAGAACTTTATTTTTTCTTCTTTCCTCTCCCATTAATCATCTCATGACCCCTCAGATTTATCTGGTGACCCTTTGGAGGGGCCTGACCCCTAGGTTGGGAACCACTGGACTAAACTAGCTATGTCATATATAATAATATATCAGTCACTACTTTTACTGCAATACATTAACTACATCAGACTCATAATACTTATGTACTTTTACTTAAGTAGGATTTTTAATGCAGGACTTTTACTTGTAATGGAGTATTTTTACATTGCTGTATTGGCACTTTCACTTAAGTAAAGGATCTGAATACTTCTTCCACCTCTGGTCCTCAATGGTAACTATATGGCCCTGACACCTGTCAGTCCTATTTTATTTCTGACACCGCAAATGAAACCGTGATCTAGAAACATTTAACCAGTTAATATCCTCCAACAATTCAGTAAATTATCCCAATTTCAGTTTCTTAAATTTGATTTAACACAGTAGTTAACTCACGTTTCCCTCCAAACCAACACAAAGTACAGTTGAATATTTAGGAATAATACAAAGTCAGGAAACCTACTGCAATAAAAACCTATCATAAGCTCATATTAAAAACACGTTGAGTCACAAATACATCCCAAAAGGATAAAATAGTTTTATTTATAGTCTCATAATAAAGGTATGCCTCAACTTGCAAGACAACCATTGGCAGTATGTACAACATACCTGTAATTTCCATGGAATGGAACAAACAAATATCGATTACGTACACACTAATTTACCTCTGCAAAAAGGAAAAAAAAAAAAAAAAAAGAAAGATAAAACATCCCCAGCACAGGCAAATATTTCAGGGGAAGGCTTTTCTTTGCAGAACTGACACCATTTAAGAGTATACAGCGTTATATACTACACACTGAAATGGACTTCCATTAACAAAAATAAAGGTCACTGCCCGTTAACTGCATTGTGTAACATTCAGTATCCATTTGGGGATTTTTTTTTTTTATACCCACATTTTATTTATGATAATAATAAAAATAGAGGAAAATAAATAGTTGAACCTGTGAAAAATCCACTAAAACGACAGGTCAACTTGTTCATCCTCCTGTGTTCTCTGGAAAATCTCAAGACAAACATAAGGGAGATCAGACATAAGAATATATATAAGGGTAAGAAATCAATTTCGGTGCATCACTATAAATAGAGGGACTCATTTGATTACACAAACATTTCAAAGACCAAAACTTCAGCCACCTACACTGAATAAGGAGGGTTGCATCTTGCATAACATTTTCTCAAAAGCAACTTCACATTCTTATCTGCAAAAGTATGAATATTAAAAAGGTAAACTATACCCAATTACCATTTTTCAAAAGGTCTTAAAGTCTCACAACTCCTCCAACAGATTGCAGAGGTTGTCCAAAACAAGCAAGTGAAAAAAAAAATCTGGATATTTTCTGTAGCTTTACTAAAGCTTGATACCTTGTCATCCCCACATTTGATTATGAATGGTTATTATGAGGTTTGAAAAGCATTGAGTCCTTCAAAACTGCAGAGCTGCCTCACTTTAGGGGTCTTAAAAGTTGTTGCTGGGCCACAAGGAGTGACAGGGTGCTTGCCAGGAGGAAAAAAAGAAGGTAGAAGCGTTTTATACATAATAGCACCTCTCTCACCACAGTCTCCACCTGGTCTCCTGGACTGGCGTAAGAAGGCAGGACTGAGTGCAGAAAGATAAGAGGAGTCGGGGCTGGTGGGCAAAAAGAGTCTGTTCGGAGAGGCGGGGGGGGGGGGTTGACCGCAGTCTAGCTGGGCTCCACGCGCAGCTTCTTTCTGTTAGGCGGCTCGTCTGGCTCTGATTCAGAGCTGGAGTCGGAGCCGCCGTCAAAGGCGGACACCGCGCTCCCTTTACGGTTTGTGTACAAGCTGCTATCAGAAGAGTAGTTTGTCTGGAGCTGAGTGTTCCCCTTGGCCTTCTCCAGTGCGCGAACTGCAGCAAAGACAAGACAAAAAAAAAAAAATACAGTAATAACAACTTATCACATCAAATATGGCATATTGTAACTAAAAAAAACTCAAAAAGTTACATATCTTTACTTACCCTGCTGCTCCAGCAGTGCATTCTGCTTCTTTAAGTCATCGATGTCTTGCTGGTGGGTGTGGTTTTTTCGCCTCATGTACTGGATGTACTCAGTGGCTTTGTCTAGAATCTGTGCTCGGGAGGCCTGTTTAACAGAATTCTGTCAGCACAAATTTCAGAGCCATGAGGCAATGCTGCAGTGTTAATTTGTACAGTTAAAACATGTAATTCTCTTACCTAACCAATTGTACAACACAGTTACAGTATTATACATGTATGCTGAAGTTACTTTGTAGTCTTGATTATAAAATGAGGGTCAGTAGTCATCCAGAAATCAGCAAGGCACGTGCACCAACACTGACATATTGCAGGATAGTTCCAGGCACACAAGAAAAAACATTTTCCATCAAAAAAAAAACACATTTCCTTCATCAAATGAAACCAGAGTTTCTCTTTTCTCTAGTTGAGTCTTGTGAGAGAGCACAACACCACAGAATAGCATTTGCTTTGATTGGTACAAACTGGAATAATCTGTGATAAAGTAGCTGGATATTATGGATTTGGAAATTCAGCCGATGAAATAAAGCAGTTTGAGATGAAAGGACCTGCTTTTTCACCTGCTGGTCATGTGTACCAGAGAAATGCTGATCTTTGCATTCTCTTTGCGGACAATTTGCATGGTTAACAACACAGTTTGTTTGTGAGCAGATATTCTCAGACATCAAAAAGGTTGCACTGCCCCCGCCTGCATGTGTGCAAGTCATTACAAACCCCTAGAAAACAAACTGTAGTAAGGGCAACCAGGGCCAGAGGTTCATACTGCTGTTTGCCATTTGTTTGTTTTCATGCCTCTTAGACATGCAGGTTATCCTAATTAAGGCCTGGTGTCTCATTCAAGGTTTCTGCTTTACGCTAATAGTTAGCTGGCATGAAGCTGGATGAAATGATTAAATTCATAGTCTTTCCTATGTTATTGTTTGTTAGTGTGTGTGTGTGCATGCAATACATTGATGTGGCACATAGATTTACATTTAATACTAGCACTTTATGTGATAGACAGCTGATATTATCTACCAGTTATAACTTTAACTTATTTTTATTTCTTTTGCTGGCACTTTTAGAAAACAGAGATTGAGAATATTTTTCCTCTCACCTTCTCTCCTTGTAATGCAGGCACAGAATCTCGTAAACCGTGGAAGCTGTCCTTAATGTGGTCCCTGCGTTTGCGCTCCAGCGCATTGTGATGTGCTCGCTTGTCTGCCTGCAAAAAGACAGGCAAAGTTTATACTTAAAACACTGGTCATTTATACCAAAAGGCACTAGTTAAAACCAAGAAAGTCACAAGAAACTTTGTTACTTGATGTCCATGTGATTCTTTTAACAAGAAGACATGGAGCGATGTAAAGCTGCAATATGCAAAATGTTGCAGCTTTAAATGCACCTTGTGTGTACACGTGTCACATGAATTTGCCTGACATCAACTAGCAGGAGCCAGTGGTATTTTAATGTTTACAAGGATGTGATCTCTGTTTACTGAACTGAAGACATGCTGTTTGCTTTCAGTTACTAAAATGGGACCAGCATACAGACAGTCTGAACACTTTGTCCAATCATTGTCCTTCACGTGAACTCTGTATCAACTCCAACGTCTACCTTGAAAATGGACTGAAAAAGAAGCACTAGATGCCGAAAAATGAAGTCTTATGCTCAGTAGCTTCCAAAGAGAGAAGGATTTGTACCTATTTGGTACAAGAGTATAGCTCACTACAGGTATTGACTGACAATGTGGCTACGAACAAAGATGGCACCATGACTGTAACATAACATGCAGTGTATCAGTGGAGTGACTGCCTGCATTTACAGTCCCCTTCTTCAGCACCGGCTGTAGATTTACAAAGGCCAGTCAGCTCAGCCTCAGGCTGGATGCTGTTTCAAGGCAGCCTGCTTGTTAAGATGAGAGGTAGAGTTGGGACAGGATGCAGTCCAAGCTAAGGATCACAGGACATCACTAACAGCCTTTCTACCTCAAAATATTGCAAATCGCAGTGTTAAACATTAAACATTAAATGAGAACTCAGTGTTCTGTCATTTTAAATCTGGTCTTCACTGTGATTTAAAGCTCAAGTGGTAGACATATTTCTGTAAATGATCAATTACAGACAAACATATCAGTGTGATGTAGGTAAGAAATTGTCAGACACACTTGACTTGGGAGCTTTCCTATTGTAGTTATCAAACACCAATTTGCCAGATAAAATGTTTTAGATTTATAAATATGAGATTTTTTTGTGGACAGTTACAGAAAAGACCAAAGACAATTCCAAACACGATACTACTCCCGCAGCAAGATTTCTTTAGTGTTGTGAAGTTATCAGATAGACAAATATCCCCAGAATGTCAAACTGACCTGTGTACGGGCCTTAAATGTCTCCACCACACACTGTGACACTTATGAAACTTCAATAGATTTTGAAAAGTTTTTCCAAAGCCTGAGATTATTAACATAAATACAAATGTTCACTTTCACACATATTTTACAGATACAGAAACATTATAGACCGATAAGTTATGCATTTCATGAACAAGAGCCGCAGATGACTACAAACAAATACATCAATTAAATTAAAACATACATTCGGACAGAGAAGTTGTTGTAAGGAGAACCACCAAAATCATGACGTGTTTTTTGTTTTAAAGTCTGCAATATCCTGTAACAGCAAACATGTTAAACGATGTAGGCTCGACAGGCCTCACACAGTATATGTATACTGTGGCTTTATGTGGATCAAAGCTGGAGATCCCAGCTTAATCAAATGGGGGGAGGGGAATCCATGGCTCTGAGAAATATGTGACCAGATCGAGGATCTAACATGATTTCAGATGCATAAACAGACAGCAGGTTTGCGTATAATGGGGGGATTTAAATGAGCTTGTACAGTATGTTTGATGTTGCATTTTGCAGTTTCAAATGTGGTGTAAACACCTGCAGCACCACTGGATACTAGCTGTATAGGAACAGTTTAAAAAAAAAAAAAAAGGTCCAAAGGGCTGCAGGGAAATGACAAACGAGCACGGCAGGTCCCCAATGGACAAAACATGAAACATGAACACAGCCGTCTCTAGTGTCCTATTTGCATTACAGGCAACTGCACAAGCTAATGTGGAGGAAGGTTTGAGAACGCAGAGTACTTCATGCCTCTTTACTCATTTGCCATGTGGGTGAAAAGACATTATATATCGATTAATATTAAGATTCTTCAAATTGAAGTTTAAACAAAAATGGAAGGAAGTGGACACCTGCTAGCTATTACTAAATATAGCTAGGGTGACGTGATGGGATTACCCTTATCTGTTAAAAAAATTGAGCTGCATCATAGTAAAAGTATGCTAAGCATAACCAAGAAAACCTAGTGATATCCACATGTAACACTTGATCTGAACTCTTGTTCCAGCAGCTCTTAGATGAGCTGACCTTGCTTTCAGAAACAGCTTAACTGCTGTTCATGACTGTCGCATCATGTTTTCTTCAACGTCTGCAACTTCCGCTTCAACTCAACATATTGTTAACAAGTGTGTCTAATTGGGACAACTGACTGCGATGAACTACAACTGACCGGAACACAGTTTAAGAAACAAGTTGTTGTCCTGGGCTGAACTGCCCCAAGGGAACAATCAATGTCGAACGGGTTTAAAAGCAGCCAGACGACGCTAACTCCTCCTCAGACTGTGTGCTCGACTTTTACTGTCAAGCCAGCCAGTCACACTCCCCCCCAAAAAACACCTTTTCCCAAAATCTCTCTCTCTCTTTCTCTCTGTTTGTCTCTAGCCAAGAAACAAGCTAGCTAGCTAGCTCAGTCAGGTAGCGTAGGTGGTCAAGAACGATAAAGTTGTTGTTTAGCTAACAAACTAGCTAGCTACTTCTAAAGGAAACTAAACCACATACATCGCTGTCGACTTCGATGTCATCGTTTTCGCTCATTCTTCGGTAAAAAAAAAAAAGGTATCAGAAAAGAAAACAAGCAGCTGTCAAAACAAAGTGCAGCGACAACTGGAGGCAAATAATAAAACCTAGCACGGCGCTCTGCTACGGCAGAGACATGACGATCAACGGTTTCTCTACACGTGATTCGCCTACACATGGACGGGAAAACATACACAGCGCATGCGCAACGAAACAAGGCTCTTTGGGTAATGTAGTAATTCGCCTACACACTGCCCTGTTTGCAGTGGCGCTGTATCTGGAATTTAAACTACATTCCCCACAAGCCCAATGATTTGGACGCGCCCACAAAAATGTAACGTTGTCTCCTACAAGTTGCAAACAGCAACCACAGGACTTTCAGTGTTGTTATTCCGCTGAATCCCAGTATTTGTTTGCACAGATATGCAAATACACATATTAAACTAAAAAACATGTAATTAAATAATAAACCAGTGAGTGATGCCTGATGCCCAGTGATTTCATGGGGCATATTCTCTATTAATAGGCCTCTGAGGCAAATATGATTCTGTGGTGATAAAACAGCTTTGTGCTAAAGTCTGCTGCTTCAGTGGTCATTGTCAGCAGGGTAGTGTGCTACAATAACTAGGCTCCTCTCCCAGCATATGATTATGAGGCCAGATGGTGGCCTAGCTCACTTCGGCTGCCCTCCCCCACTCACCATCCATGGCTGCACACTTGCCTCCATAGGACCTTTAAATAGCTTCTGCAGAAAGCTGTCACTACTCAAAACCTACTGCAGCGCGACAAAGATGTGCTTAATATCAGGAATTATCTGGAGTTTTGTCTAATTTGCACACAACTCAGCTAAATGTGGTTTTACATTCTTAAAATCAATATGATTACCACCTACTGTATAGTCTTTATGTGTGGACTATCATAAATATGTGTCACCACTGAACCTTTGTCACTGCAGCATATCAGCACACATTTCACTGTCATCACCACCTCATCTCTCTTATAAAAACAAAAAAAACATCAACCAAAAGAACACAAGTGTGGCCAATGAAAGCAGATAAATCACACAATAAGGATTTGAACCACCATAAACCTGGACCACCATAGTTGCTACCAACCATAGCAACTATATCAGATATTCCAAGAAATTAATTGGCGGCACCAGACATCAAATGTTTGCCCACACAATAAAACGTTTACTTATGGAAAAAACAGTACATGAGTCAATATTTACTTGGAGACAGTCTTTGAGGGAGATGAGTTTTGAAGTGTCTGCCAAAATTAGCCTACCTCCTGAGTAGAATTCCAGATGTACATGCCTTTTTAAGAGGCAGTGAAACTCTACAATAATAACACAAAAAACAAAAACCTTCTTATGAAGCCAGAAATATAATGTAGCTTGTAAACAAAACCTTAACCCACAACAGTTTTTGGTTCATTTATTCATATGGCAGCAGATTTTCAAATGATCTTCATCCCTATTTTTGTTCCAATTCTGTTACTTCCAGTTTTAATTTGGTAGACTGGAGTTTAGTTATTGAAGTTCTAATCTACAATGTGATCTGCAACATTACTGCCCAAGTTAAGGTTTACTGTCTAAACCAAACTATCGGGGGAAGTTTGCTGTCTCTAAGACTTCTCTGTATGTAGAAGAAGCAGGTTAACACAACTGTTGTTCCTCTGAAAGGTTCCATTGAATGTCAGCATGTGAGGTGCATAGAGATTTTAAAATGTGGCCCCTTTAAGTTTGACCTAATCACTACCATGCTATTAGGGATTAGACAACAATCAATCTGAGCCTTATCATATCATATGACATATCTAGCCCCTCATGTTAATCATAACTAATATGTCTTTATTTACAGAAGCACACCAGTCTCTCAATAAAGAGGACCTTGTTTGAAAAGACTAGTAATTCTTCCAATCACTGAATTCTCTGCCTGGTTGCATAATATTAATTGAAGGTCTGTTTACCCATGCAAGTGAGGCATAGTGAGTAGTGGCCTCCTCCAGAGTAGAGCAGCAAAAACATTCTTTCCACATTATCAAGCGCACTGAAGCCCAACGTTCCCATGGTTCCCATAAAAAAGACGTACTCACTACAGATAGAGGAAGACTTTCTGTAACTGGCTTAAAAACTGTATTCCCAGAGATTCTGTGACACATGCAGGAAATGAAAGCATATGTATAAGGAGTTCTATAGAACACAGTTTTGACATTTTTCCTGGGAACTCTAGTTACACCTTTCCTGTAGTCATGGATCCATGTGCCAAAAAGGGGAGGGCGAGGGGCCCAAACTCAGAGAAAAGAAGTACGACAGAAGAATTTAAAGAGGGATTGAAACAAGTGTGTGAGTGACCAAAGCCTGAAGCTGCAGAAGTTGGCCTGAAATTAAGGTAAGAAAGTGCCTTTATTACTTAGCCCATTATTACAATTTTATTTTTAAGGCAAAGACTGGCATTATTGTATCTTTTTATTATTATCCACAATTACCAGAAAAAGACAAAATAAAAAAACAAACAAACAAAAAAGAATAAAAGTTTTGGTACACAGATGGTTTTGTGTCATCCATCTGTTGCTGTTGAATTCCAATGCCTTCCCAAAACTATTAAAAACACATAAAACAACAATGTTGTTACACTGTGTGATAAATTTCCTTTGTAACAATGAACAGAATATTATTTCCCTCAGCTCTTCCAAATGGTAAACCAGTGGAGAACATACAAATTCAGTTGTGGGGTTGGTTCAAACTAAACTACATGTGTCGTGTGTTGTCATAAAGGAATATGTCATGCAGTCTAACAGTGCATGTATTTTATGCTTTTACTCATATTTGGACCAGAGTGGAGTTCTGTAGCATGCAGGCATACAGTATGCTGTATCAGACTGTACGTATCTACACAGACAATCATTGTTAACAGGAGTAATCAATTGTTGGGTTTAGTCTCTTCAGTAGATGTGTCAATTGTAATAAAAATGATAAAATAATGCCATGGTTATCATTTAATTGTAGTCATATCACTTATGAAGAAAACACTTAAAATAGACCAGTTTATACACTTTGTATGTATGACTCATAAGGTATTGATGCTGGTTTTAGCTATTTGTTTTTCTTAATCTGTAAAATGTTTATAGATGTTTTACAGGTCCCAGTCTAAAGCGGCAGCAAGTAACATTTATTAAACATTTACTAATGATGCACAAGGAAAGAGGAAAGTCAAATATTAAAGTAAAATGCAGTTTGTTTTTACTTCTACCTGAAATGTAGAAGTAGCTTTAACAGTGGTCAGTGCCACTTAAATATATGTAATTATTGCTATTGCTTATTACTTTATACATATATGGATTGTTACAATATTGAAATTCTTACATTATATTCTTAATTTTAGAACAAAGTATAGTTAAAACTTCGGATAGTAGAAAGTGGCTATAACAGCAAAACTATAAATAAATTCACCAAGCAAAATGTATGTATTACAGGCGGAACAACAATATTATTCAGCATCTACAGAAAAGTCAGTTTTAAGGCTCAAATAATCAATATTTTTATTAGATGAATCTATACTGCTGTGTCTGTCAACACTGATCAACACAAAGGAAGTTTTGCAGTACCAGGAGAGAATATCAGGGGTGGATCTGCCAGGGTGGCATTGGGTGGCAGCTGCCACCCCTAAAAAATGCCTTGCCACCCCAGCTGCCACCTCAGTTTTGAACAATCCAATTCGAAAATATATATATATGAAAAGTTGTGGCTGGTTAGATATTTACAAGAGAAAAACAGCTAATTTCTTAAGCAAAATGCAAATCCTCCTTACAAATAATCACATCATCTCCAAAGCTGTGTGTGCAAATCACAGCTAGCACACAGCCAACATTAACTACATGTGCATATTAACGCACATGTTTTCCCAAATAAACCGTAACATACACAACAGTGGCAGCTGCGGCCAATTGGCACAGCGGCCGTTATTAGATTTTAAAAACTTAAGTTACCCTTTGATGATTGCAATCACGAAAGTTACTTGAAAACGAAATCCTGGAGTTGAAAAAGCCTTGGTTCTCTGCACCAAATTAGCTCTGGTGTAGGTCTCCCTTTGCAGATTAACTCCAACTTTTCATTAAAAGTTAATCTTTAAAAAGGCATGGATAATCTTCATTGGCCATGGTTACTCCCGGTTTGTTTATCTGTTTTTTTTTTTTCTGCGTCTACCAAAGAGTCTACCAATGACAAATTGCCAAATTGCCAGCATGGACAGTAATGTTGACAATATGATGTTATGTAAGCCTGAATAACATTCATCAATTCTCTGTCTTATCAATCTCCCTTGACTTGTTTGTGTTTGTATGGGCCATATATATATATATATACATACATACATATACACATACATACATACATATACACATACATACATACATACATATGCAGCATATATATATTTCTGCCACCCTTTTGCCACCCCATGAATATTTCTCTAGATCCGCCCCTGGAGAGTATCATGTGAGAGTATGATGTGTCTGCAATTCAAATGGGATATCTGTAGAGCTCTATGTGATGCTACCAAACCCTCTGCTGAAAGCACACAAAACCACGAGTGGAAATTCAATGTGTACAAAAATTAATTAACAATCTAAAACTGTGGTTCCTTTGACGTTAACGCATTTAATTTTGCTTTGTGTGACAGGTGAAAGCCACAGCACAGTAAACACACCGTGTGTTAGGACGAGTGCAACGATGAACGTGACAGAGGTCTACAAGGGAATAGCTAACTTCTACAATGAAGGAAATTTCTCTGGCAATGGAAGCATGGGTTCCCTGAGGGCATCCACCCCCCTAAACATAGCTATCAATATCATCTCAATCGTCATCCTCTCCATTACCATGATATCTCTTGGATGCAAGATGGAGATTTCCAAAATTAGGACTCATTTCCTTAAGCCGAAAGGAGTAGCCATTGCAATACTGGCCCAGTTCGGCATCATGCCCCTGACTGCTTTCAGTCTAGCCAAAAGCCTGCAGATGGATCCCATCAAGACCGTGACTGTGCTCATTTGTGGCTGCTGCCCAGGAGGAAGCTTGTCAAACATTTTTTCCCTGGCCATAAAGGGTGACATGAACCTCAGGTAAACCTGTCTTGTTGGAAGTCGATAAACAGAAACATTCTTTGGAAAGGAGGGCCTTGTTTTGTTTTGAGTTCAGAAACCTATACATTTTACAAAACTGCAAACATGGCAGTCAAGGTCTTCATATACTCTGACATGCACATACCATTTGAGACCTTTACATATCAAACACATCTGTCTAATAGTGTTTCTTCTCTCCCTGATACCCTCCCAGCATCGTAATGACCACTTGCTCCAGTATTGCAGCTCTGGGTCTGATGCCTTTGCTGCTCCTTATCTACTGCCAAGGCACCGGTCTGGAGAACACTGTACCATACATCGGCATCATCACTGTCCTCGTATATACCCTGGTGCCTTGCACCATTGGCATTGCCATTAATCACTACAAACCAAACTACACACCGTTCATCTTAAAAGTGAGACCGCCTCACACAAACACAGCCATCACACGAACAAATGATCTGGTTTAGATTTAGACATTTTGACTTGTCATAGGGAAAGTACAGGTATTACTAATAACATAACAGCATGACAGTGAGCCAGCACGCACAATACCACAACCTGAATCATGTTCATGACATGTTAAAGGTCTCACGTGAAAAAGGTCTATTGGACACAGAGTTGTTTTTCCCAATTATTCATCACATGGCATGAGTGCAATTTGTGCTCCAAATAAACAGAAAGGTATGTGCAACAGGAAGCCACAGTCCTTAAATGCTAACTAAAAGCATACTCTGTTGCTTCCAGATGATGTTGGAAATAGGAAAAAAGAGAGAACTCACTGATTTTCCCCTCACGCTTGCCTCACTAAACATTACCCCAGCTTTGATATTCAGAATAAAGTAACATTCAGGGGAGGATAAATCGTCTCTTGTGATATGTTTTCACCTTCTTGACAGGCTGGTATCAGTCTCCTGATCATCTCCAGCATCATTGTTTTCATCCTGTCTGCTGTTGTCGTCAAAGACGTACTATGGATGATCCTCATGCCTGATGTTCTGGCTGTGGCGGTGCTGATGCCACTGATAGGTTTTACGCTGGGATATATCATATCCATCATATGCAGACTCAGTCCACAGTAAGTGAATACACCCTACATATACCTATGAGGTTGTGCACAAGTCAGTCTCAATTCAATACTACATACTAATTGCGTAAAGTATTTCGTAAAGTAATTTGAGCAATAATTTGGTGTATCAGATTTTTTTCCCTTGTTCCTTTAAACCTCTCGTGACTCTCCAGCTTCATCTTGGGACCGTCAGGGGTGTCTTGAACCAGTGGTGTGCCTCAACAGCACACTCAAAAATCTTTTTTAGTATACATACTGACTTTTTTCAGTTGTGAATTAATACATTTTGTACCTTCACCACACACTACATACTCAAAACCTGCCTTGAATGAATATGAAACAGTTCATTTCCCACAAAGGATATTTCAACAAAGATTTTTAATGACCTCTCTAAATGGTAAACAATTATCTGTATGCAGACGAGATGTCCTGTCATACAGCAGGGATGGAAGGTGTTAGAAGAATCGCTTCAGATAAACCAGTGAAACCTGGACAGAAATCTGTTATTTCTTCAAATTGCGTTAAAATGAAATTGAAACCCATGTTCTCTTTTTAGATGCAGCAGGACCATCGCCATGGAAACAGGGTGTCAAAATGTCCAGCTGTGTGTTGCCATCTTAAAGGTGGCCTTTTCTCCGCAGTTCATTGGACCCATGTTTCTCTTCCCTCTGATATACATAACATTCCAGTGTGCTGAGGCCCTTCTTCTGGCCCTGTGCTTCAGATGTTACCAAACATTCAAGCCACCAGCTGAGGGTAAATGTCACAGCTGCCTGTGTGTGTTTTTGTAGAGTGAGGCTGGGAGGAGGGGTGGAGCACATGCACTCTGCACATTTTGTAGCCATTGGTCTTTTGAATTAATGTACTGAATGAAACAAGGCAGACGTCCTAATATCGTCCTTCTCTTACACAGAAACAAGAATATACCACGTTGTTGGAGTCGATGTTAAACAAGAGGAAGTGAAACAACCTTAGCATCAGAGAAGAAGCCTGGAGGCAGAAAAAAAACATGACAGCGTCACAAACCACAACCCAGTACTGGAGAGGGAAACAAAGAGGAGCTGAACCCTACATACTGATACTATTATTTGCATATTCATCACTCAGACCTGTGATCCTGATAAGAGGATTGCAGAAGCAACAGTTAAATATAAATAAATTACTGTTAGCCTATAGAATGTAAACTATGGGTAGTGCATCTTGAAGTAGGAAGTTAATGATAAAAAAAAATGACATTTTATATTCATATTTTTTGTATTTAAACTGAGTGAATATTGGAGCTTCACTGTGCAGTGTTTGACACTTTTCACATTCATTGGCTGACGGAGTAAAGTTTCTCTGTGCTCACTGAAAATCTCAGTACAAGGCGTGTACCTATGAGTGTGATCTGTGACATCACAAAATTGAAGCCTCCAGTGCACATACACTGAGACTGGACTTTTCAGGGTAGTTGGAGACATCTTGTGTCAAGCAGTTCAACCTTAACAATATTTGCATATTCAAAGACTTTGGATTTTTCAATGAGGGACAAAGAGAAGATGTCCTTTTAAGGATCTGAATGAGGTAACTGGAAAAACCATTAGACACAAGACTCTCTGTATTTTAAATACATCTCAAAATATCACTGGAGGGGATCTTTAAGTAAAACTGAAAATTGCAGTTGCATGTCTCAGGGGCCAGTGTAAATAAATGATTTTCTTAAATTGCAATTACTGATGTGTCATTTGCTCTTTTTAAACTGAAGAACTGTGCTGTATGTCATTAAATATTTTGATTAAAAATCTGTGAAGAAAGGTCAGTCTCAGATGGTAATATTCTGCACTGTCTGCAAAGGTAGATAGACAAAGATGTAGAGAATCAGTCTAATGAAAAACAAGGATAAAAGCGATTTGCACAGCTCAAATAATATTTAATCAAAATGATCATATGGTATATACAGAGTAAACTTAACTTAAAACTTTTTACATATATTAAAATACCATCTTCACAAAAACAAAACAAAAACAAAATCTGTTCCGCAGTCCAAAAGTAAATTCAATGGACAGTCAAACAAAGTGAACACTGACATTACACCAAGCTGTACATTTACTCATTTTTTGTTTGGAATCTTCCCAACAACTTTTACAGTGTCACATATAACGTGCCTGCAGTAGACTTTAAACTGAAGCGGAAAAGTGAAAAGACCTACTTTTTTTTCCCCCCCAAGAGCTGTGGAAGCATCAAAAGAAGCCATGGCTGATCAACAGCGTTCTGGACAACAAATAAATTAAACACACATTTTAGTTTCCCCATTTAGACTTAAAACAGGAATATCCAAACAGCCTGAATAAATTAAGAGGATAATATTTTCTGGTGTACAGGTGCTGTGCCTGACAAAGCCACACATATTATCACTAAGCAGTGGAGGCATTTAATTGACATTCATTTTTAAAATTCCTTATTTTACATAGTGTAGATACCTGTGCATAGAAGTGGAAAGCTAAGGCCATCGGGGGGGCAAGGGTATGAGTATGAAGAAAATACATTTGGAGATGCGGCTCTTTGAAGGGATGAAATGTGTTGAATGCAGGCCTGAAACAATAAAGTCACTTCAAATGTGAACGCAGCAGAGTGAACAAGCAGCCTTATTCTGTACAGTTACATGTTGAACGACAGGAATCATGATTAATAACTCCTTAAATAATGATTTAATTAATAATGAAATTCTTAAAAGATGATGTTGTGAGGACAATCTAGCTTCCCTGGCCTTCATGCATCTTTGCCGATGTGTGATGTGATATGTGCTTAAAGAAAAGTAACAGTAAACAAGACACTGATGAGATTATTAGCCCCCAAAATAAGTTTGCAGCTTTGCCTGTTCGACTGAAATTACATCAGTCATTTTTTTCAACAACCTTTATGACACGTTCCTTCAGAAGTGTCTGGTCCTTTCTCTTTTTGTTCTGCATTTTCAAACTGAGCTTCAGACATTAGACATACATACAGAGTGTAGGAATTCCTATAAAAATGTAAGCATGTATGTACATGTGAATCCCTTCTCTGTTCTCCTTTGGGATGGTCAGAGGAATTACTCAGAGTGACCCACAGCTTCGCTCGGTGCCTCTTTAGTTGGGCTTGTGTGTGCTGACAGCTGTGTTGACAAACTCTCATGAGGCATCCCTCACCAGTACAGGTCAGCAGCAGCGCTGGTTGTCTCGGGTAAGTTCAAAGGCTGCAGCATGTTTCAGGCCTCCTTCAGTAACGGCATATCTGTAGAAAACAGACAAAAGTGAGCAATCAGAACAAAGTGGGGACATTAAACAAGTAATGTATGAAATGTGTATGAAGGGGGCTTTACCATCAGAGTAGTCCATCTCTGAGTCCATCAGAGTCAGGCTGTGTTGGTCGCTGCCTGCAGACGGCCTTCTTTGTGAGGATGGAGGAGCTGCAGCACCTACATGCTCCAGAGCCCAGTTAGAAGATGAGGGTGCAGGTGATGAGGAGGATGAAGACTGCGGTACAGGGTGGACCACAGCCATCTCCGAATGCTGCTGTTTGAGGGAAGTAGGCCGAGAGGGGCCAGCCTCTGGCGCTGTGGCGTGCTGACCCTCAGACAGCACTATCTGGACACGAGACTCGGAGCTGAGAGATGAGGCTGAGACACCACTACCGCTCACAGCCTCCTCATACGACGGCAGAGTCACCTGGACCCCTTCCACCATGATTGACACAGGCTGGCCGGACACCCCCTGATCCCGCCTGCGTGTGGAGGACGGCAGGATTGTTAGAAGTTTAAAGACTAGTTTCCTCAATGTACTTTCCCTATTGTGGACTCTGGTTTCAATTATAAACAGATGCTGTTAGTAAAAAACAAAACAAAACATGATTATGAGGGCAGACTCACCGATGAAAGGACTTGAGTTTTGGCTGCAGAAGTACAAACAGCACCACCAGGAGCAGGATGAGGGCCACTGAACTAGCCGTGGAGGACACTATGGACAAGGTGGGCATCCCCAATGGTAAAGTGGGATCGCTGTCTATGAGACAGATAAACAGTCAACATGGTTATCTATACTGAACTTTGTAAATCTATTCATCTACGTTTATTTTTGTAGTTTATCAAATGATTTAATGATTCAAATATCAGCTCAGATACCTTTACCTTGCTCCATGAGGCAGCTGATCTGCATTAGGCTGTCCCACTCCCCATACTGACAGGTAAGGTATTTATAGTCTCCCTTCAGAATATAGCCTTCATCACAGAAATATTCAATCACAGTGCCATGAGAAAGTCTTCGGCAGGGGGAGGGGTGGCAGGTGTAGCCCCCGTTCTCTGGCTGATATGGAGGCTGGCATACTGTTCATGGAAAGAAAGGAAAACAATAAATACATCAACTTTCTCTTTGTGTATCTGTCGTAAAAACGTATACCATCTGGGTAATACGTTAGTCATACTATGTCTGTTTTCGTTATCACAGTTGCTGGCTGTTGATTCGAGACACAAAATGCGTCTTTGACCTCCTATGGAGTCAGTTTGTACGATCAGAGACTGGAGTCAGAAATGCAGACAGCACATTGAAGAGGTTTGTCTTTACCGTCACTGCGTATGCAGCGAGGAGGTTCAGAGGACCAGTGTCCCAGTGCAGTGCAGGTGAGGATGCTGGGTCCGTCTGGCAGGTAACCAGGATCACAGCGGTACTCCAGTACTGTGCCCACGGGGAAAGAGTTGTTTTTGGTCTCGGTCAGATTAGTTGAGACATGCTGCTCCATAAAGGGTCTCGTACAACCTTAAAAAAGGCACATTCAAAAAGGAACATTCAGAAATACAGTAAATAGCTGTAATTACAGTCTGTAAGAATAAATATAAGATTTCTTAATATAGCACTTATATAGCACAATATAGCAAGAATTATTATTTTGCTCACTGGTGGATGTTTAAGACTAGTTAACCTTGCGATAGATCTGAGTTTGAGGACTGACCAACCTTGTCTCACACAACTGATCTGCATGGGGCCGTCCCACTGTCCATCCTGGCAGGTCAGGTAGTTATAGTCTCCCTTCAGAACGAAGCCCTTGTCACAGAAGAACTCAATCACAGTGCCATGGGAAAACATTCGACAGGGGGATGGGTGGCAGGTGTAGCCCCCATTCTCTGGTTCAGAGAGGGGTAGACATGCTGATGGAGGGAAAAAAAAACAACATCTAAAGTACCTGCCCCACTTTAAAAGTGCTTTGTGCTGTTTTTAAGTTAATAAGACACCAGCATTGGTTAAAAATTACAGTGAATTAAAGTGCCACATAATTAAAATATGACTGAAATAAAGATGTTTTTACTTCTGAGAGAAGGAGTTCAAATTTGGCTAGTGACCTTCATTACTTTACAGATTAGGAAAGACAGAGGTGGACAGAATATCTTACCACCACTACGTATGCAGCGAGGAGGTTCAGAGGACCAGCGTCCCAGCGTGGTGCAGGTGAGGATACTGGGTCCGTCTGGCAGGTAACCAGGGTCACAGCTGTACTGCAGTACTGTGCCCACGGGGAACAGGCCCCTGTTGGTTTCTGTGAGGTTTACCCAGCTGTTCTGGACCATGTATGGCCTCACACATCCTGGGAAGAGAAGACCAAAGAAGAAGAAATTCTAAGAAACTGCTTCGGTTTTCACTTGAAGTAAGGCAACAAATATGTTGAGCATGGTTTGAGAGAGAAAAACACATTTTTTTGTTAAAGGTATACTATGCAGGATTTGTCAGTTGGTGTTTGTAAACACACAGCTTTGGTTGGCCCCTCCGCCCGAGCAAACGTACGAGAGAGAGTGAGAGAGAGAGTCAAGCGAGCTAGAGAGTGAATGAAGAGAGAGCGAGCAGAGCTGGCGAGAACACAGCCGTGAATCAGGTAAATTAAAACATTATTTTCTGATTGTTTCACGGCGGTTATGTTCTAAAGCACAAATAAACACGCCCACACCTCCTCACACCCCTGCAAGAAGGTGTTACATTGCCGGATTTTGTGTGAATGCAGAGCTTCATCCTGTCTGCTGTGGCCTCTCTGCTCTGTGTGTGTGTAGCTCGGCCCCGCCCTCAGTCAAACAGACACACAGACCTGCAGCTCTTTATATATCCATGACACAGAGACAGAGAGCAGAAGAGAGAGACGGAGACAGGATGTAACCTGGTCGCTACGCTACAAGTCCTGACCTCAAAGCCTGTATTGTTATTGGTTGGGGGCTACACACCCACTGCCCAAAGGTTGATGCCCAGAAATGTCCCGAACACAGAAAATAAGAAAATACAGGCAGAGGGCAGGGTCTCTGCAGATTAATACACCACCACACACTTCTAGTGGGTCATAAGTGATGATTCAGAGGGATTACTTTTGTATGGGTCTATATATTGTTTTTTTAGGAAAATCCTGCATAGTAGCATACCTTTAAGGCTGACAGAGAGTATTTTTGGATTTTATTTTAGTAGTTAATCTATCTAATAACCTTTACCTTGCTCCATGAGGCAGCTGATCTGCATTAGGCTGTCCCACTCCCCATACTGACAGGTAAGGTATTTATAGTCTCCCTTCAGAATATAGCCTTCATCACAGAAATATTCAATCACAGTGCCATGAGAAGGTCTTCGGCAGGGGGAGGGGTGGCAGGTGTAGCCCCCGTTCTCTGGCTGATATGGAGGTTGGCATACTGTTCATGGAAAGAAAGGAAAACAATGATACATCACCTCCAGTGTGTCACTATGTTCTTTTTGTGTATCTGTCGTAAAAACCTGCTATGCTTCCATCTGGGTGGCACGTTGGTCAAGTTGCTGGATGTTGATTTGAGAAAAATATATATCTTTTACCTCCTGTGGAGTCAGTTTGTGTCATCAAATCAAATATGTGCCTGACTGCATTTACAGGAACAGTTGAGCTTGTTTATGCTCAATCCAAATCAATATTGTAAAGTAAACAAACTGTAGGTATTAAAAACTGGAATAAAAATAAAACTGCCAATCTGAGAGTGAAATTGATGTAAATGTTGACTAAAAAACAAATTAAAGCTATAATACCCACACTGTAAATACCATCTATTGATTCAGGTTACATTTTTGATGCCAAAAGGGTCTGTGTAGTTAAAGGCTGAGCTAGAAATGAGGAGGTTTGTCTTTACCATCATTGCGTATGCAGCGAGGAGGTTCAGAGGACCAGTGTCCCAGTGCGGTGCAAGTGAGGATGCTGGGTCCGTCTGTCAGGTAACCAGGATCACAGTGGTACTCCAGTACTGTGCCCATGGGGAAATAGCTCATGTTGGTCTCTGACAGATTAGCGGAGCCATGCTGCACCATGAAGGGTCTTAAGCAACCTTTAAAAAGGGACAGCATAGATAGCTGTAATTACAGTCTTTAAGAATAAATAAGATAAGAAATGATAAGATTTGATGATACAGCACTTAACCTGTAATCTTGATTGACTTCTTTGCAAATTGATCAATTTAATTCAGGCTGACCACATGCCCTATATTTTCTCAGGTTTAATAGAATAAAAAGATAAACATATTACACAGGAAAAAAGAATTTCATGTTACAGAGAAAATGTTTTGAATTATACTGGCATGCCCACTACTAATCCGCATTTTAAATAGGCCATTTTAGTAAAAAAAAACACTCCCCATGGTAAATCTTGTTTCGGTTATGATGCATGTTAATTACACCCCACAAAACAGCTCAAACAGCCTTACTGCTAGGGTGGCAATCATCCTATCCTATCATGCATTACCATGTGTAAGTGGGACATTTTGTTGTAAGAGTGATGACAGAGGAAAGGTCAATGGGTCACCACAATCAGTAGGGTTAATCTTCTAGACACTATGAATTATGAACAACATATATAGAGCAAAGTGCTGATGGGTGGACAGATCAACCGATGGCAAATATCCAATCCGCTTAATCAGATCAGTATCTGCACTAATACCAATCCAGCAGATCGGATGTGTGCATCCCTGGTGTTTCCTTTAGTACTGGAACTGTAAACAAGCAGTATTTTGTGAAAATACAACTGTAATACAAATGTAAACCATTATCCATTTAATCTAATGGGTCACAACATCAACATTTGGTCTGATTACATTTTAGTGTCAGAAGGGTGAGTTATTTTGTCCACAGTAGGTTTATACTACTTTAGGTAGTCAGAATAACATGGTTTATCACCCCCCCCCCCTTTTTTTTGACCATGTGTGAATAATAGCCCCACTGATTCAAAATAACAAGGACAAAAGATATTCCACAACTCTTCAGATTGCATATTCAAACATAACAGCTTACTTCTTGTTTTAAATGTCTTCTGTATAATTCATTAGTAGTCATTGGGGCTGCACTTACTAATGATAAATCTGCTGGGATAGTCTAGTGTATGATGCAACTAATGTTTATGGGCAGTGTAGTGGCAATTTCTCAGAAATCAAAATCAAACTTAGACTCAAAGGGCCACTGATGCACCATGGGCATGTGGTGTACTCAGGCAAAAGAAGTCCATTGTCCATGCAAAGTTTCTGTGTTTCTTATGGTTTATTTCTTGAAAAATAAGCAAGCAAAACAAAAGAACAAAGAAATCATGGTTCCTGCTGCCTCCCCTGCTCTGGTAAAAAAAACATAGGCCCACCCAGGTCCTATACTTGCTTACCTACCTATATGACCTCAGGTGCCCATAGTGTTGCCCAATTCAAAAAACAAAAATAAAAACAAAACAAAATACTAGTTAACTAACACTGAATATGCTAAACAAGCAAATAATTATACTAAACAAATAACTAGCAAAAGAAAATACTATCAGAATATAATCTGAATAAAGCAAACATCTAGAATAATCAAACAATGCTCGTTATTATAAGTTAAACAACAACCACACTAAACAAACTAATAAATAGCTCCGACAGGCAGTTAATCAAGTTACTCTGTCAAGTAGAACTGGCTCAGTTTAACCAGAAACAATGTCAACATTGTACTTCATATAATCTAGCTCAACACACTTCACTGTCAGCATTCCCTAACAATCATCCGTTTGGTCTGCAGTACCAGTCAAAACTGTATGTCATAACAAAGCTCATTTGATAATGTTTCCTCAGCAAAGAAAAGCAAGGTTAATACAATACTCAAGCTTTGATATTGTATGACTGTGTGCAAAGAAATGCTGCCTCTTACCTGACCCTTGCCCAGTGGACAGTACTGCCAGTACCAGCAGCAAGAAGAAGAACCGTTTAGTGGCTGAGGTGTGGGCCCAACAGGCTTTTGATATTGACTCTATCATTCCATTGCACATCTTCCCCTGCAGAGTCAACTCAACCTGAAAGGATCATACAATCATTTAATTCCACAGATGTGAATATTTGGTGATGAAAAAGCAATCGCTATCCGCCTTGACCATTTGGCATATGGTCAAAGGCTGCTTGGGATTGACACCTGCCTGGCGCAGGTGCTCTGCAGAGCTTGGACAGCTGCCAGAGAAAATGGGTGTGATTGTGGGACAGTGGTACAATGACAGGACTGAGAACACAACTGGGAGATGATGCAGTTATGAAGCCAGCGTTAACTAGAAACTGCTACTTACATTTCTCAAATATAGAACATAAGTTTTTTCTGGTTCTGAATGGTTCCGTCTCAGCGGCTACACACCTATTTCCATCGACTCCCTATTCGCTAACATTGCTAGGTTTGATTACGATACAAAACAAAAGATACACGTTTTTCAGACCGGGTCTGTTATGTTGGTGATAACTGTAACTAATAACATCACAGAATATCCAACACAGTACAGCAGAAGTGGTTTTAGGTTAGCTACCTAGCTTCTGAGATAATCAATATTAGCCTTTTTTTAGCTTGCAAACGCTAGCTTGACATTACAAAAATAGCTTGCTGGTTAACGTCACCTACCACAGAAACACGGCCTCGAATCCTCCACCCTCGCTTTCTCACACTGTAGACATTGACCCAAAATATCTCAGCTACACCGAAGACATTTAACGTAACAGCGGACACCACAAAAATATGATTTGACGAGCCGAGCGGTGCTAACTGCTACCGCTAACCGCTAGCTGCATTGATTGAAGCATCAGCTGGGCTGCCTCGACCTCGTATCGTATCCATAGTAACAAATGCATATTTCCATAGTTACAACATCCGGGAGTGTTTGCGTCCATAGTTACCAAACATGGGCGGAAAACGCTAGAAAGTTTGTGTTGACAAGTGTTTTTTTTACCTAACTAGCAGCTATTTAACAATTGCAGCGGCTTTACTGTTGTTTTTCCTTGTTGAAATACAGCTGGAGGATATCGCACCACCATGGAAATTATCAGAGGTAGTTTAGATGACATTTCCCGACCTGCATCGAGTGAGCAAACTGGTAGCCGTGTGTCGAGCGTGTCATTGCCTCATAGTGACAGACTTTGTCCTACAACTCCATTTTCCCTTGTGGTTTTGACCAACGATGCTGCTAATTTTCAGGTAATTAAGTAAAGAAGATGCACGGTTAATACAAAACTCCTGGTCATTAACTTCGAATTTCCAATAACCTTACAAAACAATTCCCTGTAGGGCCAAAGCAGCTCTGAAGAAACTATAATCAGCTCCTCAACCTTAAGTCCTGAGAAAGGTTAGTGTTCTGTATAATATCCAGTGAAATACTCTGTTTGCAAACTGTATTATTCAGGATGGCCCAGTGTTGATAAAGCTGCTCTGTAACAGAATATGTGTGCCTCTTTTAGGTCAGTGTGATGCCGAAATAACTGACGAAGAGAAGGCAGATCCTAAACTACAGAGGGCCATTGAGGAAATGAGACGACTTGATGAAATACTGTCTGCAATGATCTGCAAAGAAAAAGAAGTCAGGCGTCAAAGGAAAGAACTTAAAGCAAAACTCTGGGAAGAGCTGCTGGTAGACACATAATTGTATTCACTCTATTTACATTACCAATTGTAATTTTTGACTAGTGTGATGATGCTATGCTGTGTATTTTTCTACAGCAGAATAAACCTGAAGGTCGCTCTGAATGTACTCAAGAAGCTATGAACACAAGGTTGTTTTTGGCTCTGGAAGAACCCACTGGTAAGCATGGGGGACAGTATACTGGTGTAGCACATGATGCAGTCACTGTGAGACATATAAAATATGTTCTCTACTTTAAAGGGCCTGAAGAGGAGGACGACTTTCTGCCAGTGTTTAAAACTCAGGTTCCTGACTGTGAGCAGGACAGAGACGGACAACACGCATGGCAAAGTAAGTCTGTAAAAATTAGAGCTGCATCGATTAGTCGATAGACAGAAAATTAATCAGCAACTATTTTGGTAGTTGATTAATTGTTTCAGTCATTTCTCAAGCAAAAATGCCAACATCCAGCTTCTCAAATGTGATGATTTTCTGTTTTTTTGTCATATATGACAGTATAAAACAAGCAAGTAACAACAACAAACTAAAATAATGGTTAGTTGAAGCTCTAGTGAAAAACAAAACATAAAATGCAGCATGCATGCTTTAATCATGGCTGTACTATGCTCTTGGTTGTATTGCCTGAAATGTGCACTTGATGGCACCATGAGCTTAGGAAACTCCCAACAGTAGTTTTTCCACTCCATTATGGACTGGTGCTGACAGTAGTGCACTAAGTTATTAAAGCTGTTTTCCAAATGTGAATGCATACCCACTGTGCTACTCATATAAACAATTTCCTGATCAAAATTTTGTCTTTATATGATATTGATCCACAAAGAAAAAGCATTTCAATTTACTTGCTACAAAACAGCAGCCTTGGAGCTTTGAGGAATTCGGCGTGTTGCTCGGTTCAGAAACACTATTGTGGGAACTTGAACCTTTAAAATGCATAGTGAGTGGTCTTTGCACTCACTATTCCACCCTGCAGGGCTAGCATCAGAATAGTCTCATTAGTTACAAATCAATCCCTGTTTCAGGATTATTTTGGCTGCTAACTCTTTGATCACGTCGATAAAAAGATAAAAATCTGAACTCATAGTTAGAAAAATGACACTAACAGAAATGTTGGTGATTTTTATCAGAGTTGACAAATTATTATTATTAGATCTTTGGCTTACTTTTTCAATATTTACCTTCTGGAAACTAAAGTGGTATGCCTGACAGGTGAAAAAGGGCCAGACCGCACAACAGAATCGTTTGAGGCAGGCCGTGAGGAGACAGGAGAAGAGCAATTTGAAGGCAGCCGCTATGGAGCTTCCGAAGGCAAGAAAAAACAGAGGGACTTTGTCAAGAGAAACATTGAGGTATGTCAAAGTTCACGTTAGGCCAAATGCACTTATGGGGTATATCGCATGACTTGGAGCGAGTCTCTTGGCTGTTTGTTTTTTCTACGAGGAAAAGATTTGTCTCCATATACCTCAAGAGAAAGACACATTTTAAAGCCTACTAAGGCACCACTGAAAAAGAATGGAAATGTGATTCAAATAATGATCTTCAATGTCTTTTTTTCCAAATATTGTGTAATGCAATAGCTGGTAAGTGGTGAGGGTGGCCAAGTGCTTTTGACCCAGGCAGAGAAAGAGCGTCTGGCCGAGCTCCTCCAAGAAATAGACGAAGAGGAAGAGGACAGTGCCAGAGGCGCAGACAGTGAGGTAGGCTGACATGAAGCCTTAACAGACAACATATGCTGTTGGTTGAGTCTCTCTTTTTCAAGTTCCTTAATACTTCCCCCTCGTGTCTAGAGGTCTTTTGAGGAGCAGCGTCGCAGCAGATGATCCAATTCACTGTGTCTGCTATCAACATTTTCATCTTACGTGGTATATTTTATATTTTATAGAAGGCAAATATTGTTTCCAGTGTTAAGTCACAGCGTTTCAATACAATCCTGTGCATTTATAAATTGTTTCTCTCATGCTCTTAGTCATTGGAATCTGTTTCATTATCTAACACAGCTGGCCTTTTGAATGACATTATTAAAAGTGAAGAGGCCCAATATCTCAGCCACAATTTGGCCTACAGAGCAAAGCACGTGGAGTAACACTGGTCAGATATTCATGTCTTGATGACTGCTTGGCAGTTGAGATAGCCTCTGGGCAGAAGATTCTGACTGCTCAAAGCAGTTCAGATTATGAACCAGATGCAGTTCACATGGAATGCCACATGTTATGGATCCATTTTATAATCAAATTTTCATAACAATTCCCTCTGTGTTCTGTGAAATTCAGAAGCCAGAATGTTTCATATAGCGCTTTTTTATAAGCTACAGTTGCGCTCAAAGTGAGGGTGTGCTGATAGAGCTCAAAGCCAAGAAAATGAGGCCTCCTTGTTTCCCTTTTGATCATCTGAGACCCTGCGCCACCTGGAGCAGTAGACAATCTCACTGTGAACCCACCTACACCACCCTAACTTCAAATGTTTTTATTTTTACTTTTAATTTGCCTTAATAGGCCTTTCGGCAGCTGTGAGGCCAGTTTAAAGTCAGATGGGATGAAGCCTGTTGGAAAGTGAGAGGGAACACCTTTCACATACGGTTCCATTTAGCTTGACCCTGACAGCTCTGCATCCGTGGGACGGCTCGCCGGGTTTTTTTTTTTTTTTTTTTTTTTTAAGTCTTGCTGCTCTATTTATGATGTTTGCCTTGACTTTTAGAACAACACTGCAGTAATTGTGGTGGCAGATACCAAAGTGAGGGGAGTGCAGATGCTCGGGGTTTTTTATTGGCTGGAAGAAGACTTCCTGTTATTGCAAGGCATGCTATTATGAATGACCATAACGGAGCGAGCACATTATTTATGTCACCAGGAATCTGTCAGTGATAGGTCTTGAGTTCTGAGGACTTCACCCAGTTCTTGGCAGATTCCCCTGGGACACATAAGTTTGCCTCATGCACATTTTTGATGTCACTGACTCTCATCTTAACAAGCTCACACTTTTATGTATTTCTGCTAACCTGAGGCAATAAATCAGTAGCAGTCAGTAATCGTAGCACATTTTGGTGCTGCATTCGGGGATGTAATATATTTTAGTGACATTCATCTCTTATCTTTGGCCTCGGGTTGATCATATTTGAAGGGAAAGAGCAGTATTTTTTAAATTCAGCATGGGGATTAGAGAACAACTGCATGATGATGATTCTTTCACAAAAGAAGTGACTATAATCATTGTCAGGATGATGTTGCAGCTGTGCAAACAATTTTCATGCTTGAAAGGAATAGTTCAGCATGAGTATAATACATTTATTTGCTTTCGTGCCGAGAGTTAGACGATACCACTCTCAGGAGGAAATAGCTAGCTTTGCTCTGTCCCAACAGGGCCCAACCAATACCAATATTAGGGAGTAAAAAAAATCCGATATCGATATATATATCAGCTGATAATCTTATATATACAGAATATATACATAAACACACATTTGCAATGCAGTGATCCCTCAAATGTGGTTATCAAACACTTGTGACAAAGATACGTAATGGAGGCATGATATTGTACAGTTTAACATTAAACTTGAGTGTATAAAATGACATCAGTGCGCTAACTGCACTGAATTTAACAGTTACAAATAACTATAAATAAAAAAAACACAAAAAATTTATGTACGTATATATTAAACTTGAATTACCGATACTGATATATCTCTAATAAGCCAATATCGGCTGATAATATTGGTTGACCGATATATCTGTCAGGCTCTAGTCCCAAGGTAACAAACCACCAACCACACCTACCACCACCTCAAATGCCTTCTTTTAATGGAGACAAAAAATGAAGTGTAAAAATGACAGAGAGAACCGGGCTACCTGTTCCCCATGTTTCCAGTTTTTATGCTGAATTAAGCTAGCTGGCTGTTGTGCTGTCGATTCACATTTACCATACAGACATGAGAGCAATCTTCTCATCTATTTTTTGAACTGTGTCGAATTATTCCTTTAAAGCTGGAATCATCACTGTAAAGAACACAACCAGTGTTTTTCAACCTAGTTAGCTGTCTGCATTTTGTTCTCGAAGTTTAACATCAACTCAGCTAACATGACTTTGCCATCAGTAGGTCAAAATTGGAGTAGTCTAGAATCAAGGATAAAAGTATAACTTATTGCTACAGCTGTGTTTTACATCTCTGATGTCCTGTGTCCCACTGAAAGTGATGGTAGGATTCTAACATTCTTTCTTTTACATTTCTATATTGTGTCTCTTGAAATGGTCGAAAGAAATGCACGTGAACACAAACGACAAATTAACATTTGTCTTAAGTCTGGAATTGAGGTATTCTGCCAAATCTAATTGAACCTCTGCAAAGGTTAAACCATCAGAGTATCTGTAGGTATAAAACATAATAATTTGCGGGTCTCAGTTTTGTTCAGTCTTAGCTTTTTGTATTGGATTCGTGCTCCACCTAGTTGACGTTTGCTGATCTAGGTTTCCTCAGCATTCAGTGGTTGCAGCTGTGTTCTGTAGTTGTGATCTTCTTTGGCATGAAAGCCTTACTGCAAGATTTTATCTCACCACTGGACCCTGATGAGCTCATCACCCACCCACTGCTTCCCTTTGGATATAATGGGAGTCTCGCTGGGACAGACAGTCACTGTGTGGAGCAGGCATTTGTTGATGTTTTGGCATTTGACCATATAGTTGGCATGGTGTGTGGTAAAGAGAGATCACCCTGATCACCAGCCAGATGTGCTCGTATCTCTTCCCCGTTTCAGACATCACTGTCACAAACGTACTAAATATGTAACAGATATATAATGTTTATCAGCACCTATTTAGGTTGCCACAAACTAAAACAGGCTTGACTCATTTCAGTGATGTTTTTTTTCCAGGAGGACATGTGGGCTGTGTCAGTCTTGACAGGCCAGGGTTACACCCCGCAGCCCTCTGACCTGGAGCAACTGATTAACATTGACTCCAAAATTCGCCTCCTCCTTCCTGTCGAAGAATCTCTCTCTGTGCAAAGCTCCTACACAAATGCAAGCGTGTCTCAGGTATGTATCCAACAGCCCCATGTCTACATTATAATAGCAATGGGTTTTCATAGAGCTCCATCAACTCCTCCAGACACTATTCAGGGCTCCTCTGAGACAAGGTCATTAAGCCTCATTACAAGGTCAGCTCAGCGGGGCATCAATGGCAACATCTTGTAAAATCTTTTGTTACACCCCTATTCGTAAGGAGGGGGAAATAGTATTGTTTAAGATGCTATTTGGAACTGAAGGTTGGCTCACTTCCATCCATTTTTCTGTTTCCATATGAAGGCCATACTGTAAAAGCCTCCTGTGTATTATTTATTCCTACTAAAACTAATGTAAAAATTTTATGTTCTATCCATGTGAGTAATGGTAATACATTTAAGCATTCTTAATGTTTAATTATAACATGATAATTAAGTTCATGCTTAGTTTATGTATTCATTGTTAATCTCTTCAGTGGTTTTTGTTATTCCCAATATTTTGTCCATGCCCTAAGTTGCATTTACTGCATATAGTTAATCGTTTTAAAATTAAGCTTGTACCGCTACCGCAAAGTAATGCTCACCCTTTAAATACTGTATATTTTCTGAGTTTAGAGTATGATATTTACATCACCACCACATCAGACAGTGGAGAACCAACTTCACAGATATTTATAACTGTAAAAAAAATTTCCAGGCCTTGGTCCTGGGTTTGGGCCCGCTCCTAGACATGAGCTCAGTGAGTTATCTCAGGACCTTATCTCATTGTATCTTTAAGGCCAGATGGCATGCTCATCACTTGTGTAGGCTGTCAGTGGAAAATTATGTTTCTGAAGTCATAAAAACTTTACAACAGAGTCTTTGCGAATCCAGGGTGCCATTTTCTACTATCACTATTGGATACAGAAAAAGGAAAAACAACAGTACTTGAATCGCAGTGCCTTATTATTTCACTTTCCCACTGTAAATTTGTCTAATGTCATCTGGACCAACCAAGCTTAACATTCAAAGGAATTGAAGCGCTGAATTAATTCATGTTTTGCCATCTGGTAACTGTTTAGAAGATACGGGTTCTCAATATTTCAACTGTCTTGAGCTAATGTAGCTTTGGAAGTTGCATATAATTAAGGTGACTGATAAAATTGAATGTGACATGAAGCATCATGGGACGTGCAAAGGCCCTTTTAGTGTGAAGGTAAGAAAATTGGTGATTTGAGGGAATCAGATTTAATCATACACTGTATATAAAGATGGATGTAGTGAGGTGTGATGTCACCCATTGGTTTGCATTGGACCCAGTTTGAAGCCCAGAGTTGCAGCTTATGGTCGGCGCCATCTTTTCCGTTTGGAGCCAGGACCTTCCAAATAAGGGGTGCTGGGTGTTGCCTATCACACTCTGGAATCACGCCCCGCTACCTCGGACCGAAGAGAAGGCTAGCACTGAGCTTTGAAGCCAATTTTACATTTGGCTGTATGAAACCATGTAATTACAACGTCATGTGATGCTATTTTGCCCGAAAAGACTTTTTCCCGTAGAATGTGATCTATTTGGTCCAATCACGTTTCGAAAAAGTCCAGAAGAGCTGCACAATTGAATCGTTTCATCCCCATTCAAGTTAGCTGGATGGCTAAACCAGAAGTTAGGACTCTTGGCCGTCGGAAGTCTCTACTGAGCATGCTCCATGAACGCATTGGGCCCATAGAGCATGCACAGTACGTTTTCATCCGGGTATTTCTTTAAAGTGGGAAGTGGCTTTTTTGGCTTCATGCGCCACTGAGCAACTTTCATAGGAATGAATGGGGCCCCGCTCCCAATGCTGTATCCAGTTCTCTTTATACATTCATGGGAACACCGAGTGGTGTACACTTGGGCTAACGTTAGCTAAACTTAACATTAAACGTACTGAAATATTGTAACACTGTCAATCACAGCTGTATATTTAGGCTGTATGATATTAGGATTATATTGAAATCCTAATATTTTGCCCCCCTCATGTATGTTAATGTTAATATAAAATTATATATATACACACACACACACACACACACACATATATATATATATATATATATATATATATATATATATATATAATTTTATATTATATTTCTAGAGAGAAGTTGACGCTTTTCAAGCCAGCATCTAGCCATCAGTGGTACTGTATTGCACTTTATGGTACTTCCGCATTGGCTTCATTCTCAAACCATGGTAGTTGCCACTTAATCCCCAGCCTGTTTGTAATGCACACTTTTAAGATTTATAAGTCTCATTCCCAAGCCAACATAACCCTGATGACATCATCAGAGTTATTTTTTCAAACTTTGGAAATTATCCCCAGCCACAGAAGACATTATATGAATATTGTCACTGGCTGAGTAGCACTCCTCGTGACAAGAACTGAACCTTATGCGTAAAATCGGCAGAGTGGACTTTTAACTAAAACTCCTTTTCAAAATCAGACAGTGCTCCTTTGTGGGAGACTCTCCCCTGATGATGTGGAGTGGACTTTTGGCCAATACGAGAAAACTGTGATATTACTAGGCAGCTGGATGTGTTACTTTGTATAACCTACTTTCCCTCCGTTCCTTCCCACCCTTTAATCGTCTTGCATGGTTAAAGGGATTTTGGGAAAGTAAAATTCCCCAATATCCATCTATCATCTGCTACCCATTAGTGCTGAAATGGCTGATGCGGGCATTCCTTTTCAAATGATGTAAAATATGAATTAAACAATGACACAAAACTTGTCTCTCAAGTAACTGGTTGCAGATGATTCACCTTCAGACTGTTAAAAGGGTAAAAACATTTTACAAAAAAGCAAAAATTCACTTGACTTGTTGTAATGCAGTGTATAAAATAAAACGTGAAAGGTTGGTGAACACCACACCTGTAAGGCTTAAAAAGTAGCCGTTACCTTATCCTACCTTGATCCCGTTTCACTATTATGGCATATATTAAAGGTAGACTGCACTAGCAATAAATCTTTCAGAGCCAGTCTTTCATTTCACATCAGTGGCCATAAATCCTAAAGGTGGTCATAAAAGTAAATATGCTTTTGTTTTTTGGTTACCTTTTTTCTCTGTAGAAGTGTGCACCAGTCAGAGTTCCTAACTGAAACCATTTGGACAGCAACTTAGGAACCTGCTTGTTTGGCTATTCATTCCGGAGCAGTCTGTAATGAACACAAAGGGGACCATCATATCTCTGTTTCAACACCATTGAAACAGTTTCTCCCTGTGATATTTAATCATGGCCTAGATTTTCATGTTTGCTGTTGTCTCCTGTTCTCTGGCAATGTCAGATTGATCATCAATCACCTTTTACATTACATGGAAGAGGGAATTTTTCACCTCTCCCTAGCGAGCATTCACTCATAAAGGATCATTCACGTCTTGAAAATTTGACTTCAGATCTTGGCGCATCTTTCTCAATAAGTTGTGATTGATATTGTGGGGAAAAAGTGATGCATTCCTGTGCAGTCACCTTAGTAGTAGCCTGTCTGGGAAAGCGGGTCCTTCACTTGAGTCTGTGACAGTGAATACACCCTGTGAGGCCTGGCAGCAGCTCGGATACTGCCACAGAGGAGAGTCAGCCCCCCACCAGAACGTAATTACAGGACTGGTAAAGGTTGAGGAGTGCCAACTCCAGAAAAGGAACAAGGCTTTCCCTTTCATTTGGAGATATTAACACATGCAGAACGGCTTGCTACACATGAAGGCTGCTGTAAACTGGATAAGAAAACCAATGCCCATATATTGCAGCGGTCATCTACTTGTAGCAATACAATTTTGTAAGATGTAAAAAGGTGTACTGGGACTGAGGTGGTCATCTGTGGATTCTGGGTTTTAGATTTGCATCTGTAGTGATAAAGCACATCAGGGCACTGTTTGTGTTTGAGGTTTTTTCATCTCTACAGGTGGATATTATACCGTACTGATTATATTATACTGTAAGGCATAAACAACAGGATCAGTATTCGTGGAAACACGGTATCACTCATCACGTGGCCCCATAGTGAAAGTACTGATGAGAAAAAGGCTTGTTTTCTTTGCCTCTGGCTCTTTTTTGATGACCGGAAAAGGGTCAGGTAGGAACAAACCATTCTTGAATCAACTGGATTAAATGGAATCAAAACAACAACGTTGTACAGTGTTTTCCTTGGACACTGTTAATATTGTGCTAATGACAGCATTGCTCCTTTTGCATTCCTCATTTTTCGTTCCCTTTTTTTTTTAAGGCTTCAGCTGAAAAAGCCTCTCTGTCATTAAAAACATGTGTTGGCACATAGGATTAATGTATAGTACACTCCTCCTACTGTACCACCGTGTGGTAATGCCCGCACCACCCACAGTTTGAAGCCAGAAAAAGGAGATTGTGTCATGAGAAGCTTGTGTTGGGTGTTTTGTGACATGGGTGTGTGTGTGTGTGTGTGTGTGTGTGTGTGTGTGTGTTTCACAGATCAGAATTACATATGTCATTCTTTCAAATGTGGGTTTTTGAAAGTGTGGTTACAAAGAAAAATTATGGTTTTCAGTCACTGTCCCACTGTATTTGATTGCATCGGATCCCTCCCGTAATCAGCAGGGCTTCAACTCCTTCTGTGATTGCATAGTAACTCCAGTTGTGTTTCTGGTGTGTATTGGTTGGCTATATTTTGATGTAAGACTATGAGGTCACTGCAGTCACATTGTGTGGTTGCTGATGAGCACCCATGATTTTAACTACAGCAAATGTTAAGTGTGAGAGCAGAGTTTTGGGCAGAAAACGCCCTTTTGACCAACACAATGTGGTCAGCAGATAGTCTGCAAATTTCCTATTTGGTCTGGTCATATAATTAAGCAACTGTGGAAAAGGTTCAGTCATGTTATATCCATCTAAAATGTAGGTTTGTTTTTATTTTATATCACCAAACGTGAGCTGTATTAGAGGTCAAAATAGATTATACCAGCTGACCTCAACACGAAGTCCACAATCAACAGTTTTCACATGTTAAAAGTATTATAAAGTCATCAGGTTTCATCATGTATTGTGTTCCTTGGGTTCAAACTAAATCACAGCTAGAATAAAAATTTTTAAAAAGTCAATCTCATTTTTATTGTTTCTCTCTAATAGTGAAGACAGCAGGAAGATAACAAATACAAACTCTTCTGTGCTATGGAAGAAACTGTCCTCTCTGGAATATGATGTCCCTGCTGAAAAATTGAAAATATGCTAATCCGCACCAGAAAAGGGATATGACTATGTTTTGTTCAGTATCCAGCATCCAGCATTCAGCACTTTTTACACCAGTGACCAACTTAGCAGTGAATGAATGTGTCCCTTATACTATCTTAGCTTTAAAAATGATATAATTTTCACATTTGTATTCATGGTTATATGAAAAGTCTAATATTATCTTTGCAGCATTTGTGACTTTGATGTTCTTCTAATGGCTGGACGGCTGCAGGGTGAGAATTGAGATGTCAGGTTGTCATTTGATATGCTTGGTGTTTTCCACAAGGTTAACTTGGCCAAGAAGAATAGACTACACACCCTTCCCCACCCTACAATTCCCATGAGACACAGTTTATTGTCTTCTTATAAACGCCTCTCCCACTGGTGTTATCCGCAGCAGCAGTTGTGTTAAGTGGTTTAGAGAAGTTTTTCCCTGTCATGGTTTAGATCTAACATGTGACTGTTCCATTCATTATAGTACTAGATTATACAGTCACAAATCTAACAATAAAGGAAATTTAAAATATTAATCTCTATGACCAAAATTAATTACTGTAAAGTATTTTACCGTATTTAAGTAAGTATTTTACTATATCTGAATACATGGCTGAGTTCATTTAAAGTTAGATAAGAAGATTGATTGAACTAATGTTTGTATGGTAAATATGAAGCTACTGCCAACAGCCAGTTAGCTTAGCATAAAGCTGCTAGCCTGGCTCTGCGCAAAGGTAATAAAATCTGTCTCTCACCACCTATAATGTGCACTAATTAAAACATTATATCTCATTTGTTTTATCCGTTCAAAAACTGATGTGTCAAAACATCACATTTCTGTTTTCCCCTGTTTCCAGTTTTTGTACTAAGCTAAGCTAGACAGCTGCTGGCGCTAGCGTCATGTTTACTGTTGCCTATAGACAGGAGTGGTAGCGACCTTTTCATCTGACTCTCGGCAAGAAAGCGAATAAGCGTATTTTCCTAAATGTTGAATGTCGAATGCTCACAGTACCATGTTTTATTTGGAAGTACCACCTCATTGTACAAGACTGTTGCACAGCTGAAATGTAGGTCAAATAGGCGTATTGTGCTTGACAATACACAGTACGTGTTACTGGGGGACAAGAAGTGCAAAAAGATGCTTGGACGTTTTTTCCCTCCAGATGCTTTTGATAAATATTTAACATGGTCTGCTTCTTAAGCTCTTTGTTCAAATGCATGTTGTCTATCATTATTTGGCAGACATTAAAATTACCTTTTCTTTGCACAATGATGATGGGTGGAGGTGATCCTATGAGTCTCTCTTCAGCACAGTAAAATCAATAGACTGAAGTTTTACAACAGTTTAGAGGGGTCTCATTTGCAAGATTGTCTTTCACAACCTGAACAGCAAAGACTTCAAACAGATAAAACCTAGATTTTTCAGACCTCTGATTGCTCTGTGGATTATTCTTTTAACATGTTGCGAAAGCACAGGTGGTGTGGACATTTTAATGCAGTATCACATTCATCATGCTTTTTGACTGTAGGATGCATCAGGAGGTTTTGATCTGTGAGACAGAGATTGCTCCAGACCACCCTCAGTTCTGAAAAAAAGCAAGAATAAAAGTCCAGATGACCCAAAAGTGAATCTTCTAATACTTAAGGAATGTTAAGCAATCACCAAGTCATCTATTAGGGATCCAAAATAAATAAATAAAAACATATCCTCTGGAAGGGAAAACGACAACTTGGATACAAACAAATATCATATTTGGGGCATTTATAAAACATGTGTTATACAAACTTGACATTTTCTCTAATGGAGCAGTTTTAGATAGATCTGCGGTCTAACTTTACAGAGGAGGAGGCAGGGGAAGGGATTAATGTGTTAAGAGTTAGACCGTATCTTTGTAAAAGGCGAGTGTTGCAGAATTAAAAACATTTGTTGCATTACCTTGCTTGCACAAGAGTCAGCATGCAGGTACGTATACACTGTATATGACACACAGCTGTGTTGCAGCACCTTTTCCTCAGAACTTGACAGATGACTACAGGTCATGTCTGGGCAAAAAACAAACAAAAAAAAAAACAAAAAGAGAAGGTAAGACTCTCTGACGTAGCTTCCGAACAGCTTACTCCCGAGCTCTCACACGGAGTGCTCGTGGCAAGGCATGTGGACAGGCCTTGGCAGGTAGCCTGGGTCCACGTGGCATAGTCAGAGCTTCTACTATACTTCAGATATGCAGAGAAACAGAGGGAGAGAAACAGGGAGACAGAGTAATAGAGGAGCATGCTGTTCTGTACAACAGCAGCCATCTCTGTGTGAGTCAGCGAGGCTGGCTCTCTTTCATCACAACAGCACTGTCCCTTTGCAATGTGCAGCCGTTAACAAGATGTATTGTCTGCAAACACGTGGGACTATATTTTCCAGTTAGTAGGAAAGTACTTATTTAATGTTTATTTGTATAGGGACTAGTATATAGTATGAACTTATGCCACATACCGCAGCCTAAGCTTTTGCAATGCCCGTCCCTAGATGGGCTTTTAAAATACATAAAACTGAACAGTAAAATACATATGACACTGCACAAGACTCAACAATACATATACATACATTTAAGCACAAAACACATAACTCAACAATGCATATATACACATTATAGCACGAAACTCAACAACAAAGTACATACAAGGCAGCACAAAACACAAACAACTCACAAGCAAACATACCATAAAAGTTTCAGAAAAAAACAAGCACCAGATCACTCATGACTACATGACTAATTCCTCTTTCAGAACAGTTTCAATTTGAGTTTAAAATGTTCGCAGTCATGATCCATTTTAGAGGTCTGTGGGTGAAGAGTTCCACATGTTAATCCCCCGCACTGAAAAAGCTGTCTGTCCAAGTGAGAAATTTACAAAAGGGTACCTTACAGTTCCCAATTGTTCCTGCGCCAGAAACCCTGAGAGGTACCACCAGGCCACTAAGCACCTGAGGAGCCTGGTTATTTAGGCATTTATAGATGAATTTAAGGTTAGTAAATTTAATAAAATTACCAAAACTTAACATATTTCATTTCATAAGAACATGGCAGTGGTATGGTCGTATTGGTTTCCTGTCCAGAATTTTAATTGGTCAATTATAAATCATCATAAGAGGCTTGATCGTTGTAGATGCTGCTTGTGACCAAGAGGTCTATCAATATATCAGTTACAAGCATTATAACTACACCATTAGGATCTAATGCAACTGCCCTATCTCTGTAAAGTGTTTAATGTTCAGTTTTTGTTGATACAGTTAGAGCTCAAAGTCATTGTAATTTTTGAGGCTGTAGCTAAGCTAATTTTGCATTATCCTGAACCACTAACTACAACCTCAGAAATGTCTACAATATAGATGTGAAACAATACACCTCAAGCTTTAAAAAGATAGGAATTGATATTGGATTGCATTAGATCACTCATCAGTAAACTGGTAACAAGTACATGCTGTTTTCATTATTTGCGTAGTCTGTTTTTCAATGAGTGAATGAGTCAATGCAACCAACAGACATTTTTAATAAAGTGGACCCCAGAGTCAAGGTCAGTGAGCCATTTTGTAGCCACTGCATACCAAAACACGCTCGCAATGTTGTCTAGCATCCACATCACGTAAGTGCTTTTCGAGGAAAAACTCAATGAGTGTTCCCCTTTGATTTGTGCAATTCTTAAAAATTACCCATGAGTGTCTATGATGTGTAGCTTCTCCACTGATTTTTGGTTTTAGCTAGTTTGAAATTTTGTTAAAATGACTGCATGTTGTACACACTGGTTTGTTTGAACTGTACAGTAGCTTTTATGATTTTACTGTTAACACTTCCTTGGATTAGCTGCTTCAGAACATGCGGGCCCTGATATACTGTACGTGTCTTGAGTGTGTAAACAAGTTCATCAAGCTCTCCTTCTAGTTATTAGTGAAGCTTCGGACAGTCCTTAACACCTAATGCCTGAAGGAAGCTGACACAAACAGGGGGCTGATACACCCTGTTGCCATGTAGAGATATACACATCGCAGCAGGATGCAAGGGAACAATGAAGCATGAGGGTGACCTAATCATGTGTCTTGTTTTCTATCTGTATCTGATATTGTGTCTGCATGAGGGAATCCAGCTGTTATATTTGGCGACGTGCACCACAGACGTGACCCACATTACAGCGCAGAAGAAGCTCCAGGCTACCAATCTCAATGGCTCCCTCCACTGTCTAACAAAACTAACATGATTGACGTAATATAATTTTTAGGTTCCTTAATTGGGAACATCAATATATATAGCACACACTGCTTAGTGTTAGGCATCCAAAATTTGTTTTGAATTAATTTGAAATGAAATGTTTGGCATAAAATAATCCCCATTATTTATCTTATTTCATCACTTTGGACGTCAGTGGAACCATCCATCAACCCCTGCAGCTGTTTCACACTGAGATACCATGACAACTTCGGGATGGAATGTATTGCTTCTATTTGAAATAATAAAATTGATCACAGGATATCAATAAACCCTTAATTAATGTGAAATATATGCTCAATTAGGGTTCTGAAAGTCATACAAATAATATACTTGTCTTTTTGCTCGTGGCAATTGGCAAGTAGTTACGTTTTTTTTTTTCATGTTATGGGAAAGCAAAACCCGAACCATAGGGTAAGCCAAGGACAGCGTCTCAGCAGCTGTCATATGCATGAATGGCCCCTTTCTCTCTTTTAATAATAGCCACTTTGCTATTCAAGGTGCACTTGGCAGTCAGTGTAATACTCTGTCGTTACAATGCTGCACTTTATATCAACTTATGATGCTAATGCAACGTCAAATTCCAAGGCTTTCGTTTGATATTTGATCAATAGGCTGACATATTTTCCTCTAAAAAAAAAAAAGCTAATTATGTTTGACATGTTTTTGCACTTGAAGAAAACAAAGTCCAGATCTTTGTGGCCTCCCAGCAGTCTTGTGACCCAGCTAGGTGATGTGATTATTGGAGATCTTCAGCAGCATGTCAAGTGACGACTCAGAGGAGAGCCAATTACCTTAATTTGCTGATGTTCAGATAAGCTGAACCCAGGTCTCTCTCCCCTGCTCTGTTTGGAAGTCACTCAGTCTAACCTCATATTGAGTTAAAGCTACCACACATTCAAGGAGAAGAAGCACAAATGCTGTTATGTATTAGAACAATCTCTGGGGTTTGTTAAGGTTAAGAATCATTGTTCTCTTAGTCCTCTCCAAGAAGTGAATCATTACTACAATTGAACTGGCACAAAAACAAAGGCTAATTTACTGTTTATTTTTGCCAATTTCTTGGAAACACATCTAAACTTGTTTCACTCATTTATAATTACTGCTTAATCAATTATATATTTAGAAAAAATATAAGCAAAGTACAGCAAAGAATAAGTTTTTATGAAACAGAAAATTAACCTTTTGTCAATTTAATACTTATGATCTCATACAGTGTAAATTGTCACTTGTCACATATTATAAGTTAACGATGTAAAACCTGTTTTAACTTGAAATTTCATGTCAAGTATTGTTTCTATTAGATGGACTGCAATGAAATCATTGATGATCTCCTGACGTTTCCTTTAGTGAGCCAGAAAGTCAAAGATATCCAGTGAAATATCTCAATGTCTACCAGATGAATTGGCACTAAACTTTGTACAGATATTCATGGTTCCTAGACGGTGAAGCCCCTTGACAATTGACTGGATTCCTATGAAATTTGGTACCGACATTTCATGTTCACCTCAGGATTAATTGTAAAGGCCTTTTATCTAGTGACATCATCAGTCAAGATTTTAATTTGTCCAGTACTTTGGTATTTGAGCAAAAAATTGACAACTACTACTCCGATAGATACGGATGCACCAGTCGTGTCTGTGTGTTTGTGTTCAGTTCAGCCTCTGACTGAACTCAGAGCTCACCAAAGACTCCGGTTCTTTCTGTTATTTCCCTCCAGTCTCTCTCCTTTTTCCCCTCCTCACTGTTTATGAAGCACATTCATAAATCCCCGGGATACAAATTTTTCCCTCAAGTTGAAACATTTTCATCTTTGCATTGACTTTGTATGTAATCCCGCTAAAATTCTTTTAGTGTTCTACACAGTCAGTCTTTTATTTGATATATTGGGATATAGAATACAATCTTGTTTGTTGTGTTTGTTGAATTTGAATATTATTATTGGCATATTGAAGGTTAATTATAACATTGAAACTCAGTTGCAGTGTAAGAGGGAAGTGGTTTGCACCCCGTAAAGTGTACATTAGCAATACATCTTAATACTGATTTCAATGGGACTAAAAAAATGATATTGGGACGTTAGGGGTGTTTAACTGAAACCCAGGTATCACCTGACTTAGCCTAATATTCGTAACGTATGTAACAAACTATGTAAACCTCTCAAGTTAGCTGGATTTTCCATTATTGTAACCAAGCTGTAACAGGGTTTTTAATGTGAAAGAGAAGATCCAAGTCTAAGACATAGATGATGAGGATGATAAAGCCAGGAAAGATGATTGTAATTTTTGGACCATCTGTCTTTGCTGTAATTAGGGTCATATTAATAAGGTTTATATAAAGAGACTGTGGACTTGCCATTTATGTACACTCATCAGAATTTATAGTGTGATAATTTAGCCGGGGAAAATTACTTTATTAAGAAAATATGTAACATGCAGGCCAAACTCATCTAAACTTTGGTCAGTGATAGTTTTATCAATGCTAAGCCTTGCAGACAATTTAGAAGTTTAGAGTCTATAGATCTTGAAAAGTAGGGCAGCGGTCGTTTCCAAATTAAATAAACTGTTTCTCCCATAGATTTGGGCCTTTTTAGAAACATGCATTTAGTGGTGTGAGGATGGCGGTAAAGCTAGACTTTAATTTTTATTTTTCCTGGTTGGAATGCTGTGTTTCTCACTCTGGTTGGTGACAGGAGTCTGATCCCGGCGTGGTCCTGGCTTTTGTAGTCTGGGTGAGTGAGTCTTAACTGAAGGGCTCTAGTAACGACCACTTAAAAGAGACTTCAGATAGAAGCTGTCATTATTTCCCTTAGGGAGACAGAGGGCACTGGTAGGTGAGGCCACACACACTTAGGAAAAATCTAGGATGTTCTTGTTTTTGTAAAGATTTGAATATTTCTGCAAATTTAGTCAAGCCACATCGGTATAATTTTGTCCCTTAAAATCTGTGTAAATGATGTTAGTCTAGTAGGAATGTCTGTTTTGCTTATTAACAAGAACAGAGGTTTTGTTCTTCTCAAATGACTCTCAACTCAACTGAACTTCCCTCCCACCCTGGGTTTAACTAAGATTACATCCTATCATAAATGTGTCATAATAGATTTAGTAACTCAGTGTTTAAGTTCATAATTTCTGCCGGGTCTCATTGTCTCCAGTAACCTACCATTTTGTTGTATGCAAGTCTCTATTGAGATGTCAACATTTTATGAAATATCCATCAATTTCAACATTATTATATCATACATGCGCCTGCCTGGCATCCAGACTAACCAAGGGAGATGGAGATTTCAACCACATGGCACTGGACTGACAGTCCCAAACAGCCCTGTGGTTGGCAACATCCTCTCAGGCCCAACTATTTTTTAAAAAACTTTTATGGACTTATAGAGTAACTGTGTATTTTTAGAGGTCAGAACGTGACCCTACACCAGGTCATTTGCTGGTCAGTCTTTACTGTGTTGTTCGTTTTGCCATGTATTTTCCACCCAAGCTTGAAAAGAAATAAACTGTGGATGGGGTGAGGAAGGAGGGTGACCCATTCTTTGAGATTTGACAAAATGATGCTAGCTTTTCTGCACCTACTGTTCATCACTTTAACGTAGCGTATCAGCGAGGTACTAAACTTAAGACCTGTTTAATTATTTGTGATTAACCTAACATCTAAATATGTGTCATCTGGATCTGCATGACCTCACTTCAGATTGTTCGCTCTCTGTATCCAAGCCCCAATGAAAAAGATCCATCCTGTGGTCAGAAAGACAAGCCTCTCACTTATCAGCCGGTCCTCCAGGCATGACTCTCCCATTTCCTCCTGACCCATTTTCAAAGTTTGCTTTGGATGCAGCTTCATTGTGTCAACTCGGTGCACGTGGATGCCATAAATTTGTGATTTATGTTGGACCCCTTGTGGACTGAAGCTGTAGCTGAGGTATTTGGGATTTCTCAATTTTTTTATATGAGTATCTGATTTTATGTTGTATTCACGTGCTCCTCGGATGGTCCCATTTCCCTAGTTGGGAAGTCGTTCTTCCGACTTTGGCATGTTCATGAGCTTTTAAGTAATAATGTGGAAACAACAAGAATGCTACAAAGAAGATGTGTTGTATTTTGTTTGCTGCACCAGTACATTCCCTAAAACCGCTAAAATATTGCTTCACCTGACTTGTTATTGGGGTTAATGCTAATAAATAACTTTTCATACTAATCTCGGTCACTCTACGTGGACAGCAACTAACGGTTACAACCTAATACCATATTACAAATTACATGTGAGCAAAAAATTGATATGCAATATGTGAATTAGTAAAAAGTTTCTTGCCACCAACCAAACATTTACTTTCATTCTCCATGTTTCTGCGTATATGATGTCAACTTTCGGCAAGGAGTGTACCAAAATTTTCGCTGACTTTCCAAATTGTTGTTCCAACTTGAGTGGGCGTTCATGTGAATGTTCCCAATTTTCCGACACCACATGAATGCCACATTTCTCTGTGCTAAGCAAGAGAGAGCCATTGGTGTATATTTGTCTCTGCATCAAGCTGTTCATCTTTAAGACATACCCTAATTATGACCTTTTAACATATATGAGCATACTGTAACACAAGCCTTGAAGGAATGGGAAAGTTTCACTTGAATTCATTGGTGATGAACTGTTACATGGTTTTGATCCGTATCTAAATGTTTACGAGTGGCAGCCATGAGCTGCGAGTGCCCAAGTACGTCCACATGTGAGCTGAGTTCTTTGCTCCCTGTGAGAAACAGTCGTGTCTGTTGTGTATCAGGGCCGTGGCTCCGAGGTTATTGGCTGGAAGTGCGATGGGGACCCGCAGCCAGGAGAGAAGGTCCTGCAGGATATAAAGGAGAGGAGAGGGCAGGAGAAGCGGCTCCAACAGATCCAACAGCAGCTGGAGATGCTGGGCCAGGGCCAAGAGATGACTGTGAGTTCAAAGCAGCCATGTTCGTTCACACACTCACACAACAAAACACATGCTCACATTCGCATAAGTGTTGCGCTGTGCATTATAACACTCCTCAGTGCTTCTATCCATAGACACGTGTGTGACAGATTATTACAAGCACACAGCTCATTCTCAGTCATTCTCACAGGGGTACGATGAAATCACATGCAATATTTGTGTCTCTGTGGGCCCATATTTTTTCTCTCTTTCCCCATCTCCCCGTTCTCTTTTTGTATCACTCACACATTTTGGTTTAGTTTATGGTTTGATGTAAAATTGTTTTTTAGATTTCTTTTTTCAGTAGGGAGTTAAATTTCTTGCTCTGCTTTGCTTTGTACACGGGTTTGATCTTACAGTGAGGATGGTTGTTAACTCCACCGATGGCCTTTTGTCCTACATGGTGTTTCATGACTTTCTAACATTCTTCGCTGAGATTCGACGTCCACACTCCACAGTGTTCCTTGGAAACCATTGAGCTCTGTCTGGTTTTAGGAGCCTCCGCAGAGTTACAACCACAGAACTGTCACTCTTTCCCAAAACCCTGTAGCTAAAGGCACAACACAGGAATGTTTTAAGAACAAAGGTGAATAGGCTTGATTTTTGTTTTCTCTGGCTTTTATGACTTTAAATTTTGTGTGCAAGAAAAGCAGAACAATAGAGATAAATTTAGTGGTTTGACCGTGTCATTGTAAGAATGGACAGCTTCTCCCCGTCTTGGGCAACAAACTACCTGTTTGCTTCCTGTCTGCGCTGCTGTAGATGGAATACAAATTCAAATGTATTATGCTTCATTTTACCAGCACATCAGTTCTCACACTGGTGAACCACAACATGATGTATACAGTATGCCTAATTTAAACATAAAAGATACCCTTTTCACTCGCAAAAAGCGAGGTAATAAAAACGTTAAGTGGCAGCCACACCCTTACATCAAACAAGGCACCATGCCATGCAACCAAGCCCTATTCCTGGCCTTATTAAGGAGAAACAAATGGAATTTTTTGCTAATTAAGCTCTGTTTGAGGAAGCAGTTTACTCATTATGATCACAAAACATCAAAACCGCCAGTCTCTTAACTACTGGTGTTTGTAGACACTCTTTGCATTTAGCTGCGTGTCACAGCATATTATATACTGTCACTAAATGACTGAACCCAGCGAGTGACTGCAATGCAAACAGCACACTCACTGTGTATATTCTTAGTGCCACCAGGCTTGTTTTGTGGTAGAGAAGATTTATTTGTATGGAATTTGTCTGGGAGGGCGTTCTTAAACAGTTTCACACAGCTCCAGTACACTCATAAAGTTGATTTGTATAACATCCGTCATTGAAATGTCTTCACACAGGCACTTGTGTGTATCAACTATGCAGGTTTTATACGTAGTTCTCTGGTGGTTTAAAAGCATGATAACTAAGAATAATTTAGTTTGTGAATAGAGAAAGTTTTCGAGTTTTAGAGAATCAGTTTTATTGAGCAATTAGGTCAAAGTAAAAGTAAGAAAAGGCACCATCCTTTTAGAAGAAAGAAAGTATTATTAAATGCTACCAAAAGGAAAGGAAAAGTTTACATAGTTTGGTACATTTGCTACAACTGTAGCGCATAGTTTGGCATTTTGGGGCATATCCTTATTCGCTGTCTTGCCAAGAGTTAGATGAGAAGATCACTACTACTCACATGCGCATTAAGTATGGAGTGACTGCCAGGAGGCAGTTAGCTTTGCTTAGCATAAAGACTGGAAGCAGGGGGAAACAGCTAGCCTTTCTCCAAAGTTAAAAAATCTGCACTTCTATATCTTGTTTGTTTAATCCGTAACAAAAAGAAATATAAAAACAACAATTTGTGGTTAGAAGGAGAATTATTTGCTTTAACTGTTTCTTAGTGAACAGCAGTTCATTCATCCACACAGCACTTCTATGCATAAATGCTGACTGTTGGCTACCTCACAGAGACAACAAGACTCCAGGAAGTCCCTGCACCCGGCTATTATTAGCTAAAATATAATTAGAGCACATAAGTCCCTGCAAAACCACATATTGTTGTTTTTACATTTCTATTTGTATATGTGTTATATGAGACACAATATGTTAATTAGTGAGCTTCAGAGAGCCACAGGCTAGCTGTTTCCACTTGTTTTCTATGCTGAGCTAAGCTAATTGTCTCCTGGCTCCAGCTCCATACTAAACGCAGAGACATGAGGGTGATATCGATCTTCTCATAACTGTCAATGTCAAATTAATCCTTTAAGTTGTAATATTGGTTGCATTTTCATAATTTTTCAACTATAGTACCCCATTTTGTCCTTTTAGCATGCAGTAAACCACTAACACTACCTTATATAAGTGATATCGTTCACTTGGAATTATTTTGAAAATCTAGTCCAAATACAAATATAGAAACTGTGACACTGTGGACCAAACGCTGTTTTTTCTTTGTCTGTCAAACTTCTTAAGATGAAGTCTTATTTTGTCTGCTTACAGTGAGTGATGACAAGTTAGAAGATAAACACTGAATTCCAGAGAAGGAAGCAAATGTAAGAGGTTGACTGTTCAAGAATTTGTTTTCGGAATATGTTTGAAATACATTTTCATTTCAAACATATCCCAGAAACAAACTTACCAAACTTACAAACAGTATCTCTATAAACTATCAGGATTTATTAGATATTAAATGTTTCCCCTCCAAATGGGAAGCATGAGGCTCTATGTTTAGTCTGGCCTGCTGCTACTGTAAAGGCATTAAATGGTAAAAGGTCAGTCTCGTACATCTTAGTAGTGACAACAGTTTCCCTGCTCTACTTCATTTTGATTGATTCTGGTGTGTGGTGTTAAGAATTCAAGTGTTTGTCTACAGATCACCCTGATTTACCTTTTTGCAGTGATTTATTCAAACAAAAGTTATGTTGGAATCAAACCTGAGCATCATTTCTCCTTCTCCTGTCTTTCATCTCTAACAGCCCCACTTTCAGTGAAATTAAAGCTGCCAAAGAATCTCTCCTCTCAACTTTGATTTTCCAGTTTTTTTGCTGTTAATAATATTTACCTGTGCGATAAGACCTTGCCTTTTGCTCCACAAAGAATTATATCATTGATATGACAAGTCATTGTTATCTCTTAATGATACATTTCTTTGGACATACATTTTTAAAGAAAAGTTCAACAGGGCTGTTTCCAACTGTTAAAGCTAAATCAGCTCAACAGCTGACCCTGTGCTAGTTTTCCTGCATCCTCATTTGGCTGCATTCCTAGATCAACTACAAACGGAAGGACAATCCCAACAGTTAGGCATGATGACGCTGGCAAAAGCGATCTTGCTCTAATCAGACCACCATCATCAATCATACTGTTCATGTTAGCAAGGATCTAGTGCAATTGAACCTAAACATTTAGTAATGTGAGAACTTTTTATGTGTAATTGGATGATACAAATTATATTAAAATGCCAAAAAGTAACTATATCATCCTGGAATAACACAGAATGAAACTTGTAAATAGCATTCAGTGAAAGAGCAGAGCAGGGTATTACATGTAAACACACCAACCGATATTTTTGACGCAAAGAGGGCACCCACCCGTGGTAGGTTATAAATTGGCCTGAATCTGTTCACCGTTGCTTGTTTGCCCCCGCTCATTGTTCTACAAACTATGTAGTTTCACAACTCTTTTTCCACAGAGGTCTTGTCAGGTTCACCAGAAAAGGAGGATGGAGAAAAGGATCTTCCCCTTCATTCCATTCATAACCACAGCTGTTAGCCTTTGTCTTCCTCCCTATTAATGAACACACTGTCTGCTCTTGTTTACTTCTTTATGATTGTGAAACAGAGACAGCCCTGGCTAAAGTTGCACAGAAAATGACTCAGAATGGACAACTGTCACTTTTATTTTTCCCTGGGCTGCATTCAATGGCTCAGTCAAAACAACTACAGCAACGTGTAAGTCATGTGAACACGGATATTGAGAGTAGCCTCAAGTAAACTTTATATTTTTGTCAGGGTGCTATGTGTTAAACGATGGGGTGAAGTGAGGATAAGGTGTTTCATCCAGCAATCACTCCAATAAACTGACTTTAATGAGATACCTCAGAAAGTGCCGAAGGAAAATTGATCTATATTATCCACATTATTTGACATTTGACATTTTTTTCTGCTTAACACATTAGCAAGAGATACTGACAGTGATGCATTTGCTGTGATGTCATAGGTATACTGAAGCAGAAAGTATTGCTGGCTTTTCTTGTGAGAAACTTCAACATCTGAACGGGAGCGCATAGAATTCCTCGCTATTAATGGAGAACTGGCCTCTGGGTCTGTGGCTGATAAAGCTGAGGTATGTGACTGAAGTCAGCAACCTTGAAAGCCGAGCAGCCCACGCTTCTGGTAAACTGGCCCCGCACCCTGTGTGTACAGGAGCCTAACAGTGGGCTGTACAGAGGTGGTGGTCCATTTTGGGGGAAGATAGCTGGAGGGTTGAACAGCTCTGGCTTTGTCAGTTACATCTCCTGGTGGGAAACCGATACTGGATAGTGACCAAGAATCTTTGTCATATATCAAAGGTCTGGAGTTCACCCACCCTGCCATTGTTCGTTGGGAGAAGCTGGACTCCCCTGTCTGGAGGGCAGACTACACATTAAACTCACTGTCATGTTGGTGCTATTCAAATGCACAAGGAAGATGAGTAAAGCCAGTGACAAATGACAGCGCATGAGGTCAAAGCAAATGCATCGCTAAACAGGACAGGTTTTCCCTTACACTTACTTTCTGTGCACATGGCTTTGTGTGGCTGCAGGCCAGACTGAGACAGATACAAAAAGCCTGTTGGGTCTTGTAAGCAGGTGGGAGAGCAAGAGCATGGGGAGCAGTATGAGATGTCTGGAGCAGTAATGATGGCACTCTCACAATAACCACCAGACATATAGGGGTCACCGATGAATTTGACTCCAACCTAACTGTGACTGATGTTAGTGATGAGTCATTTGTGAACAATGTAATTATTTTTGGTAAGAATAAAAAGTAGCCGATACGCCCAGGGCAAAAGTTGTTCTTATGATTCATGTAATTGTTCATACATGGAATACTAGATAATTATCCAATAAAATGTGGGGTTCATGAGCAGCCACGTCAAGGCAATTTCCTTATTGATGCGTTGTTTTTCCATCTCAAATCAATCAGAATGTCCAAAAACAACTCTCAAAGCAGCCAGTCAGTAAGGAAAAAATAAGAGTGGATATTAAAGCAGTTGCCCAAAATGAATATGTGTTTTTCTGCTAATGTCATTCTTCCATTGTTATTTATGTGTAGTATTCAAGTCATTGCTCAGTATAACATATAAGATACTGTATAAAGTCACAGGCCCATAACTTTTTCCAACAGGAATTGTCAGTGTTAAGTGAATGAATAGATTCTCCACCTCCAGCTTGTATTTCACATGTTTATGCCAGAGGATATATGGTTGGGAATAACTCCAAAACCAGCCTCAAGGGTAGAAGCTCACACAGCTGCACACTTCTTTTGGCTGGGGACTGGTTAAAAAGAAATACTAATTCATCTATTTACATCTTCTCTCTCTCTACACGTTCAATGGCTGCTTGCACAAAAGTCACTCAGCTTAAAAAACAGGAGCTTGTACTGTTCTGACAAATGTTTTATCTACTCCTGCTCTATTCATCCATTTCCTTGTGGAACTGATAATAACGCTGTGTTTAAAAACTTCCAACCAGGCTCAACATTGTTGTTCATGTCTCAGTGATAATATAATCCAGTGGAAGAAAGGATACTGCCAGGAACCACCTCGATTAAACATATCATGTATGCAGCGCTTTTTCTCTGCTGTTTACTGAAATGAATGTGGTGTCTGCTGTGCAGCTTAACTCCTGGACTGAGAAGAGCTGAAAAAGCTGTAGCGCTTGAGTTTAATTGGCTCTGTAGAGAGCAGACAGACAGTCAGGACAGGAAAACACATATCAGTCACCCACAGACACCCTTCGCCTCCCCAGTATCAGGGGCACCTGAGGTCAACCACTTTTAAAGAGTCAAAGCATTTTGTCACACCAGTAAAAAGCACTCTGTCTTTCTTGCATCTCACTTTTTTCTCTCCTCTCCATAGGAAAGGCAAACTTGTAGTTTCTATCTCCAGGACGGCTGGTACTGGTTAAGAGCATTTCTGGCCATTAATACTCCAGCCAGTGGGGCACTTTTTAATTACCCATTCATGAACACTGAAAATACTGGCATGCCTGTAATTGACCTGTACAGTTTTAATGCCATATGTCTCAAATTGTAGTTGTGGCTCACTTAATGATGGTTACAGTTACAGTTACAGTTGCCAATCCAAGCAAATGTTGTTTTTCTGTGAGTGGGGTGTCAACTACGTATACCTATTTAAACATAAAATAAACATGTAAGGGAAGCAAAGTGTATCCAAAATGCCTACACTGTAGACTGTGTACACAAGTGTATGCATGTATATGTGCATGCACAAAGAGCAAAAAGTAAGCACGTGGGCTGTTTTCGTCCTCTGCCATTTAGAGGTGAAGGTCAAGTCCAGAGGCAAAGGGCCATGTCTTGCTACATGCATGTCAAAGGACAAAAACATGGAGTGCTGCAGGGGGTTTCGAGGCTGGAATGTGTCCATGGTGCCTGTGGTCTCCTGTCTGTTGGTAGAAAATGATATGCAGTGTCTGGGTAATTGCAGGGGTCATAAGTGAGTACCACAGACCAACCCTCGATGACCTAAAGGGTGTCATTACATTCTGGAGAACTTTGAACATAGTGGAGATGTCTATCAGCAACTGGAACCTTGAGGGGTCAGCAGAGGTATACAGATGATCGATGAAGAGTATTAGCTTCAGCTAGTGGGACTAGATGAGACACAGGAATGTGATTTTGTCTGGAGTGACTCAGCGGGGTGCAGGGAAGAGGTGAAAACAACTGCATGGGTGTAATATTTGTTCTGTCTCTGGACTGAGTGTGTGATGGGTCACACTGTGGTGCAAGCTGCATTTTTTTGGTACACGTTATTACTAGGTTTGCATTTTGCAGCTGAATTATATAGGTAAACAACAATTTTGTAATTGGATTTGGATTTAACTTTGTATCAGTATATCTCAAAGCTGCACAAGTCAATATATTTATATTAGTTTGTTAAATATCAAGCTAAGTTAGCTTACTTTAGCATAAAGACTGGAAGCAGGCACCAGCTAACCTGGCTCGGTTCAAAGGTAACAAAATTTGCACAATGGCACCTCTAAAGCTCACTACTCAACATTTTATAGCTTGTTTAACTCATGGATGTATTAAAGCACTGGATACGCCGTGACTGCTAACTGCTACTCGCGGTATTGCAGTGAAAAAAATCCCCTGTGGCCCAAAAAGCTGCCATTATAAAAGAGATGTCTATAAAACTGTTGACAGGACACCCCAAACTGCAACATTAAGACTCTTTCTACTATGACTTTTGTAAAACTTTCCTCAAGTCTAGAAATACAATTCTAAAATCTGTGACGTCATCTCAATGTAAAGTCTATGAGCCGAGCGGGAAGTTTCTCCAGTTTTTTTCCTCTTGCTTTGGTTCTTTTTCTGCATTGTATCAAGTGTTTTGTCCATTAGTCAATTTTAAGTTGAGTCGGGAAAACGTGTGAAAATTGAGCTAAACCTGGTACATTTAGATTGATGTTGTTAAAATGTGCATTGTCTCCTATAAATAAACATATAAAAACTAAAAACTCTCAGCAAGAAAGCAAATAAGCACATTTCCCAAAATGTGAAACTGTTCCTTAACAATGCATCAAATTAGGTGTGTCTTGTGATGACCAACCCAAAGATCACTATCACCCGAGTATCCCTCTACAGAGCATTTTAGCGTTTTTCTGTTCATTGTTTTCATTTTATGAGCAACAACTTCACTGTCTGGGTTCACTGTCGTTTCCAGCGGCAGCAGGCAGCTGCTTTTAGCAAAAGATAAACCCACTGTATACCAGCAGGCAGACAAAGTTAGTGGCTAGCTGTGTTAGTTAGAAAGTTAGCAACTAGCATTTAGAAACTAAAAAGCCAGATATTTCCCTCAGGAGGAATATTACATTCATTAGGTGGCCAGAAACATTACTACAAATGAATAATATCACTCTGTATCTGTTGAATGTGTAAATAGAAAAAAAAAATTCCTCACACTTTTGCCATATCATCTTTATAAGGTGATAATATGTCAGTATTGTGCTTACAGCTGGTTTTGCTGCTCCCATGTGGGTAAAAAAGTAAATTAATAAAACTTCAAGACTCACATCTGAATCAGAGACAGAATAATTGGATCAGGACATACCTACTTCAAGGCCAGGGACATTCTGTTCAGTTTGGTATGACAGCGGGAAACATGAGTGCACAAGCTGAGAGAATGATGAAAATGATTACTATTCAACCCAGACATTTAAGGTCTGGCTTTCCTGGACACGTTTTTGGCCTAATGCTTGTGTCGTGAAAGGTAATGAGTTGATATTACTGGAACAAATTGACTGTTGAGTTGCAGCTGACTAAACAAAGTGCATTCTCACACCAAGTGATGGCAACTGTCTATGAGCACTTGTGCATAGGTAAATTAGTCTGTCTCACCTAACTATTTAAGATAAAGGCATTAAATTTTCCCCCAGAAATTAAAGTTAAATTTGCAGAATAACAAATCACTACAAGAAATAGATATCAACAGTTGTTTAAATTCTGAAATTTTTCCTCTATAACCTAGTTTAAGAAAGCTGGCTTTTCTCCTTGAACTCACATGCGGTCCCGGAGGGCGGTCTATGAGGAGTCTGACTTATCAGTAAAAAAACAATAGTTACATCCAACTGGAAGTGTTTTTTCCCAGATAGCGTCCAACTAGGCACAGAGGACAACCACAGCACTGCAGTATATTATTATGAACTGCCACTGTTATCGCAGGTCATGCATTAATACAACACAGTTGTCGAAAACACAGTTTTAAGCCCAGTAAAGGATGTTCGAAACGGAAGAAATTTAGGGAGGATGTTAGGAAGATATCAGCCGTTAAGATGAAAAATATTCTGTCTTCACTTCAGTAACAATAGGCTCGTATTGTTTGACTGCCAGAGGTTTACTGTCTGTGTTTCACTGCTTGTAAAAGGGCGGGACGCTGTGTGCACACATGCAAACACATCTGTGCAGACATACTTTCAGCTTTGTTTTTATATGCATGCACACCCGACAGTTTGAAATCACACACAATGTACATACATATATATTATATAATATTTAATAAATCATAAATATTTGTGTCTTTCTTCAGAATGAGTCACCAGATCTCACAGAGGAGCAGTTACTTATCCTGCTGGATGAATGTGAGCTGACAAAGAAATGGAGCCAGGACCTTGAGATGAATGACACAACTCCATGAGACCTTAAAGAATACACAGATGAACCCGATCCATCCGAGGCCCTGCTATCAGAATGTCTATCAAAAGATACATCACTGCTGGGATGTCACAATCAGGCTACTAGGGGGGTTGTAAGAGACACAATCCTGAGTGATGCATTCAGGGGGCATTCTGTAAGGATTTATATACATATAACTGTCTTCTATACATTAAAGGACCCGTGTGTAAGATTTAGTGGCATCTATTGGAACAGACTTGGCAGAAATGGAATATAATATTCATAAATATGTTTTAATTAGTGTATAATCCAAAGAAAATTAGAATCTTTGTGTTAGACGTTACCTTAGAATGAGCCCTTTATATATACATAGGGAGCGGGTCCCCTTCCACAGAGGCTGCAATATCGCAATGGACAAACCAAATACTGGCTCTAGAGAGGGCCTTTCGTGTTTTTTGCAAGTCTCGTGGCCAGCATAGGTTTTCCTACTTGCTTGGAATTGAGGGGGGGGGGATTCATTTGGTTGCAATCTGCAACCTCACCACTAGATGCCACTAAATCATACACACTAGTCCTTTAAAACAATGTGTCAGTATTGGGGAAAAAAAACATGTTTGTAGTTTTAACACTTGGTTAATGGACAAACTGGGGATGAGAACTGTTATTTTTATTCTAATTGCCCTCCAAGTTTTTAATATGCAGCTGGGTTGCATCCCATTGTTTTTATTTGTGTTCATGGCCCTGCATGAGGAAACAGAGCAGCAGGACCACCTTTTGTATTAACCTAAGTATCATAGATGAGAACAGAAAATTGCTGTCATTAAATGTAATAACTGGGTACAGTGGCCACAGAATGTTCTGCTGCACACAAACACACTCAGCTGATAGCAATGTGTCTTTGGGGTGAAGTCTGCACACTGTAATGTATCAACATTAAGCCTCTCCTATGAAATACAGAATGTCTGTGTTAGTGATGTGTGGTCAGACGCCTAGTGTGGCTGTTAATGAGGACAGGGGGATGATGTGTACTCCACAGGAGTGATAGTCAGATCCAGTTCGGCTCCAACCCTTAAAAAGCAAAGCATTCCTTTCATTCCTGCCCCTTAGAAGGATCTTCTGAAATTGGATCCTGTGTGAGTTCTTTCTAGCTTAATTTTCATTATGTTAAAAAATAAACATGAGCCCGCTGACAAATGATGGCCAGCTTTGAGAATTCAGCTTTCAGTTTGTTTGGAGGATTTGTGGAGCTGTTGACACGGTTCCTATTTGCTCGTGCTTGCACAGCGTGAGTGGCTCGTCTGCACCTGGCTGACCTCGGCCTAGAGGTCCCTCCTTTCCTCTCTCCTGGCATGGGACACCTACGGGCCTGTTCATCTCACTCTTCACCTCACCCACACATTCTGACCCCGACTAAACGGCAGGAATTATCTCACATTCCTTTGGACTGAAAGCATGTCGGCCAGGTGAGCCTCCAAGGTCAAACCCCAACAAGAGCCCAGCTATAGTGGAACCTGCAGCACTATCTGTCCAGGAATCTAAGCAGACACCTTAGCACAGGTCCAAAAGAGCACACACAAACTTTTCCAGGCTGACTGCACTTAATAATGAGACTTCATTCTTATACTAATTCCATAAATTTGTAATAATTTGATAGATATATACACACCATATGTGCCATTTTTGTCTATTTTACAAATATCATCTATGTAACAGACATAGAGTGGGAAGATATACTGCTCATTTGGGGTAATGGAAACAAAGTGAGCTCACTCTGGTAAGAATGAGGTCACTTCTAATGTATAGAGACCGGTGGCATACTGAGACAGTCTGGGTTTTCTGGCACGACCCTCACTGGTGCCTTAGATCACAGCTCTTTCTAGTCCTGTGAAAGATCTAAATTAGCAGCCGAAGTTCAGTTTGCAGATGATATACTGGTCCAGCACCAGCATAAAAGTCAAAAAGATAGCTAGTGTATGGATACCTCATCTACCTTGACAAGTTTTATTGGGACATTTTTATGAAAACGGAGGAATTTCAATGCACATACCTTCTGGCAAGAGTGGACCACAGCCAGCTGACGGTGCCGTAACTTAAATTCATTTCCTTAAAGAGAGTGAATTTATCACTCTAAAGTGCAAAATTCCTCATGTCTGTGGATCATGTGGAGTGTTGTCATTTGAAGGTGTAAGGAGATGCCTGTGTAATGTGTAATCAGATCTGTATGGATGTGCTGTTTAAATGGGTTATACTTCATATTGAGTTTTCCTGCTGTTGACTACCAAGGATACTCCCTTTCTCCAAGACTCAACTAATGGATTCCAGTTGCTTGACACAGCATGACTCGGCTCCCTTTGCTTTTCTAGGGAGAAGACCTCAATCAAAGTGGGTATGAAGTCCAAAAAATCACAGAAAAAGAAGCCTAGGTCTTGAACTATTCAGACTATTTAACTGTTTGTTTGACAGTTAAATAGCTTAAGTGCAAAATGACACCAAAACACAGTGATACGTTTTTCCTGAAGTGTTTATTGTTCACTTGACATTACAAAATAACAAGTAGGAGTATAAACAGCACGTTGGGTAGAAACTATGGTACAAATGTTTATAGAAAAGCTTCACTAATAATTAAAAAAGACACATATAAAACCAAAATAACAAAGACATCCTCATGTCAGTGTGCAAATAAGTTTATACATACAGACAGAAACGCTTCCATATGAGGCTACGCTTCTAGATAAATTATTTAAATAGCATACAGTATATCTACACAAATGAAATAACCTTGACATAAAACAAACATAATAACTTATCAAAAATGCACAGGAAATACATATAGCACAACATAGTCAAGACAACATTTCTTTAATCCTTTACGTTCCTGTTTGGGCTTCTTTTGCTACAAAAATATCTTATATACAGCATATAAATGATAGTAAAGTCTTGCTAAAAAAAAAAAAAGAAGCCAACCAATTTATACTCTGTTGTTAAGACAAGTGATTCTTGTGTATTGCTGGCCTCAATACAAAAAGAATTAATGAGGTAATATTTGTACATAAAGGGTTTCCTTTGATTTTCCCTTGTCAGAAATGTACACACATGCTCAGGCACACCATTCATGCACACTGTGCAGAAGCAGAATATTTAGAGATACTGTAAGTGATGCCTATCTCTTCCTTTTTTTTTTTTACTGTTTTGGTCAAAAGTAATGCTATATCTTGTCATGAGAGGATCTGATTTCAGTTTATTGGAAGGTGTTGCTGACAACATGATGGCGAGATGCAGAAATGAATGAGAATTAAAGCCTGTATGATGAATGAGTACATAAGCATACAAACAGCCATACTTACAATGGTGACTTATAACAGGAAATAGACTGGCCCTCGGTGTTTACGTCCCTTGACATGTTCGATAAAGAGTAGAGATATTAACGTTACATTTCCTAATAATTACTGTTCAAAGCGGTGTACAACGTGCCTGCTTTGGGGCCCTGTGCTGTCCTGAATTGTGCTGTCCTCGTTTCTTCTAGTGCTCTTTCCTGAGAAGACTAGTTATAATGTTTTGGGCCAGCCTTAAGCCTTGGGGAAATAGAAGACCCCGTGATAATAAAGGCCTGCAAGATTGTGGGGTGATGGGGTCATCAAAAGAAATCAAAAGAAAATTTGACTTGGTTGTCTTCATAGCAATGCTTGTTGGGTGGCACACATGCACAAACACACAAACAACATTCACTCTCTTTGATAGTAACAGTCAGTCCATACTGCCCATGGTCCCTCAACAGTTCCTTCAAGGGGTAATTTTCCCCCAGCCAAAAAAAGTTCTCCTACTGCTTTCTTCATACTGAAACAAGTATCTTTGAGTCCACAGCAGATATTAATGCTCAAAAAAAAGTAAGAACATGAAACTCTCTTCCCTTTGGTCCCTCATCCTCAGAAGAATACCGCCAACCGACAACAGTTCAGGTGTGCAAAGCAATAAATGTGGCCCTCCTTCAACACAGACCAGAGCAACAAAGTGAGAGGGCCAATTTCTTCTGAGCAGAGCTGCGCTTACAATTTGAGTTTGGTGCAGAATCATCATTGAACTTTCACTTAAGTCCTGAGGTCAGTTTACCTCACGTTAGCTCACTTGCTCATTATTCCTCCAATGTGCATTTCTCAAAGGAAAAGTTAAAAAGACATCGATCCAGGTCTGAAATGATATACTGATACTGACAGACTGATACATTCTTCTGGAAGGCTCTGCGGTCCAATTATGTATCTGAAAGAAATCAAGGACAGAAAACATTAAGAATAAAATCTAAGGTCATGATACAGTGATTTTTAATATGTCAAACCATCACTTATATGCTCTTTAAATGTCTTACCTCTGCATTCGTATTTAAGGTCTGAGAAGTAAACCATCTCCTGAGAGAAGACATACAAGCCTAGTCGCCCACCAGCATACGTCTTGTCATAGATGTTTCCAGAATCGGCCATGATTCTCTTGCCTTCATACATTACCACTCTACAAAAGAGAGGGTAATCACATGAGCTCATTGCCATGTCAATATAAAATTGTGCAGATTTGTAATTAAATTAAATATAGCATGCCTCTGAGGTTTTGAACTCACCTAATAAGTCCAGTCTTGGGTCTGTGGGTCAGGTGCCATCTGTAGGCAGTGAAATCCTTCCAGCCAATGTTCTTGGGGTCATGCCACAGAGTACGCACCTGGAAACAAAGAATTAGAAAATGTTAAATCGAGAAAAAAATCACACATTGCGTTCACTTGTATCCTATATGCAACTATCAGCCGATTAATCTGCACTCACCTGTCCTGGGGTATCTCCAGTGTGCCACAGGGCATTCCTCAGGTGCTCACCAGGCCCAGTGGTGGAGTTGACCACCTTGATGGAAAGGCCAGAGTAGCCTTGAGCTCTTGTGGGTGTGTGGGACCAGTACGTCTGCGTGATCTGTTTCCACATGACTGTGTAGAAGCGAGAGCTGGACTGGTAGCCAAACACGAAGCCAGCATAGTCGTCATCTCTGTCCGTGTTGATGAAGAATGTTCCACTGAAATCCACTGCGCTGAACTCGTCAAAACCTGAATTAAGACAGGAGATGGTTCAGAATTTGTTGGCTACTACTTTGTGTCTGTGTATTTGTAGAAAGATGCCTGTTGTTAGCTTACATACCAACAGCAATGCCAGGGTCACAGTTGACAGTCTGCACCAACTCCTTGCCCTGATGCCGGACCACCCAGTTGGGGTCAATCTGGGAGGTGCCCTTGGGGTCCAGAGGAACCATCTGAAATCTGCGGAAGTCTGTTTCACTGATGTCAAAGTTCTCCGGGCACACGTCATCAATGTCCAGAACATTGTCTTGGTCGAAATCGTCTTTGCACACATCACCACGACCATCACCTGAGAGGAAAATAAAGATATTTAAACATGGAAATTAAACAGAAGGGGCTTCCCTTTACAAGACAAGATTAACCCAGATTTTCTATACGAGGATGTCCAATGATTTGGACCATATTTTGCCCATTGAGAGAGTGACTCACCATCAGAGTCCAATTGATCAGGGTTAAAGGCCAGTCGGCAGTTGTCTTTGTCATCAGGAATGCCATCATTGTCATCATCGTGGTCACAGGCGTCACCCTTGCCATCCTTGTCGTGGTCTGCCTGGTTGGAGTTGGGGATGTAGGGGCAGTTGTCCAAATTGTTCTGGTGACCGTCCTCGTCAATGTCCTGGTTGTTGTCGCACTTGTCTCCAATGCGATCTGAGTCAGAGTCAATCTGTAGGAGAGCAGAATTCCTTTATGATGAGATTTCCCACAGAGCAGCTCTCAGACTATAAGACGATTGTCCTCTCATCAAGTAGCCCTTCACTGTTTTTCACCAGCCTCAATATGAGAGGTGCAACTCTGGATTTGATTTAAATGTAGCCCCTTGTGTTCAGGTATGTGAGCAATGTCCCTTCAGACAATTGTTCAGTGTGCTTGCACCTCAGGAAAATTACACATTCATATTTGTTCCAAAAGTGGATGAATAGAGAAGAGAAGAGGGAGCATTGCGCTCTTTTTCCTCAAAGCTGTCACATTCCTTTCTTTCATTAAAGCAGGTGCAATTTGTGGCCTTGATGCTGTACACATGACAGATTGGGCTATGTTCAGAGTGGCTTGTAAAAGAAAGGTGAAAGGTGAGATCTGACATTACCTGATCAGGGTTATGCTCCAGAGGGCAGTTGTCACAATGGTCTCCCACTCCGTCTCTGTCAGTATCTCTCTGATCCACATTGTAAACATATGGGCAATTGTCGTTCTCGTTCAGAATACCTGTTGAGTCAAAACATACTTATCTTAGTCTCCAGGACTGTGCAAATTATTTTAAGGCTAAGGGAAGTCATGAAAGATATAATTGATGGAATCAGGAAAGATCACTTACCATCACCATCAATATCAACAGCACAGGCATCACCCTCTCCATTGTTGTCAGTGTCAGTTTGGTCAGTGTTAGCCTCGAACACACAGTTGTCACAGTGGTCGCCGACATCATCCCTGTCTGCGTCATACTGGGCAGGGTTGTACACTCTTGGACAGTTGTCCTAAATTGATAGAGAAAAATAAAAAAGAGCAATAAAATTACTAAAATGGGTCAAAGCAAAAGATATTTATAGGAACAAAACTTTCATTTTCATGGCTTGTTTTCCCTCTAACTTCTGCTGGAATGTGATATTCCACTGCAAGAGAGCTGGTAATTTTTACCTCAGCATTTTTCTTGCCAGACTTTCCACATCCACACTAAGAATTATGGGCAACAAGCCACCCCGTCTTTATGCCAAAATTATATTACACTATTCCTATACCACTGGCTTTCCACTTTGACTCTGATGAAAGCACACAGACACTGAGACTTTACATTCCTATTGCCCAGAGGAAGGATGGCTACTGCTGATTGCTATGTCTGGTCTCTGAGAAAAGCAGGGTTTTGGCTAAAAAAAATGCTGTGATGACTCACCCTATCATCGGGGATCCCATCATTGTCATCATCATGGTCACATTCATCACCCAGGCCATCTTTGTCATGATCTTCTTGGCCAGAGTTGGGAAGGCTGGGGCAGTTATCCTATAAAGAAACAAAGTAGTGGTTAGGGAGGCAATCATCACAATGATATACTGCAGATGGATAATGATAGCCTTTTGTATTTCTGTCCATGTGGGGTCTGGCTACCTTTTTGCAGTGGTAGGTAGCATTCTCCACACACAGCAGATCAGTGTTGGGCCATCCATCCAGGTCAGTGTCCTCTCCGCAAATATGGCCATTCCCAGCATACCCTGGCTTGCACTCACATCGGAACATGGACTCGGAGAAGATGCCCAAGTAGATGCACTTTGCATTTTTATTGCAGTTGTGGCTACCATCCTGGCAAGGGTTACGGGGTGTGCAAACCTAAAAAGAAATGACAGTGAATTAAGAAAAGACACAAACAGCTAGCCTACAAGCCACAAGCACAAGGAGTAAGTAATAATTCATACCTGTTTTTTGGCAGTTGCCTGCTCCACTCCTCTTCCGAAGGGCTGAGGACCAGAGAAACGTGAGGGGCAGGGCAAGCAGTTGTAACCTGGCTCAGTGTTCTCACAGCGATGGACTCCGTTGTGTGTATGGCAAGCATCAGGGACCTCTTTACACTCATCAATGTCTTTGCAGGTGATGCCATTTCCTTTGTAGCCAAGTGGACACCTGCCACATCTGAAAGAGCCATCGGGGAAGCTGGTGCACTTTGCGCCAGGGAAGCATGGGTTGGAGAGACAACCATCTGTACAGAGAAAGAATCGGTACTTTAGAATGGTAATCTGTTGTGTATGTATGTCTTTTTCTTTAAAAACTGTTAAATCTAAAATGCTTACCAACAGGGCAATCTTGTTTGTTGCACACTTGAGACACTGTGGCATCACCAACACAATCCTTTCCTCCATATTTGGGGACAGGATCAGAACAGAGACGTTTGCGGGTCTGGATTCCTCCACCACAGGTAACAGTGCAGGTGTCCCATGGTGACCAAGGTCCCCATCCTCCATTGACTAAAAAGTATAATAAAATCAACATTCAGTATGTTCCCCTGAATCCATACACTTGAACATAACTTTGCCACTAAAATTCGACTTACTAGGACAAGGAGACTTTTGGCAGATTTCGGTTTGACGTCCTTCTCCCTGGCAGTCCCTGCCACCCATCTGTGGTGTGGGGGAGTTGCAGAGGCGGATTCGGGTGATGACACCCTCACCGCAGGTCACAGAGCATGATGACCAAGGAGACCAATGACTCCAGCCACCGTCCTGTTTGACTGTGAGCAATACACACAATTAATTCATCACACTCATTCATCAACAGAAAATATTTATTATCACAATGGCTGAGTTAAGACTTACAGCGTTTGTCGCATTCCTGGGGGTAGCAGTCACGGGTCTGGACAGAGGTGCCCTCACAGTTGCTGTTGATGCGGTCACAGGAGCGTCCACGCTGCTGGATGCCCCGACCACAAGTCACTGAACAAGGGGTCCATTCAGACCAGGGGGACCATCCATCCTCTGCATAGTCACTTGCTGTAGGGGGAAGACATAAAGGATGAGATTTTTTTTTACTGTGGGAGGAAGAAATCAAGAAAGAAGTCTAGAAAATACTATGAAAATGATGAAAATTGCAGTAGATTTAAAGGAAGCTTACGTGTTCCACAGCGAGGGCAGCACTCTCCATCGGGCACGGTGGCATTAGCACAGGGGATCAGAGGGCAGGAGATTTTACGACACACAGTAGCAGAGTTCTGAATAGAAGAAAAGGTTGAATTAGTACAAGAATAATGAGCAACAGAAAAAAACAGGAGTTTTGCTGATACTGTTCCGAGCCTAATTGCTGTATTTCACAATAGAGTGATCTTTATCAGGGACATGACACTCCTGCTGTGTTGATAGAAAACATAAAAGTCACTAGCACTCTCCAGCTAACACCTAATGGATTACACAATACATGAACACCCTTCACTAGATGCTGCTAGAGCGGGGAAAATGCCCCATGCTGCTTTGTTGATAGTTTCAAAGAAGTGATGATGGCTTTCAGACATAAGCAAAGAGGTAATAAATGGAGGTGCTAATATAAACACTATTATCACTTTATTAACTGCGGGGATACAGGAAATACAGTTATGTCTCTCCTCAGCTGATCCCTGGCTTATTTAAAGGTTGCATTCCAGCAGGTGTGATGACACTTACCTGGCAGGTGCACTCGGTGCAGCCATCCACGGTCCATTCATCTTTGTCCATGTGCACAATGCCATTGTGGAAGCAGATTCCACTGTGGATGTTCATTTGATTTTTCAGCAGAGTGCTGTCCTCAGACTGGAGGAAAAAGGAGAAAGAAAGAGAGAAGGGGTTTGCTTTAGGATGGAGGATGGAAAACTTTCACTTTGCCAAGGTTCCAGTACAGATGAATCACTGACCGACATCGTGATTAAGACATTTCTTGACTCTAGCGAAGCAGTGCAAATACAACCGACAGCCAAACATATTTGTGTATTCACATGGGTCTCATTAAGGACTTGGCTGGCAACTGCCATTACAGCGACAAGTGGCTACGCACTGGGAATGCGTTAACTGGAAGCATAAGGAAAGACAGAGGGGAGAGGACAAGGGAGAATGGATGATGACAAAGAGCAGACCCCAATGGGCCTTGGAGCTTACCACTTTGCGGAGCTCATTTGACAGCTGTTTAACAACTACGCCGAGTCCCTTGAGCTCCTTAAACATGCTTGCGATGTCCTCACAAGAGAAGCCACAGACATTCTGCAGATCTGAATGTAGGAGAGAAGAGTCCAGTTAATGACCTCACCTCTTAAAGTTTACAACTGACTAGTGAAACAGAGACAGAGGCTTGTCTCTTTGGGAAGGAGAGGTCTTACCTTTGGCTTTGTGGCCAGTGTAATCAGTCCTAATGGCAGGACTGGAGCCATTGACTGGGTTGTCCAGGGTCATGACATCAGTTAACGTAGCTGCAGGGGGAAAAGAGGAGAGAAGACAAATGAATGTCTGTTCACTGCCTTGGAAACGGGAGCAGGATGTGGTGGACCGTTTGTATTTTATATCAGATCCACTCTGTTACAGGTAATTGATATATTTAGTATGATTCTAAGATTTACCTTCACTGTGGCATCCCTTATTTCTCAGTATGGCATTCAGAGTGGTCCCAAAGACAAAGTGCACATTCTGAAGCACTCCCTGCAGGAAGATAAATTCCAGTTAGACACTTGAAAACTATTTAACATGCATTCACTTACATTAGATATTTCATAGAAGCACCAATATTAAAATGTGTTACATATTCTATTCTATAAAAGTATTGTTTATCAATCAATAGTGTATCAATAGTTATCTGAGCCAAAACACATCTTACCATAAATCTGTCTTTCACTGCTCCCTTTCCAATCCTGAGTCTGGCAATGTCTGCCACCTCCTGAGACAGCACTTTATAGATTGGCACATCCATCTCTGATACATTGATCTCCTCGCAGCCCACATAGAGTTGCGCACGGTCATCCTGAACGAACAGCGTGATGTTCCTCCAGTGTCCAGTGGCCAAATTCGCATCCTCGATGGACACGACCTGCTGCTGGTTCATGGTGGAGTAGACCACGTCCAAAGTGTTCGCCTTGCCATTGGAAACGATCTCGAAAATGGGTCCGGATCCGTCATTCTTCTCAATGGTTAAAAGGCTGCCCCTGGTTTTCTTGAACTGCTTCAGGTTGACCAGGAGGAGGAAGCCCCTCTCAGCCTGGATAGAGTCGATGAGGTCCCTGAAGGAGCTGTCGGGGATGGGGGGGATCAGGTCTGCGTTCAGGATCTTGTATGCAGGGCTGTATGGATCTGCGCCTTTGACCAAACTCACTCCATTGTGTCTCTTGTTTACCCGAGCGAGGTCAAATAAGTCATACACACTGTTATCATCCCGACTCTCTGCGGTCAAAGAATCAAAGAAAAGGAAAAGAACCGTTCATTTATTTTTTTTCTTTCATATAATCACAGTGTCCATAAAAATGCGCAAAAACACAGAAAACCTCCGAAATAATAAAATACATTCACCAAAAGAATATAAGAACGTAATTATCTTTATTTTAATATTATTAAAACAAATTTGAGTTCACTGTAACGTGAATGACTCAGTCACACATAAAGTCCCTACAGACTTTAATTGTAGTCGCTATATTAAAGCTGCAACCACTTCAAACGTTTTTACACTTTTTTCCCGTGAACATTTTCAATTCTCACCTGCCAATCTTGCGCCCTCACAACTCCAAAGCATCAACAGCAGAAAGATGCCACACAGCATCATCTTGAACTCTCAAGTGAACGCTACTGCAACCAAAGAATAACAGACACACAGTTAAGGGACACGTCAAGGCTAAATCTTGTCATCAATAAGTAATAATCAATAATAGAAAATAGTCTACAAACCTTTAAAATGAAAAAATCCTCTGAAAACAGATAAAAAAGGAGAACAAAAGTCCTTCCTTGTCCGATTATGTATCCCTTCTTTCTTCTTTTAGTTGAAGCTCATCAGTTTAGGAATATTGTTGCAAAGTCTCTCTGAGCTCCTGTCCGAGATTTATTCCGATGCTTAAACTTATTCCACTGACTTATACCGCTGATAAGGGTGCTATTTAAACAGTTTAAGGACATTCCTGAGGTGCCTTTTGGACCAATGAGATGGCTGCAGGACAGTGGGACGGCCTTATTTTCTTACCTCACAGCCAGTCAGAGTAATATCCGAGACGCACACACACACGGGGAAAAATGCATTCCTGAGCTGAGTTTCCATCATCGGACAAATATTTCATACACGCACTGGAGCCAAGTGGTCGTTTCCGGTCAAATAAAAGTTTAATTATTCGGCAAATAGTCTTAATTTTATTTAACTGTTACTTTCTGAAAAGTATATAGATTTATTTTAATATGATCCAGAATAAGAGGGCCAATTAATTCGGCAGACTGGTAATAGAAAACCTGTTCTGAATGGATCTCAAAGTCATATAAAACACTAAATTTATTCCATCAGCCGCACCCGTGTATTAATACCAGCTCATATTTATGACAGACTATTCACTGGTTTATGGTGTGCTTCTTATTTTGCTATGACTAGTCTGGCCGCCAGGTGACTCATTGAGTAATGAATGTCAGGGTGTACTGTTATGATAGGAGGATAAATTGTTCTCTGTGCCTATAAAGTGTAAAGATACACATAAACAGACGCATTAAATTCAATTCAAGCATTTTTTTTTCAAGCTGGAAAAGTATTTATTGACTAAAAATAGTCAATACAGATAAAACAATACAATCTCAGGATCATGCCAGAATCTCATGGGAGATGATTCAAGTAGTGAGTGGGAACGAATGTTTTGTTTGATTCTAAAAGTGGAAGTTTTATAGGAAAATATGTGGGAATTACCAAACTGCATGTCTCATCCATTAATTCCATCCTTGTTTAAGATAATACACAAACGAGGTGTCTTCCTGAAAAATTGTTTAAATGGTCTGCATGGTGGATTCATATTTTACCATTTTTCATTGTTCATTGAAGTACAAGTAAAAGTACCAATACATGAATGCAAAAATACCCTGCATTAAAAAATCCTACTTGGGTAAAAGCACACAAGTATTATCAGCAAAATGTAATTTAAATATGGAAAGTAAAAGTTCTGCTGAAAAATGGCTCCTCTCACTGATTTTGCAGACTTTCGACAGACGGCTACAAACACTCCAAGTCACGACATCATCAAGCAGATGAAGGTTAAGGTTTATGGCTGAGCATTTAACCTTTGACCTCTTTCTCCCTCTCTTCTTTGCCAGACCACCACCAAGTAAAGACAGAGACTTGCCTCAGTTTAACTCTGGCAAAAGAAGCATTTGGCTCATTGAAAATCAGTGTTTGCCACCTCTTTGAATCACTGCAGCATGCAGACATTTGGATACAGAGGAAAGTTGAGGAAAGAGTGAGTGTGTGACAGAGATTTAACTCCTCTGGAAAAACAGGGGAGCACAGAGGCGCCTACATGTGCTGATGACTTACACTCTAAACTAGGGGGGCTGTCTAAAAATAGATAGATATGTGGACCTGTGATAGTAACGAAACATCTGGATACTGGTTTTTCAGCCAGTGTATACATACCACTGGAATGCAGGCTTTTATGTCCTCTGGTGTTTTTTGACATGATTTTCAACACATGTAGTACTCACCTTGGTGAAACATAAGCCTCCACGATAAGGCTGTAATGATGCTTCACTGGTCATTCAAATGGAAAATGGGTTCAAGCTTGTAAAATGGGATGGAGGTGGAATAAGCGTCTCTGGTCTCATGGGAAAGAGTTTTGGAGATATCATAGGCAGGTGCGACTGGACACATCTCTGTGGGCTTGACCGTGACCTCACAGTGTGGGAGGTGTAACTGACAAGACTGTGTTTGAGGTGCCAAGTTTGAATGAATACCCGCTAAACTGAGCCAAAACTGCTGCGGAAACAGCCCAAAGATAGAGTGTATTCCCCAGAACTTCTTCTTCTTCTTTCCAACTGGCGGAGACAACACGTACACACTTGAGTGAGTTCATTAGTGTTTAATTGTAGTGCTTCTCTGCTCTTTTCTGCATTCTGCTCTGGGACAAAAATACCCGATATAAGATATAATTACCTCATATACTCTAGTCTCTACTTTACTTCAGAAGATATGCGCCTGTATAAACAGTAATAATTTGGAACCTTTTCATGCAAATTTTTTTGCCACTGTTTTGCAACTTTACAACCCATACCCCCCGTTCATGAAAGCTTTTATACTGAACATGTTAAACACCCAGAAAAGCTGCAGAGATGCATTTTATGTTCATTGAAAACCCGAGAACCACTTCAAACCAGCACCTGCATGCTACTAGCTGGCCATGCAGACAAATAAAAAGGCACCTGCAAAAAAAAAAAAAGAGACTTATATACTGTACATGTAACTTTCATGGACTGTGCCTAAAAGGATAGTTTGACAATTTGGGAAATATACTTACTTGCTTTCTTGCTGAGAGTTAGATGAGAAGATTGATACCATTGTGATATCTGTGTGTTAAATATAAGGTCCAAAGGTAAGAAAATCCGCCTACCAGCACCTCTAAAGCTCACTATTGTGCTAAGCTAAGCTAACCAGCTGCTGGTGGTAACTTCATATTTACTATATACAGACATGAAAAGTATCATTTTTCTCCTGTAACTCTTGGTAAGAAAACGAATTAGTATATTTCCCAAAATGTCTAACTATTCCTTTAAGCACCGGTTCTTCAGAGGATCTTCAACATGCACAAGTCAAGTGTTTACACCAACAGATATACCAGGGCATCCTCCAAAGCCTTCATCATCATGGAGGATGTCAGACCTTTTTAGACAGTAGAAAACCCTGATAGTCAACCAGTATACGTATTCATCCTTGGTTCATGAGATAATGCTTAAGAGGTGTTTACACAGCCCAGTATCTGTTTTTTCACGGATCAGCGGGTGTATTACACACTTTGGCGTGTACTGGGTTGTTCTATAATGTGCATGGATAAAAATTTAGACCCAAAAGCAGACTCACGAGGCAGGACTGATTTTACTAGCAGTAGTTAGGAGGGCTAAAACTGGCAAACAAGTCCAAATGACGCAGACACTTGGGATATCAGGGAAGGATGGATGCTATGGCAACCCAAACAATCTCACAAACAACACTTTTTATATACTGTGTGTGGGAGAACTAATGACTAATGACAGGAAACAGCAGAAAGATGATAAGATCCGACATTAAAAGTTATTATTGTAATGTATTACACATAGCTATTTTACATGGCCTTGAGGCTGGTTTAAACAGCAACACAGGACAATCACCATACTGCGTTAATTCAAAAACAAACACCAAAATAATAAGGGCTTCTACTGTAGCTATGAGAAAGGTCAAAGGTCACAGGTGACTGTGTTGATATGAACACTTACTTGTTGTCTTGTCTTGTTGTGTGTGTGCAAGATGGAGACAACCCAGATGAAATAAGCCCTCAGCATTAGTGATAAAGATGTAACAATTTCTATAATTATCAAGCATATTAAACCATCTTATAGTTATTACTGTAACAATAAAAAAATGTAAATTTGAGAGGATTTCACTCATGATTTTACGGTTTCATTAAGGCTAAATGTGCCAGAATTATAAATCTGAACTTTTTCATTCATTCACACTGAGCAAATCAAGCCAATGTGGGTTTTTCCATCTTTAAAACTGCATCCGTTATGTGTTCGTGACTACATGGAAACAACAAGCTGAACTGGAGCAACAACAGAGGATGTGCTGTTTATAGGATTGATATTAGGCAACGTATGACGCTGCACACCTATGTTATCACTGTGGCAAGTACAGACTTTCACCCCAAATTTACTATATGCTATGACTAAGTTCTGAGACATTTTCAGCCCCTGCCACATTTAGCCTGGATGGGTTCCAATGTCCCCCGCAGCTGTAAGTTTTACCAGCAGAAGCATTAAAGCTGGAGTAGGCCGTTTTTGGAAAATACCAGAATTTGAAAATACAGCCCTCATCCTACAGCTCCCCCCCCTCTCCCCTCTCAGTCCTAAGCCCGTCCCACCAGACAAGTAGGGGCACATGCACGCGCTTCATACGTGCACGCAACACAACATTTTGACAGTTTACTACTGCACTCACTCAAACACACACAACAGAAAGTTTTGGAGGCCAGGTGAGCAGTGGGATACCGACGGATAGGAAGTGACGGGACTGCATAAATTACAGAAGGAGAGAAAAAAAAAGAGATGAGAATAACAATCAGAATGAAAAGCAATGTGTGATCATCTGTCTATTGCCTGTAGTGCGGGGAAAACTGAACAGCACATAATCTAATCAACAACGGCGGAGAGAGAGACTTTTAATAGAAGTGAACTCGGCTCCCAGAAGTGAAAAGCAGTGATAGATTTTTATGCGTCACTGTGGCTTCAGGTCGGATACTGACCCCACCTCTGTGCCCTGGTGCCGCTCGTCACTCTGGGACTCGGTTCGGAGCTGCGGGTCCGGCTCTCTAATGGCCGATGAAAGAGATGGGCAGAGTGCGCGCAGATGGGCAGGTAGATAGGTAGACAGGCAGGTGGGCCATCCAGTCATTTTATGCGGGCAGAATGAAATGATTGGACGTGTTTATTACAGGATTGCAAGAGCTACAGATACCAGAGTTTTTCTTTTTTTTAATTGTCAGACCATTTGATTTATTGATAAATTGCCTACCCTAGCTGTAAGATGTGTGCTTTGAAATAAAGGTGTGTATGAATAACTAGCATGTAACAACAGCAGGCCCTGTTGAATCATTCTTCATTCTGTCTGTCACAAAACTGCCCGGGAGGTTCAAACTTGTGTAAGTCATGTTTTAGGGGAGAAAAAAATAGCGACGACTCTACAATGAAAGTGGAAAGAGTGAGTAAGAGGCTCTTGTGGCTACTAGTTAAACACAGAACATGAGTCACGTATAGAGAGTGTGGACACCAGCGAGGTGTTTTGTGAACAATTGTTGATTCATGTTAAAGCACTGAAAATAATCCAATCAGTCTGAGTGTGAATGAACACCAAACATGGGAGTAAAATGCTTTATTGACTGTAACTAACCATCTTATCTGACACAATGGCTGAATGCCTCCAAGGAAATCTGGGAAGCAAAAGTTAGCATTTAAGAGAACTGAAGGCAATGTGTTGCCAGACTAAACTAATTTTTTTTTTATTCTTTCAGCTGTTTTGTCTCTGGCACATGCCTGAACACTAAAATGACTTGGACCCATTGTAAATCCTTGATCGTAATCCATGCTTGGCCTCAGACGGATAAAAGAGGGAAATATGGATATTACCGGTGGCTTTGGAGCTGGCATAGCTTGGCAAAAATTATGTTCTGTGAAACAACATTATAAAAACCCGCTCTGTCTGTGGTAAAATACAAATTTAAGAAAATATTCTGTATGTTTTTTTTGTGTTTTTCAATCATTTCCCACACACCGTGTCTTATGCACCGTGAATCTGTCATGTTTGATATATAGATGTTGGCTGCATATAAAAAAAAATTAATTTAAGTTTAGTTTCAGGGAATCTCTTATTCTACACACTGTCACAGCAAAGAACCAGAGAGGGATTAGATATTATTGGGGTGGCATTTAGCTAGCTCATCCTTGGATGTATGCATGGAAGAAAATGATTAATTGGTTGCAGTGAGTCTGCTCAATTCCAGCAAGTGATGTCAGAGTCTGATTATGTTGGACGGACGCTGCGCTCTGAAAGCTTGTCTTCTCTTAGTGTTTACGGACAGACACCAAGTCATCCGTGCTCCTCCTCGCATGCCAGTTGTACAAGCACAGAGTCCTTCAGGTTTGGTGAGTGATGGCGGTGAATGCACACTACTGTGTTGTGACGTTTCTCCTGCTAAATGCATACCTTTGACTAATGAGCTGACAGACTGAACGCCAGACAGTGGTAAGAAGAAAACTGTACACAGGAATGTTAAAGGTCCTTTGAAAGAGGCACGAGAGAGAGTGTTTGTTTTGTAAAAGCACTGAGAGTTGAACACACAGGAGCTCCTGATGACCACACAAGTGGATAATGACTTTTTGGAAAATGTATCTAAACGGTCGACAAGTCCTCTTACAACTTGAATTCCAGTTGCCTATTTGCACGTCCAGCAGACACAGATCAACATTAGCATTCATTTGGAGTTGTGTATCTGACAAATGTAAGTCAAATATTTACTTTTCTTTTAGCTAAGGTTTGGTCTCCACTAAATCTGAGTGAACAACACATCAAAAGATCACAAATTAATAAGTTATATCTTGGGGTTTTGTGTGTGTGTTTCCCCCTGCTTCCAGTCTTTATGCTAAGCTAAACTACCCTTGTTACCCTTTCTTATTATAACAAGAAACTGAGCAAATTTTCTTTTGTCATGGTTCTGTCAGCAATACGCTGCGGTAGTTTGGGTTTTTTATCTCGATGAAATTTCAGTGAAAAGTCTTGCTTCTTGTTTCATCAGAGAGGGATCAGAACATCCACAAGCAACTGGTGATGTAACTTGTCGTTTACCGTCAAACATGAAATTTCCTGATACAAAAATAGAAATATTCTCAAATATTCAGTTGCAAGTTATCATGTTACTTTCTTGGGCTCAGTACCGTATGAGCAGTTTGGCCGCTGAGATTCTTTCAGCTGGAATTATCAGTTCTCAAATAAACGAGCCTCCATTGCACAAGAGTAAATTTTACTGAAAATTACGGTGTCTCGTATTTCTGTTCTTTTTTTAGGAAGACCAGCCGGAGAATGAATTTACCGGAATTTGAACATTCCTTCAAGATGAAAATGGGTTTTGCTGTCACAGTGGTGATGTTAGTGAGAAGAGAAATCTCCTAAAGCACCATTGGAGCCTGTCTCTCCCACAGTTTCTCAATAGGAAGGAGCAGCTTTCTAAGGAAAATACCTCACTGTTGGTGTTGTGCGTTGGGCTTCACAGAACAAACCAAAAGTTAACAGCACTATTTCATCCTCCTGCACTTACACTTCAAGTTCACTTTGCTATGCGACCCTGCTTTTCTTGGCCTTCTCCTTTTCAAATTCCACACCGATTTTAGGAAGTGTGCTCTCGCCATATAGACCCTGAAGGATATTAAAGTCACAGCGAAACAACCTTCAGTGATGGCAGCCAGTGCAGCGAGGCAAAAACTCTCCATGTCACCATCTACTCAGACACTGAGCAGCCAATTACAACACAGCGCACCACAGTCAGCCACTTTGCATCTTTCACGACATAATAGATCAATGATGATGCAAAGAGCCTAATTCTGTCAAAATAACTTGGATAAAAGTTAGATATTTGGATAAAAGGCCACAGGGAGCTCTGCTGCTCAGTGCTGCTTTGGTGTAACTTTACACTTTTTATTTGGCTCTTTATTGGAGCACCGAGTTTAGCTGAACTGAATGATCCTTGACCCATTTACACTTCGAATGTGGGCTAAGATTTTAGCTAATTACATAGAAACATGTTGAAATTCTAACATATACTGCGATAACGAACAAAAACAAACAAACAAACAAAAAACATACAAAGAAACCCTTCTGAAACAATGGGTCAGTCATTACAGCCGCACTTTGCTCATAAATTCTGGTAGAGATCCTAAAGTTTTTGTAAGACATAAATCAGGCTGAATATAAGGGAAAACATTTAAAATATTTCCATTTGATGGAAGGGTGCAGCCATAAAAAAACATTTAAAATTAGTTTTGACTTTTTCACTCGTTGTAAACACAAGCTGAGCTTCAGATAGCTTTGAATAAGACGATTTTCCCACAACTTCAACCTGAATTAAATTGTAAATATTATCACTTTATTTAATTTAGAATCATTTTTCTTGCTATAATCACTCTGCTTTTAGCTCTGGTCTGATCTCCACCAACTCCTGGAGGATATATATGTTTCTTCGCAGCTCATGCAAATCATATGTTTTATGTTTTGGCACTAAACTGTCATTTAGTAAAGACATTTTCTAGCAACAAATGCATCCTACATGCTCCATTGGTCAAGAAAATAAACTCTACATAAAGTCACACATCTATTCATGCATTTATAGGTAAAATACACATTTGTTGTTGTTACATGTTACATTCCTGGGTATCAGTGGCAGGGAATCACTTCCCCGGTGTTAAGATTTACTCACATGGGCTTTGAGACAACAGCGTGTGAAAATCTAGTTGAGAACATGCTTGGAAAACATCATTGCTCATGTGTAGGATGAGCAAACATTCTTTGCTATGTAGGTGAGAAGATCAGAGAGGATTCCCACTGTGGCAGGTTTGGGAGATGAATCTCCTGGACTTCCTCCTGCACAATTTCACTGGGGGACTTCGGGAGGTAAATATGTCATTCACATTCCTTTTTACGATCCATGGCACATGACTGACCTACTTTGAGGATAACAGAAAAAACTATCTCTACTGAAATTGAAAGCATGTATTTTCATTTTTGACCTAAATAAATAAAACAGTAAAAGTGTGGTGCTGTCATTCCAATGTCTGGTGTGCTCTGCATGAGTCACGCTGCAGATAAATATTGTGTGTGTATACAAGGTGCTGATTAAAATCTTTTTTATGATGCGAAACCCTAGGTTTTCAGGCAAAATTTGCCCTATCTTTGGAATTCTTTACATTCTTGCAGATGTTTTTGCTTAGTAGAACCAGGTGGGATTTTAATATCTTCCAGTGGCCTTCTTTGCACAGGTTTGCCTTAAGCTATAGGTTATACACCTCTGCATGACCTGCGCTGGAATTCCCTGCTTGTACTGCACATGAGCAAGTTTGTCTCTCACTGCACAGCCTGATTAGAGATGTGTAAAACTCTAAAAATGTATTTTCCATAGGAAAAACACATCAGTCCTTGTTTGTCTACACTCCTTCTCCAGACATTTGCATGTGAGGATTGATGATTGCATGCACTCTCGCAATTCTGTGGCATTTACTTAGAGGTTTTTTTTTCCTATTTGGCATCACTTTTAAGGTCTGTAAATGTAGCATGCAGTATTTACCGCTGATTCAAAACAGTTGGCTGTGTAGAGTAAGTGTCCAGTGTGTTCTGGGGAGTGTGCCATCTAGAGCCATTCCACTGCCCTTCTCCTGGAAACTAATCAACAGAGTCTGTCGAGGTCTTAGTGGAGAAGCTAATTAATGACAGCAGTTTCTTTTATCATCTTCTTTGTGCTTCCTAAAGACGAGAGTCCTTTTTATTTACGGCCACTTATCCTGCTTCTTCTGGCAAGACGTCTGCCAAGTCTCACGGGCAAAGAGTGAAAGACGCCAACTTTAACTCAAAAAGATTTCTTCTGCCATAATGTCCCAACATACAAATTGATTATTCTCAGGCAGCACCTCTGTTAGATGTGTGTAAAACATGACTTCTTGATTCAGAAAACTTACCTTCTTACCTTCTCTCATCTGTTCCATCCAGTTCTAATTCTTTTCATCAATCACCTACTTGGACAATCTTTCAATTGTTTCTGTATTTTGAATAAACTTGTCAAAACCAGCACAGTCTTTGGGACTGACTGAAGCCTATGTCGGCGTCTGGGAATGCTGCCTAAGAATGTACCCAAACACAGATATTGTCTTGGCTTTTTTTTTTTTTTTTTTTTAACTCCAATTGAATCTGTTACCACTGGGCCTGTGGGAGGCTCTAACAGCTTGGAGAGTGCTTAAAGGAAGTGCTGACTACTGTTTGCAGTCCCTACATCTTGAAAATCCATCACTGCATTTCCTTCAGTATTCTTCCTGCAGCTGCAGCTGCAGGGGGTTGTTGGGAGAATGTTCACATGTAAGTGAAGCTGAAGGGTCTCATCCACAGGCATGAAATATACATTAAGATGAGTGATTACATCTCGCTGTAAGGTATCATTTTAGTCATTTTAGTTTGGTACTTTAAGCCCAGTGTGGTTTAGCTTCTTTTACTGATGAGAGAGAAAAACTTTGCAGGCAATTTAACATGAACACCTCACTGACTGCTGAGCCAAATGGAATAGGTAAATGCTGTCAATGACGGCCATAATAGACCTCACATTGTTACAATCAACATTGCAGCGTTGTTATAAAAGCTCAAGTCAATATGCGTGTGATTTACTGTAATGCCAGGTTCAGCTGTTGAACAGCTCACATACAATACGTGAGTCCTGTGCAGCAGCAGCTGGTACGAGCTTAGCCTCGTGTTGTCTTGGTTGCTCAGGAGGGCACTAAAACAGACCATGTCTGATTATTTTTCTTGTGGTTCAAGATCGGCGAACCACCACACAGTGTTTAAAATACGGTAGTGCAATAAATATAGAGTTGAGCATGACTATTGGGTAATTAGTCATGTTCAGATGACTAATGTGGTGCATTACATTGTACATCTTCATGTTTTTAGCCAATGTGCATTTGATGCAATGTTTCAGATGTGTGGAGAATGTAAAATTATATTTCTTTGAGGTAGTTTAAGAGATCTCCGTCAGCGCCACAGTGGCTGACATTGCCAAAAATATTTATCCTAAGTTTTATTTGGAATCCTGAATCCATTTAGCAAGACATTTTTCCCATTTCTCTGGGATTCCCGGCACCAACAACAGGTGCAACCTGTGACCGTGACACTGTGTTCCTTTTCCTGGTGAGACATCTCACAGGATCGCTGTTTTCTGAGTTATCTTAGCTAGTCAGTCAATAAGTACACTGTGAGTGTGAATTGTAGTTCCAGTTAAATGCCAAACCAGCGGATGACTCAATAACTTGTGTACTAGCTGCAATCTGAGCAACATACATGTTGTGAAAACAGAATAATTTCATAATCCAACAAAGTTCGCAGAGGGACTGCATCACTTCCAGTCATTCAGAATGTGGGACAAGCCAGTGCAGATGTTCACTGGAGGGCTCGCAGCTATCATTTATGAACACCATGTTCCAAATATTAACTACGTATCTTAAAAAAAAGATTGATTTTCTTTTCTCTTTTCTTTTTGGCAGTAAAACCGTTCCATACCGCTTACAGAAAACAGTGAATTAATCAGTTTGAACAGTCAGGACCACACACCACACTACATGTAACTACATTTAATATTTTCAAAACTTTCCTTCTGATCATAAATACAAAGCATTTCATGTTTAAGGGGATTAGTATATAAATATTTGTATCAAGAGTCATTTCACTTGTGTTCAGGTTTAGAAGTGATTAATCTCACTCCATGTTGTTGCTACATATGGTAAATTTCCCCAATAATTAGTCAATAAATACCTTACAAGAGATTTCTCCAGCTTTTGGATGATAAATGTGGTGAGGGTTTTTTTTTTTTTTTTTTTGGAAACAAACATGACACCCAAGTGTGCTATAAAAATAGAAGAACATGCTAAACACCCTATGAGCAAGCAAGAATTTGAGGAATTTTCCACACGTTTTTGGGGGGCTTCTCCCCTCACTGACTGGCCAAAAGATGGTGATTTCCCAGAAAAAGGGGTTAAATATTGGGTCATCTCTCTTTAAGAGTGCCGGGAACCCTTTTTTCTCCCCCCTCCACCCTCTTATGCGGATCTTTCCATGCCCCACAAAAATGGAGGTTCCCTCCACTGGTGGACTCATAACTCTTGCTGTCATGTCTGAGCATTTACGGTAAAGCTGAAAAATGCACAAGCAATGTCTGGAGACTCCACGTTTGTGTTTGGCTGTTTCGAAAGTGAGGTAAGGGTGGGTGTCAGTCTGGATGCCCATGGACAAAAGGCGTTCCCCAATGAAAAAAGGGGAAAGGGGGATATTCACCATAGTGTTGTCTCTGCAGCTGCACAAGATTACTATAGATAGTACAAAGAGTAGAGCTGATAGAAACGTACTACTGCTATACATTATGTAACATTTTATAACTGCAAAAGTAAATGTAACCTGAAAACACACACACACACACTGTTTTTATACTTCATGACAGTTTATCAGTGAAGATCTCAACTTGGAGCACAGCAGTTCCTACAGGCAATCAGATGATCTCTGATGAACAGCCACAAACAAATGTTTGGAACCATATTTATCTGTGTGATTTGTTCTGCACGTGGAGAGCACTATGACCACTCACCAGACAGCTGCGTGCAACATTTTCCAATTGGAAGCATTGGCTGCTTGTAAGCCTACAATATAAACACGAATCCACTTTAAAGTCAATGAACAGATTTGAGTTGCATGTGCATTTATTTCAGTAGATCGTAATGGAGGTTGACATTGGATGTAGCTGTGGAGCAGTACATGGATCAGTGTAATCCCTGTCTTTTTTTTTTTTTTTTCTCGTGAAATGTAACAGATAGAGCTGCTAAACAAAAACACATGGGACACATTCCTGCATTTGCCCCCTGGCTTCCTGCTGGTTTTAAAGGTCCTCATGATTATTTCGGCTTATTAAACTACAGTATGCATTAGCTACAGTATATTTTTGGTTTATGGTCCGTGTCAGATCACTATTGGGGAATATAATGTTTCCAGGAGTCTCTCCACTACCAGTGAGTTTTATTCCGCAGCGCAGGTCATTGCTGCAACTGCATGGACTGAATCCATTTCTGATAGTCTAAAAGTGAGATTTCTTTAGAAGATGATTCCAGACAGAAGAGAAAGCACAACTCCAACAAGGGCATTAATAAGGGATGAGTCATGTTCCAAATCACAAGAAAGTTCAAAGCCTCTTTCATCAAAACTTCTCTAAACACTGATGAAGACAAACTGGTGAATCAGTCAGAGGTTGCGCCGCGCTGCACTCTTGCACTGAAGTCCTTTTGTTTCCCGGACAACTTTACTCAGCACTAATTGGACCAGAAGTGCGCCAGGAAATATCTCAACCTCCATGTCATTTATTCAGAATATTTCCTCTGACGTGTCAGTTTAATTTTGATATTCACATCAAGCAGCTTAGAGGCTTTCCACACTATGCACCAGAACCGACATCACATCTCCAGGATACGAGACATGCTGCAGCAAGCTGTGTGGCTCAGGGAAACAGTGAAGCTGACACTCCTATCAAGCAATGGTACCAATGTTGTGTTTACAGACAGCTGGGCCTGAGAGTATTGGCCCTGAGAGAGTGTTCTGTCATCTGCTGAAAGAAGACATGGCACAAGCCAACTGAGGCTGCTGATAGATGAGACTTTCAATATGACTCGACAGAGCAACAGCTTCACCACTGGAGCCAGTCTCATACTTACCAACTTATTCATGTCCAGCTCCCACTACCACCTCCCTACACCCTGCATTGCATGTGATACTACACTGGAGGTCCTGCACAGTGGGCATGTGCCTTTGGCTATGTGCTGTGTCAGAGAAACTGGAGAAACAGAAGCTAAGTGTTTTGGTTCCCTCAGGTTGCAAATGCCAAAGTCTCGTGACTGACACTTTCCGGTGGTGCTCCCATTGGGAGGCATAATACAGCGGTGCGTTGCCTGCTGGGCTCCAGCAATGAGCAGGAGCATCTAGTGGAGCCCCTTACAGGGATATATGTTTTCCAGACCCCATCAGCAGGCGGAAACGCAGCCAAGAAAAGCTGCTGGTAGGGCTCAGATGCCCTGCAGAAAAATGGAAAGGCCCCATATTATACACTTTTCATGAATTTCCAATTCTACTGTATCGAGGGGTAAGAATAACTTGATTGATATTGTTTTTTTGTGTTAAGATTGTAATTTAGCTTAATTTAATATTAAGCTGAAATGGAAACAAGCCAGAAGGTGCATTGCAAATGCTGCAAATGATAATAACAAATGTGCACTCCGTTATTGATTTCTGAAGAAAAATGTTTCTAGTTAATGCGGACTCATAAGGCTTTCGTACTTGCCTCTGAGTCCTGAAACACGAGCCCACTGACTAAGTTACACAGACCGCAAGATGTCAATGTATCATGAAGAATTAGCCCATAGCGCCCATTTACAGTAATCCTAACAATGACAACAAAGCCCAATTAGTTTCCATAAATCACTATAATCTCGGCACAGCATTTCATAATATTTCAGTAAGTTTTGCTGTCTTGGCTAATGAATCCCAGAAACACTAAACTGAACATGTGAGTGCCATTGGGGATTGTAAAACTGATGAATGAATCGGTCATCATACAGAAAATCTGCTGACTGTGCCCTAAATCAGTGTGAACTTTGAAATATCCGTCAAGTAAACATAGGACCGCACTTCTGACAGGACCATGTTGTTACTTTCCAGCTAATTAAGCTCATTACCTGGCAGGTTTGTGACGATTGTGACAAACCACTGACACAGCAATTCAGAAGGCTGACAACAGGATGCACAGAGATGACAATCAACACGAGAGCAGGTATATATTCTCAGGAAATAGCACCAAAGAGAGGAGAGGAAGGGGACATCTTCTTTTTGTGGATTAAGGGCTGTAATGTTGTAATTTGATCTCAGCACTTTAAAAGTTGACATTGGCATTTGAAGTGTTGGAAAACCCAAAACAGTTAAAGTTTTAAATCCTGCTTTGGGTCACCTGTCTACAACAAAAATCAGGCCTCTAGTGTTTCGAAACATCAAAAGGATTACTTGGAGTTTTGTCAGCAGCCTCTATAATGTTGTCTCTATCACGCCTCCAGACAAGTTGGAAGGTAAATGCTTAATGGTGTATACATGTTCCACTCGTGCTTTTCGCAAACAAGCCAAGATCGTATCATTTACAGCTCATACTCTGACTTCACAGCTCTGACTTTTTTGCACATTTGCTACAAATCTAGAGAAGGAGAGCCAAGGCCAAAAGCATTTATTTGAGTGGAATCATAGTGATTGGACTGGATTTGCCCATGGGAAGAGCAGTAAATCTGTGTGAATTGCTTTCAACTTTGGTGAACTTTGACAAGCAAATTCTCGCTATTGACCACAGAGAGCCGAAGTTCAAACAAAATCTCATTAAAACACCACTGATTTAGCATTGCACTCTTGCAACATTGTTGGAATCAGGAGACACATTATGTTTTTTTTGAGACGCATTCTTCTTCCTCATCAAAATCTGGCACCTTACTCACAACTCGAGTCACTTGACTATACAGATCTGGGTGTTGTGTGCTAGTAGTGGCTATAATGCTGCCCTGAGTCGGTAGCCACAGAGATGAAAAGCAGACCAAAGAGGTTAGGTAACCTCACTTCTTTCTCTCCACACCCCACATTCTTTTAATTTTCGAACTTATAGTCTTCAGCCCCAACCGATGAGGCAATTTATCAGACTTTGCGCAACTCCCTCTCGAGGCCACAGAAGGCTTTATATAACTTCTTTCCAACCCTTTTTTTTTTTTTTTTTTTTTTACATATGCAGTAGTACTCCCTAAGACCTGTAAACAGATTTTAATATGTAAAATCGGTGGAATTCCCCTTTAAGCATTTCTTTCATCTGCCTCTCCTCGCTGCCTCTGAATGTTTTGGTATTTGTGTGATTACATACAGTATGTTGATGATTTTAAATAAGGTTTTCTTACCTCTAAAACAGAAAGTTTGGCTCTCTATAGCAACTCAGCCAACTTTACAGTGCTGACATTTTAGGGGAATAAAGAGCCAGAGAGTCCAAAATGGAGGAAGCTATCATAAACAGCTGTCAGTACAAACAAAGAATGCATAAACTTATTTTCCCATTAGCGGCCAGGTTAACTGGCTTGGTGACTAACACGGAAACCTTTTCTCCCCCTTCACAACTCATGCCAGGGGGTGGGGGGTGGGGTAAATGGCCCAGTGCAGAGAAAACAGAAAGCTCAGTACAGTCGGCTACAGTATTTTAGCAATTATCCCTGCAAATAGTCCCTACATCACTGCCTGTGAACCACATATTTTTGCAAAGACACACAGATAAATTTTCTGCTGTCCGGGGGCTGCTCAGGTGTTTGAAAAGGTTTTAATTTCAGGTTTCCCTGAAATATCAGAGACAAAAGTTGGACTTTACATAGAGCAATGTCTTCACATCCCTTATATACAAATAATATCAAGACACAAGTTTATCACATGGAGTTATACTGCTCTCTTTGCCAGTGTGCATTAGTAGTGCCTAAACAAATATACCGTTTAATTACCCTTTCATTTTGCTCTTAGAAAAGCACCAGCAGTAAAGAGGTTAATGCTGAAATCACTCAAAGTGTTGAGTACAAAGACCAGCCATGACAGCTGAGTGTTTTTAATGGAGGGCAGTTTTTATAGAGCTCCCTCTCCCCGGGCTGAAGGATTTATTAGAGTCCCATTTTCCTCCTCAGGGGTTCTCATGTTTCCCAGCGCCGCAGCCTCTGTTGTCTGCACAGGACTACTACTGTACACCTCAGCAACACAAACAACCAAAGCCACAAGGAGTGAGAGGAATGTGCATGTGTGCCTGCTATGGTATTCTTAATTTTTAGTTGGGAGAAAGGTGAGGATTCACAACCGTCATACCCAGTCCATGTAAAATGTTAAACCATAATTTAAAGCGTTACGTTTAACTAGTCAATAAAGTTTGACCTTTTGAATGAGTCCCATCAAATATATGTCAGGAGCAGGTTTTATCTACCTGTATCTTCTTTTCTTGAAATATAGATGACAGTAGTAATATTAACACAAACGTTAACTTGACCACCTCTCATAAAGTGCAGCGCGCAGCCGCTTTCCTTATGCTTTTTAATGGGATATCCTGAACTGTGGAAGACAGTCCCAAGCGGAGCTAGATGCCTGTCCTCAGACTGATGACCTTATAGTGACCGCGTCAGAGACCAGTGGAAGAGCCAAGCAAGACGGACCCAGGAGGGACATAGTGATATGAGCTACTGGTCAGCGGAAAGTGCAGGTCAAACACAAGTCTTTTACAAGTTAAAATAACTTTGGGCTACAGTAGCCAATGGGCTGTCAGGGAATGCTATAACATGTAATCCAATCAACCTAATCTAAGCATAACATATGACATTTTACCTCTTCTTTTAAGACTTTTTTCTCTAAATATTGTCTTTTTTTCTCAAAAAAATGCCACTTTTTTTAATTAAAATTATGATTTAGTTCTGAAAATATTACACTTTTTTGTTGTAATATTATGACTTAATTCTCAAAATCTCTTGTGTTTTGTAACAGTGGCCCTAATACCTAATACTTTTACTACTACTTTTAAAACATTTGGACAGTAAAGATAAATCTTAGCAGCTGCGGTCTGACTAACACACTGAGTTTTCTGGCAGACTTGGCGCCAACACCTTTTTTCGTAGAAAACGAGTCACCTCTGTGTAGTCTGGTTAAGTGTAAAAGGGAGTTTGTATAAAGGTTCTCTTATCTCTTCTCTCTTCTTTGTTTACTGGTCATACAGCATGCAGTCTGTCTCTCAGGTTGTGTTTGTAGAAAATGCATGCTTGACAGACTGTCTGGGTGAATGGGTGTCTGATGAGTGTAGATAACAGTGAGATCCCCCAGTGTGGCCCACCACAGAGGCTGAGATGGTCAGATTCCCCTCCAGCTGATGTACAAACACATCATCTCTTTGTCAGAATCAGAGGATGGAACGTGCTATATCTTGTCAACACATTATCTTAAAAAACTATTTGATTTTAAAAGAAAAAGTATATATTTCTCATCTAAAATGCTTACGATGACAACTAATCTTCATGGGTCTTTTGAACAAACAAGACTAATTATCATGTCTTTTCAAAATACAGTTATAGAGCATCTTACATGGTACATTTGTGACAATTTCTCCAATATAACTTGGTCAGATTTTTGAAGGTGCCTTGTTTCAATGCCATTCATGTTACCGTACCTGTCTGTTTACCATTTTTTCTATTGTTACTGATGTTCAGTCAGTCAGGAGAGTCAACTGTATTTCTCTACCTGAGCCTGCCTTCCAATTATTGACTGTAAGAAATCCCAGTTATAGTGATCCCAAGAAAGAATCATTCCCTTCTGATCACATCAGGTTAAAACAGAGTTTGGAAATATTCTTTAGTTGTCATGAAATGCTTACTAATGCTTGCATTTGATCTATTTTGGTATCATTTAGCCAATTCTGCAATAGTACAGTTCTTGAGAGTACTTGTACTATATTTAGATTTTATAGGCAGATATAACCATGTATATAAAGTTTCGGCAGAATAACAGTGAACCTGTAGATAGATTTGTCTGAGTGGAAGCATGCTCATAAAATTGGACCATATGGTGCCATTTTGTTACACTTTGTTAACTTGAGGCATACAGTTTAGTGTATCATTGAGAGGCAAAGAAGAGAGGACACCTTCCATGATCATTATCACTTTATGAAATAGTAATAAAAAAAAAAACTTTGTGGCCCTCCTGTGTGTGCTGATCTTGTATGACTGAGCCTGGACCTAAGACGCTGACAGGAATGTCAGCTATCCGGCAGGGCAGAGGCCCGATGAAGGTATCACACTGCAGACAGTTACAAAGGACAAATAAATGTCCTCCACATCCCTGATCAGCACATGAATCACTTTAACTTCTGCTGGAACGACCTCTCACACAAAAACTGCTCTTTTACTCTGCCCTAACTCCACATTCAGCCCGGGTTTCTTTTGAACTCCGAGCAACACATCTGACAGATGCATGATGTGTTATTTTGCTTACCGGATGGTAGATGAGTTTGGCTAATAAACTGATCTATCTATCTGCCAAAAGAAAATTGTATCAACAAGAAGAGAAAAGAAAGTGATTTGCAAAGAATTTTAGCAGTGTTGTAATCTGTGAAAAACACTCTGGAGTGAGTATAACTGGAAAATGTCTTAAAATTCAGAGCTTTGAAGTCTCATATTTAGACTGTTGCTCAGTTTCCATCATAATAGTTTCAAGCCCATTGAGGCGCTGTGGTCAAGAGTGAAATTTTTATGCAATTGAAGAAATATGGGGATGTGATTTTATGCGGCTTTAGTCCTTCAGTTTTCCATAGTAGGAATTATTGAAGTTCTGGACATTCCAGTTTGGATAAAAAGAAATGATTGCTGGAGAAGCTCCTGCTTAAGTGCCACTTAGGACAGCAATCACAAAATGACAAATTACATACAGTCCTGGAAAAACGATACTGTGCTGACAGAAAAGACAGGGCAGACATTCAGCCTGACAGTAGCTATCTCTCTAGTTGAAGGATAAGACATTCTGTATTTTATTATTATTAACAGATCACATGAAAAGACCAAAACCAACAATGAACGGATTCGACTAACAAATATTTCATTTGTATCCAAAGCCTGATATAACTTATTCCTCTGTGTCATAGACCTCCATTGTTGTTCCTTCATTACTGTGAACATGTGCGCTGCTATATATACACTGCAATGCTGAAGTCAGAAAGTATATATATGGATTAAAATATTGTTGGTTTTTGTGTTTTCATGGGATTTGTAGATACATATAGAATAACACTAAATCTTATCCTTTAAGCTGAGGGTTTTCTGATTAACTTAAAATTGCTTTTGTGAATTCTCAAACCAATTGCTGCTGTTCCTATCCCCCCTGTAGAGGTATGTAAAACCTGCTGGCTAATACTGCATGGAAGAAACCTAAAGGATCACAACAAATCAGTGCTTTTGTTTCTTCCTGTTGTCACAGATGCACAACAACAGTTGGAAATGTGCTTGGAGTGAAAGAATGGATATTTAAAGGGAAAAACAAACAAACATGGCAATTTGTTAAGATACATGACAAGAGCCTGGATGGCATATCTGGGGCATGAATTGAAAGAATGTTTGAAAACCTATAATTTAGTATATATTTTGGTGATGGCACATGGAAGAGTTAACCACGCTCAGTCATTTTCCGTGATTATTGCCAGTGACCACTCTATAGCTTTTATATAATTTCACTCTACACTTCTCACTCTGTTTTGCAAGCTCGTTCCTGGTTCAAAGATGTCTCAGTATGGGAGCAGTTTTTTATCTGTGCACTGCTGGAACTGACAGAAAACTAAGAAAACAGATATGCTGTACATCTTTCTGCATTTACAAGTAATTTAACGAGTCAAAAACAAGCAGTTTCCAAGCTGGAAATTCCCTCCCTTATGGGATCACGCTTTATCTGGAATTCAGCTCTAAAACTGCTGACACAGCAGCACTTTTACAGTTCCTCATAGTTCTGTTTTATTTTGAGATGTCTTTCCGGTTGGAAAATTTAAATCTATTGTCCACCTGACTGATAAAGTTTTGACAATCATACAAGCTCAAGTTTGGTCAAAGAGGTAAGTTGTAATTTTTATCCATGCAAAATTATTATTTTTTTAAAATGCATTTGAGTTACAGCTAAACTTGAGAGCATTATGTTTGTCATGAATCAAGCCTCTCGGGTGAAATACGGCAAATTTCATGGCGTGACTCCTCACCATCTGCACTGACCAGTGGAAGCCGCTGCATGCTTTTGGCCTGAGGGATCAGCGAGGAGACTGACCCCTTTGATTCAAGAGGACGGTCTAAACACACAAGAAAACTTGACCTGTGTGCATCAGCCGTCAAGTAAAATATGCTGACGCTGCTCCAGGGGGCAAATTTATCTCCTGAGAAACAGCATTGTGCTCCTCATCTGTGAAACGGTTTAACATTGGAAGGCAAAGCTGGAGGCAGATCAAGGCATTGTTGACTTAAGCAGTTGGATGTATACTTGCTGAACTTGTCTACTACTGTAAATCAGGACATGAGTCCCTGGACTGAGGCTTGTGTGATCTGGTTTCACCACCAGATGATTAAAAACAGCTATTTGTCCAGTAGGCAGAAAAATGTAATAATTAGTCTTATCTTGAACTACCAAGTGTAATAAACATGGGAAAAGTTGTGGAATGTGTAAAAGATTGCCTGGGAAAAGACAAATAAACAGCTGAGGAACAATTGGCTGCAGGCCCTGCAGCACCCCAGGAAAGGGTCTTTCCAGTCCGGCCAACTCGCCTCCCGGGCAGATTGACACAGTTCCAAAGTCCAGATGACTACCAGGGTCAGACGAGTCCAGACACTATCAGCACATGAACTCTCAAGTCGGTGATGGCAAGTTGATGGCAAAAGGGCTATTTTGGGTTGATGAGGGGAGGGAATAGTTGCTTGACAGCTAGTGCAAAGATAAAGGTGGTAATGGACAGAGTAAAAGGTACACATTAACCAGGAAGGAAATGTTTACTAGATAACAGAATTAGTGTAGGATAAGATATTGGTCTCAATATGCAACACAATATTTCAAATGCTCTTCAACTTTGTTAATTTTATCTGTTAATACATTGTGTATTCTCTGTGAATGGATAAGGCATTTCATGGATTGGGTGCTGAATAAAAATGAAAAACCTGCCTCAAATAGACTGAAACATTGTAAATCAGTAAATACATCAGTGTGCAGTGTTTTTCATTTTTATTCCAGTTGTGCTTTGCTCTAACACCCCTGTTACATATTCAAGTGTGCAGAGGCTTTTTTTTTTTTTTTTTCAATTTTAACGACTAGGTGCTGAAAATAGCATTTATGTTTATACTGTTTATCTTCAGCAACAGCTGGCAAGCTCAGTGTGTGACGAATCAACAGAGATGGTCCTGTGGGGTCCTGCCAGAAGGTCAACGATGAGAGACTGAAACAAGACTCTGGTGCACTGATGTGATATGTCAAAAACATCTTTAAATGCTTTAAACTGATGAATGTTGTGTACTGAATCCATCCAATACTATCTAGAAAACAAATCATCCATGAGAGACCTTATCATGGGATTTAATCATAAAATTATCAAATTCCACACAGCAAGTAAACTGTTAAAGATCCCCTCCAGACATATTTTATGCCATATAAAAATATTATTATTGAATAATAATGTGTGTCTGATATGTTTTTTCCACAAATGGTACATTTATTCATTCTCCCTCACTGAAAATTCCAGAAATATTTTTATTTCCAATGTTTAAAGTGGCTATAATTCTGTCACAGAGAGAGTGGGGCAGGTGGACCCAAATGCAGGAGACGGCAGGCAGACAGAACTATTTATTGAAAATCAACAGAAAATGTGACACAGGAATGGGCAAACTGACAGATGACTCAACAACGACTGAACTGAAAACTGGACTTAAATACTAACTGAACTAAGGAGGAGATGAGGTGCAGGTGGGGAGATGAGAGGAGAAGCACAGGTGAGGGGAGTGAAGTGAGGAGCTGACTGGCCGTGGGGGAGCACTGAGAGCAGGGCAGGTGTGGAGGGAAAAGCAGGCTGAGGAGTTGTACATGAACACAGGAAGAAAACGCAGAGCAAACAGAAAACCAAAAACCCAGAAAAACACAATGAGACAGATAATGTTCCTGTAGAATTAAATGTAGTTACAGCTGACATGAGACTAAGTAAAAGCAGTGACGTCTCAGGTTACATTTAAACCTTTAAACACGTGCTCCCTTTCAAAACAACACAAAACTGATTAAAGGCGAATTACACAAGCAACAGCACAACTACTTTTCTCCTCTTTTGAACTGCAGTTGACTAAAGTTGGTCATTCTAATCTGTTTTATTGTGTTTTAATTTACTGACCCCCTGCTTTTTTTATCTGAATTCAGTGACTTTTTATCCTCCATCATGGGACAGAGTTATTATGGTTGGTAATTTTAGTATTCATGCTATCTCCACCAGTAAACGCAACCCCAAAGTCCTGTTTGACACTATAAACAACATTATCACTCAAATAAAGACTGCAGCAATTTTCTCTCCTTCTTTGTAGACAAGATTAGAGATGTCAGGGCTAGCATTATCCCCTCTTCTACTCCCCTCTCCACTTATGCAATCCGGCCATCAATTCTGGACTGTTTTTCTCCCATTTCCCTGCAAGACCTCACTGATCTGGTGGGTAGTATGAAATCCTCCTCCAGTCCTGTTGACATTTTAAAAATGCACTTGAGCCTATTGGCCTGTGCCTGGTCTCTATTACAAACAGCTCCCTGAAATCTGGTTGTGTCCCAGCTTACTTTAAACATGCAGTTGTTCAGCCTCCTCTGAAAAAACTAAAAACTAACCTTGACCCATCCCATCCAAATAACTACAGGCCTATATCCAAGCTGCCTTTTACTTCAGAAATTCTAGAGAAAGTTGTTGCCAAACAGCTCACTGCTGTCCTGACTGCACACAACAGTTTAGATAAGTTCCAATCAGGTTTCCGTCAGAAGCATTCCACTGAAACTGCTCTTCTCCAATGTATCCAATGACATAATGATGTCTTCTGATGTGGGTGAATACTCCGTTTTAGTGCTGCTGGATCTTAGTGCAGCTCTTGACACTGTAGATCACAGAATAATAGGAGTTTTTCAGATAGGAGTTTTTCTGTGTCACTTGGTCCTTACATGTCTGAAACTGCTGCTGTTTCCTGTGGTGTGCCTCAGGGTTCTGTTTTGGGTCCTATTTCATTTGCTTTATATATGCTTCCCTTAGGTCATGTTATTAGCAAAATTAGTATTGTTATAGTGTATTAATTTAGATACATCTTATCAATGTTATGCTGACAATATTCAGCTCTATGTCTCTTTTAAGCCTGATATCCCTGACACACTGTCTGTGTTGCACAAGTGTCTGACTGCCATTAAGGACTGGATGTCAAACAACTTTTTACAGCTTAATACAGACAATACAGATGTTATTATCATAACCTCAGACAGTATAGCTCCAAAGGTTGCTCAGAGTATTGGGTCCCTTTCCTCAGCTGTTCGGTCTAATTTAAGAAATCCTGGTGTTAAATTTGATCAGGCTATGCAATTCGACCAGCATATTAAATCATTGACCCATACATGTTTTTTCCAACTAAGAAATATTGCAAAACTCAGGTCTGTCATATCACAATCAGAGCTTGAGATGATCGTGCCTTTGAAGTAGTGGCTCCTTTAGACATTCGGTCTGTGGTCTCTGTAGAAGCAACTTTAAAAAGCAACTAAAGACCCATCTTTTCAAATTGGCCTTTGTCTCACCTTAAGATGTGTGTGATGTGAAGTGTTTGTTCTTTGGTGTGTTTCTTTTGGAGTACCCTGGTGCCTGTATTTTGTTTTTATGCTAACTTTAACTTGTGGCTTATGTTTTTATTGTTTGTTTTATGGTCTTATTTTTAACTGTTATTCTTGTGAAGCACTTTGTGAATTTTATTTCTGTGAAAGGTGCTATATTAAATAAACTTATTATTATTGTTATTATTATTATTATTATTATTATTATTATTATTAACGAGGACACTAGGAAGAACACACTGCTGTAATCTGAATAAGCCTCAAGATGAGCAATGTGCAATTTAATTAACATCATGTACAAACTTCTCCCCTTAGTCTGGAGGCAGGAGCATAAAGCCAGACTCATATTTTAAAACAATGATAACAATGGTTCAACTATGTTCCTCACAGTGATGAATCCACAGAGAAATATAACAGATAGCAATTCCAGCTCTACAGAGCTTTATTGTTCATTGTTTCCGTTTTCCGGCCATAACTTCACTGTTTTGGTTCATTCTTTCACTCTAACCTTCAGCCAACATTAGCAACAGGCTAGTAAAAATAATGGAGAATTTAGCAGCCAGCTATTTCCCTCATGAGTCAGTCCAGACCAAAACAGAAAAGGAGACTGAATATTAGACTTACATTCATCAGGTGGCCAGAAACATGACACCAAATGCATTAGGATTAGGATCCTGTACACTGTCCTCTTATCTCTATGTATTTGACTTTGAACAGAGGCCAGGCAGTAGTTGCTGCATGTCTGACGCAGATTGTATCAGTTTCTCACAACTCTTTCCCAGTGCAGTTGTAGTGCACGTGTGGAAATGGATAAGAGGGAAATAACACCCTGAGGGCAAGTGATGCTCATCGTGGTGCTGTGGCTGGACAAGCTAAGACATGATTATTTCGTTTGATTTAAAATGTACATCAGTGGCAGATGTTTCACTAGGAGGTATGTTCTCTTCCATCCATGGAAGGCTGTAATTTTCCCCAACCTCTGCACGGACATGACAATCCTCTGGATGCTATTTCAATCATAAATATGGTTAACCAAGGTGTAAACAACAGCAAATAACTGAATCCTTCTTGACTTTCTGTTGTCTAAAGTCTTATTTCAGAGCAGTTACAATAATTTGGTTATATGTGAGATGTCAAAAACTCTTTTAGTGTTAACCAGCATCCCATGCATGCAATCAAATATGATCTTTTTCAGTTGACCAGATATACTATAGTATATGCTCCAAAACCAACACATATAGTATGACAGCACTGTGTGAATTAATATGATGCTGATGCCATTCACATATAGCTTCAGTGGAATGATTAGGAAAAGACTGGTAGCCTATACTGTAGGTCTGAAACAGCTGGACATGTGGATATATTAAAAGCAGATGTGGCCTGGAATGTCCACCACATGGAAAAGCTGATTGTGCCTATACCTCTAAAGTAATAGGGGACCTAACAGCCAAAAGTCTACTCAACAGAGCTGAAAAAAAAAACCTCCTGGAAAGTTGTGGGATTAACACGCTGTGAGCAGCCTCCTGTGTCGAGCTCTTTTCTGCGGTTTCGTTGACCTCACAGGTCTTCTAAGTATGATTTCTGAATGGAGGAAAAGTGTTTTTTCTGATCACCATGTTACACACAAAGTCAGAACATGAAAAAGCAAGAATTTATGGACACCCACAAACACAATTCCATATGGTGGCTGTCTGCACTGCAAATTATCTACAGCTAAAAGAATTTCAGACCTGCTTCAAACTTAGTTTCCGTCATTATTGCGATGATATCATTTACGGTACGGCAGCGTTTATGACACAGTTCTTGAATGGTGAGGAAAAATCGTCTGTTGTTCAATATGAGAACATGGCGACACCAAGGCCAATAAATAGAAATGTAAGCTCAAATGGAATTCACCTGTTTTCATCGAAATGTCAACATGTTCAGGGAAACACCTCCACACTGTGTGTGAACCTTCCTGCAGACTGGATATAATGTAAATACGCATGTGGAGGGCATGTGTGTAAAGGAAAAGCCAAACACTTTCTTTCATGGCTAAATACCAAGCAGACTTCTCATATAAATTCAGCTATGATACATACTGAAGGAGAGGACCCCAGTTTCCTCCCTCTAGCGGTGTGAGCAGTACACACCACTGCAAGTATTTTACACAGTAAGCACCTTGCCAGGCTCTCTAAATTGCATTTGCATCTGGCAGGGCAACAGAACATTTTACCTTGGGCTCAGTAGCTCAACAGAGAGGGATATTTATTGTGATTTGAACATGCAATCACGGAAAACTTGCGAGCATACCTCTGCACAAACCCCTCTGTAGACATTAGACAACCAATTTCCTTCTGCTAAATCACTTAGTGCTCCGAAAAGCTTCAGTGCCTTTGTGTTGATCTCGCTCTCGAGACGCAGAGAAAGAGGTATCCATACCACAAATGCTGGGTATCAGACCGTTAATGGTTTTGACTTGCTTTTGGCCCCGCCATCTTGTTAATATTTCCAACACAAGCTCTTCAGCACGCCAGAAAAACTCAGTGAATGTGACCGCTGCCTCACTCTCGAACAGTCCCGACCTACCGTGACGATTAACATCTGTGACAATAACATCTTAGATGACATTACAAAGTGATCTGCAGGCTGCACAGGGGAAGAGTAAAGCTGTAATCTGACGGGCTTGAGAAGGTTACAGAGTTAGATCATGTCTTTATAAGCATCCAGCAACATAACTGTGGTGAGTCTGAGGGGCTCGTTAATAAACATTGAAGCCCTCTCAATGGCCAGGTTGTCTCCAACACGTCATGTCTGAGGCTAACAGATTACTTCAGAGTGGCTGTTTGTGAATTTGCATGAAATCACCATTCGGTTTTATTCAAACCAAAACTGGGCGGATGGTTTTTTATTCACTTTATGTTCCTACAACATGATCTTGATAAAAATACACCACACGTGGATTAGTTGTGCCTCACAACCAAATCATCGGAGACTAAATGGGTTGTTCTTCATCTGTTGTCTCAATAATATTGAATGAGACAAAAGGGGAAATCGTTGATACATGTGCAGGTCCGATCACAGAATGATGGCTCCTTATCACTTATTCCATTCCTCACTATAAAAACAACACATGCTTTACTGATCAGCCCATTTACACAGGACGACATGCTGTCTTTTGTCTGGTTTCATCTTTAGCTGAGACATTTTAAGCCAAACATAAGAGGTATCAGCTATGTCATTAACCTCATGATACCCCCAACTTGTGTGTCTTCAATAATCACATGAACATGTTTAACACTGCACTACTCAAAATTTTTAACAATGGATGAAATGATGTTTAACGTGAGAAGTGTTACTGCTGCTGCTCTCGTCCTTATTCTGATTATCACTATTACAGCAAATAAAATGCAGCTCTTAAGACAATAACATCAGATGACATTTGGGCATCCAAACTGTGCTGCTGCTGCTGCCTGCTGCTACACACACTGCCGGTGAACGCACTCTGCTGTGTGTGTACGTGAGACGGAGAATTTTCATCAAGCTGACATGCAGCTGCTAAACCTGTTGATCATATCTTCCCACTTTCATGTGTGTTTTCTGGATTTGTACTGCGGTACTTTACTGTATTACTGTTCAGTTGCAATTTAATAATTCTAAGAAGCTAATTTAATCTTAAGAAGTAAATTTAATTTGGTTAGGCGCAAAAAATAACTTGGTAGGCATTAGGGAAAGATCATGGTTTGGGTTAAAATTATGACTGCGGTCACAGTTAAAAGAAACCACCACTGACTGTTGGTAGGAAAGGGGAAACAAACCGCTGCCTCCTGTGTTAAAGTCTGATGTTTTTGTTTGTCTTCCTCATTTGCTCCTAATCAGCAACAGTCATAATTACTATAGTTGTTAAAGGGCTTTGTTACTTGAACGTAAACAAAACTGCGGTTGATGCTGTCTATGTTTATTTATTAATAACTAAATATCATCAGATCAGTTAGACATGGGACAGGCCTGAGTGTTTCCCGAGCATTTCCTAAGTGGAACCAGTGGCGTGTGTGAATGTGTGTGGACAAATAGGAGGATGACTGCATTCATTATACTAACAATAAGAGGAAGATAGGACAGCCATAAACACATGAGAATTTTATCAAATGTTCCATTCAACACCCACACGATTCGCTGTCTATTAAGACTGCCTCGCTGTAAACAGACACAACAGGGGAAATAAATATGAGACAACCGCAGAAGCATAATTATCCTCCCAAACAAGGAGATTTTCCATTTCTTTTCACCATGAAATTGTCGTTTTATCATGTAAATGCTCTTGGCACACATTTCACCTCTCTAGAGAGAAGACGCATAATGAATGGCTTCTAAAATGGATGTAATTAGATGTCTGGAGCAAAATGTTACAAAAGAATTACTGTACAGTTACTGTGTACTTGGGTGTTTTAGGCGTTAGGAACTGGAAAAGAATATCGACTGGTGGCTGATAGCAGAAAGAACCTCCAGTAGCATTTACATGTCAGGAAACAATAAATAATATTTTTTTTAAAGCACTTTTGGTTAAAACTTTTGAAACAAATTTGCTTCTGTTATTAATTCAACACTGAAGTGCATGAGAACTTAATTTGGGGGCCTGAAAATGACATAAATCTGTTAAAATTTAAAACAGATTATCTACTGTGTTAATCTAGCCACGACCACATTAACTATTTACTGATTACTTTCCAATAAAGGAACAAAAGCTCATAAAACACAGTAAAACACACTCTAATTACATCTTAAATCATCATTAGATGAACAAAAATGCATTAAATATAAATATGTATTTCCAGATATTATACAGTTCTATTTCTTTATAGCTCACATCAGTCAGACACACAAAAAAACAGTAATTTTGTACTAATGGTTTTTGTATGTATTTTATTACTCTCTAATGTTTCAGTATTCTGTAAGGAAAATGTTTTTTGACGTTTAGTAAAAAAAAAACAAAAAAAAAACTTAGATCAAAATGATGAACAGCAGGCCTGTATAATAGCAGTTTCATACTGAATGGACCACTGTACCTGTCCTTATATTGCCTAGCGACAGAAGCACAACACTGTGTGTCTGTAAAAAGGAGTGTATTTTATCCAAATATCCACATTAATCACACAGGGAGTGAATAAAATAAATGCATTTGGTTACCATGCTAAAGCTAATGTTGCAATAACGAACCCTGTCCCTGGAGTAAGCCCTCATGTGACACTGAACATGAGTAAAGGAATATATGAAAAGCTTCTATTGAATTCAAAATTTGCAACCTGCCACAGTGATTGCCTTGGAAAATATTTGTTGCACATAAAAGTGTTGTATTACAGAAATAAAAATGTCTCAGAGGCACGTGTTACTCAATACTCAGCATGAAATATTGATGTTTCAAAGCCAAAACAAAGTCTGTAATACCTTTTGGAATAACAGTCTATTCAGTAGCAAAGGACATGATCCTCAAAGGACTCAAAACTCAATTTTGAGATTAATCATAGACATTGATTCACCTACTTCAATAGGTTTTCCAGATTGTTAAAGCTTGAAAAGTATTAGATCATGACCTCACTTGCATGCCACTCAGACCAAACAATCCCGAGAAATGAAAAATTACTTCAGTTAAAGTTGTATACTGCAACCTAAAGGGACAAATGACTCATGCAAAGCTGATCCACATCATACATTGCACTAGTAATATTTTTAATAACAGATTTATAATACAGAAGTTTTTAGCCATGCTAGTAGCTAGAGATGGCAATGTCAGTCTGTTGGTTGGTCCACCACTTGGTGAACAACTATTGGATGGATTGGTGACTTTTTATCTCATACAACAGGACGATTGACATTTTTGGTTCAGAGTAAAACATCTCTGAAAATATTGGATGGATTGCCATGAAATTTGGTACCGATATTTGTGTTCCTCACGAACATTGTGATGAATTGTCCTTTGTCCAATACTTAAAGGAACTGAAAACTGAATACACCCCCAAACGTGTAGGAGAATCTACGGTGGCTGTAAAAGGCCCTCGCTAGAGCCACTGTGTTTGGTTTGGTCTGGGTTACTATAGAAACATGGCGGTGCAACATGGCGGCCTCTGTGGAAGCGGACCCACTCCCTCTGCAGATAAGGGTTCATTCTGAGCTAACAAAAACATGAGTCTTGTTTTCAGGTGATTATACACTAACTAAAACATAGTCTGTTCCGCTAGATGCCACTAAATTCTACACACTGCACCTTTAAGTTTTATGAGTAAATACCTGAAAAAAATATTGGGCTACATTCCCATCAATCTCAGCTGTACTTTGTGTTTAGTGCTAATTATCAAATGTTCGCATGTTAACATGCTAAAAAAAAGATGGTTAACACAGTAAACGTTGTAGCTGCATGTTAGCATTGTCATTGTGAGCATGCTAGCGTTCACTACTAATGCCGCGTTCATGTCATATCAGTAATATCTGTAATCACGAGTTTCCAATTTGTAAATACTGTTTATGCTAACCTCCAAGTCGTAATAATGACTGGGAAACTGGAACTCATCTGAAAGCTCTGATATATCTGACTGGATGCCTAATGTTAGCCAAAGTCCATCGTTCAATGTAATTAAATCCAAAGTTAATGGATATAATGTAATTTTGTCAATGCACAGTATTATATGACCACCTTCCTGAGTTGTCAGATGACACGAACACTTGCAAGTCCTCAACATGTGTTGCAGCCAAAGACTCAGGCGGATGCAGGACTGTCATGCAAATAGCAATGTCTTTATTTTTCGCACTCGACAACGAAAACAAAGCAGTGTATGCCCACTCTCACAGTCTGCCAGTACACTTTCTCTGCTGCTGAAAACAAGTGCCTTCTTCTCTCTCTACTGCAATGTACAACAACAACAAACAGAGATTTCTTCTTCTCCTGCACAACTCGCTTTTTCTGACTCAACGGTATAACCTGGTGGCGGGAGCTATACAGCACATCCACATACAATACTGCATAAACTCACAAACACTTTATCCTGGAAAAACATTTTGGATTATATACATTGCCTGCATAGACATGAATATTTCTGCAGTTGAAATTTAACCCATTAGATGAATTAAATTATGCAAATTAATTTGTTAAACTAAATTACACAAGAATATAAATTGGGGAGGGGGTCTCTGATTTAACAGTAGGGAATGCCGCCGATAACAAATATAAACAATCTTGCTGATATCAACTGACCCCTTACACATGCAAATCTTTCTGATCCTTCCCGTCCATTGGACACAGAACTGATAGCATGACTGTAGACTCTTAGTCTCATTTATCAATCACCAATTCTCTTATTTAAATTTAGAGAAGGAAAGAAGGAATGTTTTCATATATACAGTACCAGTCAAAAGTTTGGACAGTGTGTCCAAACCTTTGACTGGTACTGTATAAATTGTGTAAAATAATTTGGAAATCTGTGTTATTTGCCCACAAATAGCATATTGACTTTCAGACATCAAATCCTTTTTGACATTTATTAGTGCACCACACACCAGGAATTAAAAACCGCACCACCTTTAAAGTCAAGGCGTATCACACCACCAGGATTTATTTTTCCCCTAATTCTCCCTTTATGGACCTGTTATTATTGAATTCTCATTTCCATAAATCCATTGTAAAACCAGCTTAGACTTCCATGTGGAACAAAACCATTGCAGTTTGATCTCAACTGTGATGAATCAGTGCTGGAATTGTTACAAATAGTTCATCAGCTTTTGCGTTGCTCACTGGGATTAAAATTTTCCTTCAGTCAAATATAAGCAGTTTTCAAACTTTGCACCATTCCTTGGTGGCTGTATGGTATAGTCATCTGGACAGAATAATTGTTTGGGTGTCTGTCTGCTCCTGCGGTTTGTGCATATAAGCAGGTATGACTAGAATGGGTATCTGTGGCAGGAATACTGTGGCTAACCACAACTATGAATGGAGAGAAGACTCACATATACACAGTTGCCTTGTTTTAATCCAGCTTTATATATCTCAAACAAGACAGCTTTAACACTGTTTTCTGTATATATCATGTCAGGCCAATCTCTGGGCTTTGAGTCAACAGTCTGACTTTCCAAAGTTTACAGGCAGACCCTCCGCTGATTCACAAACAGCAGCCTGCCCGTTTTTTCACTCTAAAAAATAGATCACTAACATTGTATTTCTTTGCATTATTGACAAAGACTATGAATTATTACACTATATACACTATGAATTATTTTTCTAATCCGTAAACCTAAATCGCCCTCCATGTGAGTACAGTTTCGATGAGACAACATCAGCTACCATGTGAATAGTCTGGGTGAAAATAGTACCACCAGTCTTTAAGGACCTACCAGAGAGTTCCAGAGAATTACAACACTTCTCGCTCATTTATCACAGCCCTGGGTTCAAACATCAGTTGGACAGACTGTTCACATTGCGGTCAGGATTTTTCTCAAGAACAAACACACTGCCAACAAGAACAGCCACAGCTGGAGAGGAAAATAAAGCCTCTTTCTTCAAAATGAAATTTGCTGCGTTGACTTGGTATAACATTTTGCTGCGTTTATTTCTAAAATGGGCACCTAGTTCAGCCGTTCCCTCTTCAGACTGAATGCACAATGTCACGTCCCACCTCGGGACCCTTACTTCAACAAGGTAAATGGACAATTTACTCTGAATTTTAATTCAGTGTAAAAATCGGCATCATAAACTTTATGTCAAACACATAATTGTAACAAATGGCTGTAAAACTGAAAGCATTTTACCACTATTCTAATTTGAACATTTGCTTTAGTCATTTTTCAGCATTTTTCATTTATTAGATCTTTTTTGTGTCACAGCTGCCTGCTGTGGCTGGAAGCGACGCTGATGAGAGCTGTGAGAGTGAACCAAAAAAAATTAAGTTGCCAGTCGGAAATTCAAAACAATGTGCTCAAAGACGTTAAAATGCTACGTAGAGCTGAGGGGAACTGCAGAGCTGGGTGATAATTCTCTATGATTTCTTCAGCACAAATGACCTCTTTAACATACAAGTAGTCATGTGATCAATTGTTAATATAAAAATATTGATCATAGCTGCTTTAAAAAAAGCATGTGATAAATTCACTATTCACGGATAGTGCCTTAAGTTCAAAATCAGTGTCATGTAAAGTGTTATTAGGATCATCTGTTGTTTAATTATCATATCAAACAAACATTCAATTTTAAAGCTTTTTGTACAAACTCTTCGCTCTGACTCTTAAAGGACCAGTGTGTAAGATTTAGGGGGGATCTATTGGTAGAAATATTGGCAGAAATGGAGTATAATATTCAAAAGTATGTTTTAATTATTGTATATTCACCTGAAAATAAGAATTGTTGTGTTTTCGTTACCTTAGAGGGAGCCCTTTATATCGAAATAGGGAGCAGGTCCTCTTCCATGTAGCCCGACATGTTGCACCGCCATGTTTCTACAGTAGCCCAGAATGGACAAATCAAACACTAGCTCTAGAGAAGGCCTTTCACGTTTTTTCATGAGTTTCGCAGCCACTATACGTTCTCTTACACGCTTGGAAGGAGGGAGGGGTATTCAGTTAGTTGCAAATTTGCAACCTCACCGCTAGATGCCACTAAATCCTACACACTGGTCCTTTAATACTCAGCAACCATGCAATGATAATCCCGTTAACACTCCTGCAGAGGAACACTTTGAATCTCACACAGAAGTTTTAGTAAGCGACTGGGCTTGAAGAGAATCATTTCCAGTAATCAAATAAATCAAATCAAATAATGACAAACGGCTGGCTGCGCTCTTTCATCAAACATTTGCACATCCTTAGGCAAATTCCAAAAGATTGACTTGTCCAACAAAAAGATGAAACCCATTTTCACTGAAAAATAATGTTGTGAAATATTGCATCCCGACTGGGAACACAGTCCAACACAATCTAATGTTCTATCGAGAAGTCAATCCACTGATTCATGACTGCACACATCGAATGATTACTGGTATCAATGCCACAACCCGCAGTCTACTGTGTTTATTTATATTTATTTATATGGTTGTCTTTTTGTTTGATTTGGTTACACAACCAATATAATAATGTAATAATTAACTCTGGACAACAACAAAGTCTTGTTTGTTCTTTGCTTTCTTCTTTGCTTAACAAACAGCAGATTGTTCTGTTTTGCATGCCAGTGGTACCACCAGCCATACCAGACATTCCAGCCACCTCCATTGACAAATCCTGTATGGCTCAAGGTCTAAGCCTTTGGTATACACGCTCTGTTATGTAATTGAAGTCTGCTGTTTCTGGACTTTTACAGCGGCTATCCCTGTCAGCAGGACACAGCAGCTGCCATATAAGGGCAAAGCTATAGTGTTGTCGCATCATTTTTATAATTTCCCATAATCTTCAGAAAACAAGTTCACAGGAAAAAACGGTATGTACTTGTAAAAAGTAATGACTCACACTTTTCAGCTGTCTTTTATCTGAGGTGGTATGTGTATCTGTGTGCTGTTTACCCCTTTTGCATTAGTTTGTCAGGAGGAACAGTTACAGCAGTGGTTTTTGTCTGTGAGACTGCAAGGGCTGCAAGCCTGCAATTTGTTTATCTTAAGAGGTTTTTTCCAATGTGGTCACGGCTGATGTCATGAGATTTTTGCTCACTGAATGCATTGATTGATTGTTGTTCAAATAGAGTCATATTCACTGTGGTAGCAGGAGACATGCTACTGAGCCACAGTGACATTTCATTGTACTGCCTAATGATGATTAAGCCTGAATGTGTGATACTGGGAAGAGTTTAAATGACGTGTCTGTAATGACAGCCTCACTTTATTTATGGTTGGCCAACAGTGCAGAGGGATCACGAAGTCAAGACTGGTATCATTTGGATTTATCTTTAAAGACGCCCAGGCACACACTCACACACCTCCCGGACTTTCTGCGGTGACTTGCCACTAGAGCTGTGAGATAAAACATCTGGGACAAAAACCATCACAGTGGAATGCACAATTAGATCTTAAAATCTTATGATACTCCAAAAATCTGAAAACTTACAAGAGAAAATCCTCTTTTCCCGGATTTAGAAATGAGACAGAGATCTGTATTAAATTTGTGTGTGTCAACAATGTGTGTGTGTGTGAGTGTGTGCGGTCTTTCTGAGGTGCGACGGGGTCATGAATTAGATTGGGTTCAGCTGTTGTAAACAATGCCTCCTCACCAGTGAATCTCACTGCTTAAGTGTTTTTGGAAAGAATTATACAGTCACTCGAGGTTATTGTATTATCATCCAGTCAGGAGAGACCTTTAGCGTGTCAAAGCAGGAAAAGCACAGGTGTAATTCATAACACTGATGATGGCTGCATTCCATTTAGATAAGCCACTTCCACTATTTTGGTATTGTGCATGCTGGATTACTGGAATGACTTACTGAGACACTAATAGAACTGACCCATCATTAACTTTATTAGTTACTTTTCCACCTATGACAAATCTACATGTTTGCCCTGTCTATTTTTCATTTTTGACTGTGAAAAGTCATCATTACGCAGGAGACTGAATGGACAGGTAATCGTTGGTATGGGGTGTACTCATATTGACTTTTTCATGAAATTAAAAAATTGCCTTGTTAAGCTTTACCTTGTTAAGACAATGTAGTCCCGTTTCAAATTCCATGGGGCATATGAGGAAATACTGGTATTCGCTTCCTTGACGAGACTTACAGGAGATTTGAAGATTGACACCACTTTTTTGGGGGAAATATGAAGCTACGGCTGGGAGCTAGTTAGCTTAGCTTAGTACAAAGACTGGAAACAGTAAGCCTGGCTCTGTCCAACGGTGACAAAATCTTCCTACCAGCACATCTAAAGCTCACTAATTCTCAAGTTGTATTCGTTTAATCAACAAAACTAAGCGTTAAAAGAACAAGTTGCGGTGTTACAGGGGGTTTTGTGACTTCCTGACATCCTGACACTGTGCAGTTGCTAGGCAACCAGCAGAGACTTCAGTTATTGAACATACAGACATGAGGGTCGTATCAATCTTCTCATCTGACTCACGGCAAGAAAGCGAATAAGTGTGTTTCCCAAACTTTCCCTCTAAAATCAGCTAACATTTTTGCCCATTATTCTAAGCAGACAGTCTTCAAATGTTGAAGATTTCAGGGGGCCCGCTGGTGAATCTTTATCTTCAGTTCCTTCCATAAATGTTCTATTGGGTTCAAGTCGGGTGACTGACTGGGCCATTCCAACACTTTTATTTTCTTCCTTTGGAACCAGTTGAGAGTCTCCTTTGCGGTATGTTTTGGATCGTTGTCCTGTTGGAAGATCCATCCACATCTCATCCTCATTGTCCTGGTGGATGGCAACAGTTTGTTCTCAAGGATATCCCGATACATGACTCCAATCATTTTCCTTTCAACAATTTGGATTCTGCCAGTAGCATGAGAAACAGATGAGAAACAGCCCCATACAATAATGCTTCCACCTCCAAACTTCACTATAGGTATGGTATTTTTAGTCATATGCAGTCGTTTCTCCTCTAAACATGGCGTGTAGTGTTATTGCTAAAAATTTCAATTTTTGTCTCATCTGATCACACCACATTCTTCCAGTAATCTACAGGTGTCTCCAAATGTTGTGTAGCAAACTTCAAACAAGCTTCAACATGTCTTTTCTTCAGTAATGAAGTCTTACGGGGGGTAATCGTGCATGGAGACCATGGCAGACCTATTGTTTTCTCTGTGACTACTCTTCTGACTAATTTTCTGACTGCCCGGTCAGCAATCTTGCGAGGAGCTACTGTGCATAGCTGGTTGATGGTGGCGTGATGCTGCTTCCACTTGCGGTTAATGGCCCCAGTGGTGCTTATGGGAACATTTAGGAGTTGAGAAATCAGGTGGTAACCTGTGCCATTCCTATGTTGCCCAACAATCTTTTTGTGAGGGTCGTGGGAGAACTCTTTGCCTCTACCCATCATGAGATGGTTTTTGCGTGACAGCTTGGTAGCAAATGATGCATTCACAGATGTCTAACCCTTTTTAAAAGAGTGGAAGTACTAATAGCCACATGCACTAACCCAGCTGATTCTACTTAGCACAAATAAGAAGACTAATTAGTGGAATCAGGGTGGGTCCGTTGTTTTTTCTTACTGCGTGTTCAATACTTTTTTCCTGTGTCATTCCAATTTAATGCACAGAACTTTTTTTATTGATTGGAGTGTTATGATTTCGTTAGCTGTGTTGCCTTATTGAGTTAATACCAATGTCTGGTCTTAATTTCATATGAATAGCTGCACTGGAAATATGTTTAATCAAAAACAAGTTAACGTGTTGAATACTTATTTCCCTCATTGTATTTAAGAGTAGCACAACTTCCATTTGTTGGTTGTTCCTGGCGTGCTTTACTGTTACGAGTCACTGACTGTGCAAGCCAAGCTGATAGCAGTAAAGGAGATTAATTTACCTGTTTGTTGCTCTAGGTCTATGCTCTCACTGCCCCAGTTAAGTTTAAGTCCATGTTAAAATAAAACGCCTGGTTCGGTCATTGTTTACTCATCAGCTAAGATACATTAACTGACTATCTGGAATCACTACAATACATAACTTTGGGTAACTATTATTCACACAAGTCTTCTAAATAACTTTTTTTTATACTTTTGCTTGAACAGTTTATTAATACAAGTATGTTTCCTCTACTTGAGTACCGTTTAAATTAAGTAATTGCATTTCTACTTGAATAATCTGTACCAGCTCTCTTTCCACCCCTGAGTCTGACTGCCAGGAAGTACAACCAATGATCCCTTTTCATCTGTCAGAATATAAAATCATTGCTAATGCCAATCGCCAGACACAACACAGGCTTGCACTCATCATTTTAGAGCGAAACAGGGACAGAGAAAGAGAAACAGACATTTGGTTCGCTGTCTTTTAACCACCAAGATAAAGGCTACACGCAAAACCGTTTCTCCCAAGTTTCAGCCTCCAGTTATTCAGCAGTAATTATTGAAATAACCAAGAGGAATACTTTTACAATGACTAGTTCATCATATCTTGTTTATAACCCAACAGCATTGCAACATGATACAAGAGCAAAAGGACGGTACAAACTGATATAGCAGACTTTAAATTGTTTAGTGAAGTGTTGGCGGCTCTTCCTGCTAGAGCTGGCTGTGTCTGTTCTTTGTCTGGGCGAGAGCTGCTGCTTTCCCATTTCCTTCTCTCCCTCTTTCCTTCTCCCTGCTGAGGTAAAAATGAGTCACTGAGTCAGCAGCTGGTCCCCGTCATCCACAATATCGCCCAGGATTCCACAGGAGACCAGCTGCCGAATCGTTACAATCTGACAACATCACTTCCCCTTTCCCATTTATGGACATATTCACTGCCGTCAAAAAGGAATGTAATGCTAACATCTATGATGATTAGATTTTTGTTCATGCATGTCAATCTGTAATTTACATGTTTTATTCAGTGTTTTTTTGTTTGAACAAATCCTGGGTGTTTGAACCTACAAAATAATTTTACTGCCTCCTTTCAAGAGTTTGTTTTTCCTTTAGAAGCTGCTGAAAGTGTATATTATAGAGATCAGGGCTATTTTTCTCTCAGAGGCCACCTACTTAAGCAGGAAACAGGGTCTAACTTCAGGCCAGGGGTTTAAAACAACACACTCTTAAGAAGCAAAAGCCTAAATGACTCTTTGAGGACTTCCATACATTATGGCATCTTTACAGTGACTTTCTTCTCATCAGCTGTTATGTGTTATATTAAGCATCCCTTTCATATTTCATATGTGATATACACAAGCCACACACATGGAGGTATAGGAAACATATGTCACTTTCATCTAAGATTGTTGCTGTTTAATTCATGCAGAAGGGGAACGTTTGCCATATTGAAACAAGAGTCTACAGCATGATAGCAGCCTCTTATGGGAACAGTGGTGTTTTCAGCTAAACAAACATGGTCACAATGCTAACATGTTGATGTTTAGCAGTTGTAATGTTTACCATGTTCACTATCAGCATGCTAACATTTTCTAATTAGCACTAAACACAAAGTACAACTTTGCAGGTCAAGTAAGGGAATCACCAAAATCATTAGGATACATCATCTGGGGACAAAATTTCATGGCAATCCACCTAATATTGTTGAGATATTTCAGCCTGTACCATAGCACATTGACCGATTGCCATGCCTAGAGTCACGCCACGAGCACGGCTAGCATTCACAAGGCAGCTGTACTCTGACTTGGAAAAGACGATGTGGACAACCTGTGACTGGTCGACTTTGTTTTGCCATTTTACCCTCATAGTTGGAACTCAGAGCAATTGCTTGTTTTCTTTTTTTTTTTACTGGATAGAAGAAAAATGAATCATAAAAACAAAGGGAGATCTCCACTTTTGTCAGGGCTGTTGATTACGCATGAGTGGATTCCATTACTGAATATTTAAACTGAGGTGTTTAGTTTTCCAATTCCACTGGTTGGAAGGACAGGCAGGTCTCTGTCTTGGTCCAGCTCATCTTCCTTCCCGTTTTCCTGTGAAGGGAGTTGTCGTGCTGTGTGCTGCTTATTTGGGGAGTCTCTGTGGAATCTCCTGTCCCTTCTATTTTGACCATGCAGGCATGGTGGTGGAGATGAGTACTGGATCTGTCACCACCCACTGACAGTTCAGTCTCAGACATCCCTTTCTGCTTGATGTTTATCCACGGGACTCAGTGGAAAATACAGCCTGATTTCAGCGGATCTCTCTCCATCCTTTCACCTGTTTTGTTTTCCAGGTGGAGTACCATTAGACCTACCCAAAGCCCTTTCTCCACTTCGTCTTAGGCAGTTTATCGCTCCACCTCATCTGTTCTCGGTTTTTTTTTTTTAACAAAAAGCAAAGCCAGTGGAAAGAAGCAAATGTGTTTTGCTTTCTGGATAATTATGAGATACAATCTCTACATTGCGTATTAATTGTTGCTTGGAGACTCTTCTCTAGTCTTAAAAAGTCTAGCTTTATTGACTTTGGCAAGCTGAAGAAGGTTTTGCACCAGAGCACAGGGCACCATTGTTTTTCAGCTCAATACAGGGCCATGTTGCCTGAAGCAAAGATACTCATTGATTCAAAACATTAACTTTAGAGGATGACTGGGCACAGTTTAGTACAACAAAAGAGAGAGAGATTCCTTTTCTCAGAGGAATTAGTCTCTAATGACCAAAAGCTTTGCTGAATGAACCCATAGTGAGTTAATATAATCATTAACTCAAGTAAAAGCATACTCTTCCAAAGAGGGAGCCATGGTCTTTTTAATGCAAATTACTGTGTGAGTTTTTATGCTAGTAACGCTAATTAAAGTTATAATCCTTAAGATTTTGTGAACCCTGTTTTTGATTGTAATTATGGCCATCATCTTTCCAGCAATAGCTATGTAATGTATTTCAATTATGTAGTTATCTTTCTATATAGTAGTTTTCATTGTTAATGGTGGAGTCCACCCCTCTTTCAAATCAAGAGCTGCTGCTTCACATTGAAAACATTCAATTTGGCAACACAGGGTGGCTTTTATTGTGAAGCATTTACAGGAAACACAATGTATTAGTCACCACTGAATGTCAAAACAAGACATGGTCATTTTCAGTGTTTTTTGACAGCCGATGAATTTTAAATATTGCAGGGAGAAACAGAACAAGAAGGAGCAGTCACAGTGAGCTGTTAGAGTTGTAGGTGACAGGTTGCACACCTACAACTCCTTTAGCAAAGTAACCAACCTTTACTGTGACCTGCTGTTGTGTGGAAAACTACTTCAATCAGATCACAGTTGCAATTATTATTGACTGACTTCTTTTTTCCTTTTTTTGTTTGGCTGCACTGTAAACAGATTGCTCTTCTATTGCATTTTTGGCAAAGTAGCTCCTCAAGAAATGTGCTGTCAGTGCTGTTTCACTGAAATCTCAAGGATTACCACCTTAAAGCCATACTTTGACATTTCGGGAAATCCGCGTATTCACTTGTCGGTAGAGTGGTAAGATGAGAAGATCGATACCACTCTCGTGTGTGTCCTTTAAATATGAAGCTACTGTACAGCAAGCAGCCAGTTAGCTTAGCTTAGCACAAAGACTGGAAACAGGAAAACAGCTGAGCTGGCTCTGTCCAAAGCTAACAAAATCTGCCTACCAGCCCTTCTAAAGTTAACTATTTAACGCGTTATATCTTGTTTGTTTAATCTGTTCAACACCAAAGTGTAAAATTGACAATTCGCCATTTTACAGAAGGATTTGTGCTAGACTATTTCATGGATGAAAGCATTGGCCAGGCAAGTCCATTAAGTTGCTCTTTTCATCTAACTCTCCTTCAGAAAGCAAATAAGCATCTTCCCCAAAATGTAGGACTATTTAAGAATTTACTATTTACTTTAATCAACTGCTAAAAGTGATGTTGATTGCTGACCATATTATAGAAAGAGAACACATCATTCCTTGATTCAGACTCATGCCAGGAACTCTTTCATTGCTATAAACACTTTTTCGGGTTGGATTGGGTATCACGCAAGCATTGGAGAATTTGTGTTGGGAGTTACTTAATAATTTACCAGGGATAGGGATGTTAAACAACAATTTGACCTCAGCATGGATTTAATAATGCCGTCTGGGTTGATTTCAGAAGCTCTGCCATGCTCTGAGTGAATGCTGATTGTTCTCAACTGTAATTGCTCATCCATTAACACATAATGATCACTTAAGTGTAATTTTTGACTGTGGTTGGTTGATTTTGTAGAGAACAGTTAGATAATCAAGATATTATTGTTGGATGTTGACTAGCGTTACACAGAATATCCTTATGTGGGCTATTACAAATGTTTAAGGGGACTTTTTTGGTCTTTTGGGATACACAAAGACTGGAGACCCCTCCCTGTGTGAGCTGCTCTGTGGTGCTTGGCTCCGAGGCCAGCATGACACCATGCCTCTTTACACAGGCTGGACTAACTTTCCCTCTTATTTGAGTTCAGTGCTTTTTTTTAAAAATAGATTTACATTATATTCTGCACAGAACTGGTGAGAAAGTGAAGAAATTAGTTCAAAGCTCACAAGGAAAGAAACAGGAAACCTTTTTTACGGCGTGCTCAAAAGAGAACGTGTCTCACTGGAAACTCTCGGAGCAAAGTCTTGTGAGGTCATTTCATTTAAACCTTGTCTCACCCTGGGTCTGTTCTGCCCGGGGAATAACCTCACACCCCATTTTAAATATCCTGCAGTGGCAAGTCCAGCGAGATCAGTAAATAAAGGAACCGACAATGGCTGAGCAGTAAAGCCACTCTTGCATAATCCCCGTCAGTTAGTGCTCAATCTGAATTGAGACAAACACAAATAAGACCTCAGGGCAGCAGAACAAGCCTCAACATCTGCAGCTCTGCTCCTCTCTTCCCATCTTCTCAGGAAATATGGCTATTGGAAACCCCATAGCTGAAAACACCTTCGCCCCATCATCTGGTCCTCTTTAGCACCCGGCAGTGGACCCGCCCGTTTGGGCTCAGTCTTTGTGTGATACTTCAGCTGGACTTGGCAACTTCTGGATTTTCTTTTCTTCATTGTTGGACCAATTTGAAGGAATTTCAATGACTCTTTTTTTGACTGCCACCTCATGAAAGAGTCAATTCTTCACTTTCCAGAGGCAACAATCTGCACATGTTGATTCTCACTAGAGCTGACAGTGTTGTGCCTATCAGAGTGATTTAGGAGCTTCTTTGGTTCAATATTGATTAGGAGTATATGGAATCAATATGTGGAAAAGGGTAACCACTCATTTTATTTGGAAAAATGCAAATCATTCTACTGCCACAACCATCTGTTTGTCATTTTTGCCTCGGAGTGTATGCCCACAAACCTTTGCCATGTAGAAATGCTGTATACGATCCCCCAGCTGACCACTGGGGAGCGTGTCCAAGCTGGCAGTAGGTCAAATGGCAAGCCAGTGGCCACAGAGGACAGTGGGAGTGAGAGGAGGACATGAGGAGGCAGGGAAGAAGGCTTTGAGTCACGCAGCACAAAGGAGTGAATCACACCTCTCTGCAGGGCCGGGTGACTGACAGGTGTTTGGATCCGTTACAGCCGGAAATGGCTGGAATCTAAGCCATGACTGGAAAGACACTCCACATCTGCATGCTTGACAGGAGTGTGCGCTGATGAGCCCACACACTCGTTAAGTCAAAAGTCACATATGTACATGCACAAGAATAGGCAGACACATGCACATCAAAAAGGCCAATTTCTGGTGGATGATATTTCTGAATAATGCAGGAAAATTATGCAAATCAAATTTTAGATGTTGCTTCAAAATGCAATCATTAAATCTCTTGGATAGGTAAGAACCAGTTGTCATTAGGACTTACATAATACTTTCCTATAATTTCAAAGGCTTTTGTGAGCTTTCATCAGTTTGGTTCTAAAGAAAGTGTTTTCATGGAAGGGAAAAGTCCAAAAACTATCTCAGCCTATGATAGTTTACATACCACAGAGGAGACAGATTATGTGGATACACAGAGCAAAGACACGAAGTACTAAACCAAACACAAGAGGAATATATCACCTTAATGCTAAATCCATAGCCGACTCCATGGCAGTTTCAGGTTGGGGCAGACACAGCTAAAATTAGACATTGAGGGGATATGAGAGGACTGTGTTAGATGAAAAGATGAGCTGCTGACACTGTTTATTTCTCCCTCTACTTCCTGTAGACTGAGGAAAGTCTCCACTCTCAGATATATTGTTTCACTTTAGCTGCGTAATGCTGTCTGTAGTAGTTTCCTCTTGCTTGCTGCTCATCTTTATGTCTAGTCCGTCATGTGCATCCCACATGATGTATCTTTGTTGCTTAAAGGCAGCTGAAGAACCAACCTGTTTCTTTCTTCACAATAACCAGATGCTCAGAAGTGAAGACAGACATCATATTATTAAACTTCTCATATAAAGGCATTCTTACTGAGGCGGGGGTCATACTGTTGCAGACTGCTGAGTCTGGGACAAACGCTGGTTGACCTTTGAGATAAAGCGAAACAGATTTCCACAAGCATAGGGAAACAGTTTCATCACAATAACCTTTGTGACTTTCTTTTGAAGGCAATTGCAGATTGCGCTAACCACAGCAGCCAGCATCCCCTCTCCAAAAGTATTTAATCTTGTTCTTTTATAAACTGGAATGTGGAGGATAGCCATAGTTATGTAGACTGGGAAGTCTTAAATCACCAACAGAAGCTTGCTCTCTTTTCTGCAGACTCACGTTTTCTCCCTTCCCCCCTAAATGTTCTAGCTCTTTCTCCCATCATGCTTTGGCCCTATGTGTCTGTCAATCAATATATTTTATTTTAAGAAAGAATCGACTGTCCATGTGTAATGTAAAAGGTTTCACTCATAGTGATGAACCCACCGAGAATTATCACCCTAGTCTGATGTGACCCTCAGCTGTACAGAGCTTTTTAGCGTCTTTCAGCTCTGTTCTGGTTTACTCACAATGCTTTCATTAGTGTTGTTTCCAGATGTAGCAGACAGCCGTTTTCAACAAAAAAGCTCTGATAAACTGACTGTAGGGCTACCTGCCCAGCACCCAACGGTAGACAGAGAAAGTTAGTAACTAGTTAATGACTAACTAGCTAGCTAACATAGTGGAGGAAACTTTCCTCCCCAGAAAAATAACAGAATTTGTTGTTTGGGCAAGAGCCCAAAAACATTTTTTATGTTCAAGTGACAAAGCCCTCTAGCAGCTGTAGTAAATATGGAGAAACCAAGTCGTTTTTGTGCTTAAACCTTACTTAACCTTAAACATATCGTTGTCACATCATAAAATGTATTTATTTTTCAACTAATTTTTAACGGTTTGGGAAGGCACAGACCAATGTTGCCCTGCCAATAAAGGCATCGGATCAGAGTTATGGAATTAATGGACCCAACAGTGTGTTTTATTGTTTAATTTGGTTGTAGTGGAGTAACTAATAAGCCTGATATTTCCCTCAAGAGCTGGTGGAGACCAAAACAGAGCCAAGAAAAGTGAATATTGGACTTAAACTTGTCAGATGGTCAGTAACACAATGGATGCTAATGTTGCTCCATGTCTGCTGGATGTGAAATAGGCAACTGCTTGCCAACATGTTCTCCATAACGACTTAAAGGGTAGTAATATACAAATTGTGTGTTAACAACTGGTTGTGCTGCCCCCAAGTGGCCAAAAGATAATTTATTGCAGGTTTAATTGTTTTATTTTCTCCGTGTAGTATATGTAATATGTCCGCAGGAAGCAGTTACTGTTTTCACAAATGTTTCAGCCAGTTGCCTGAGTATCACTGATTAATGAAAAAAGCAGCTCATTATTGGAAAATGTAGCAGCTCATTATTGGAAAATGTACTGAAATTTTAGCATCTTATGTACATTTTTTTGTTTAATCTTTTTCTTGAATTTCATTATTTTGGCAAAAAGCATTCTTAAAAGCTGAGCATGATAATACTCACTTGTGCAAATGAACATCACTCATAAAAAGTATTCCTAAATTTTTTTGGTAATCACTAATGAAAGCAGATGTGAAAAGGTATTATTGACTTAGTTGAATATTTTGCTTTAAAATCAAATTAAAATCAGTTCTAGTCTGTTCTGGGATTTGAAATATGCTCAAGACAAACATTGTCTGTTTTCAACAGAGATTTTGAGGAATAATACTTTCCTGATTTGTTGCTTGTTTGATTTTTTAAATTTTTTTCTTGTAGGATCAGTATATCCACAAAGCCTACTGTATGTAGCAGTGTACTTTCATGTAGAAATACAAAAAATATCAAACATTATATTGCATAACTTTTTACAGTGACGCTGTATATAGAGTACAGAGTACAGATGAAGAGGATGTTCGGTGCTTTTGATATCTGGATCCTCTTCTTTGCTTTGGCCTGGTCTAAGTTAGAGGGATCAAAACAGAGCAGCAGACCAAGTCTATATCAGATAAAGGGACCAAAAGACCTGAAGACTTTTCACGCACATGTGGTCTCCTCTGCAGTGTTAAAGCTGGGGAATGGTGGGAATGAAGATAAGAATTACCCGTGGAATCTTGGGTCATAAAACTGTATCTGAGATTATCTAGCTATTCCAAGCATTTTTAGGAATATCCGGAAAAAAAAAATTAACCCCCAAAGAGAAATTAAGTCATGAAAGTGTAATTTCATAATTGCAATGTTATCATTATTTTATTTTAGAAAAAAAAAAAAAGCTCTTCCGGTTCTTGAGATTACTTGAACAAAACGTCCAGAAGTCGCTTCTTTGTAACCGCACCACATTCCCCACTACTGTTTTCTCCACACATGCTCATCTTCTGCTGGTCAGCACATGTCAAGCACGTGTAAATAGCTCATGGGTTCTGGGGAATTAATCAAATCAGCAAAATTTACTTCAAAATATGTGTGATTATATTTAGGGTGCAATCCAAACTCACCACTACCTTATGAAAACACAAGCCTGCTTTTAAGTCTGCGCTGCTCTCCATCCACACACTCCTGGTAAATTGAGATGACATTGGAGCAAACGGCAGAACACGTTTGAGGTGGCAGGAAAAACAGCAGGCTGCCTCAGCACTGTATGTCCTAAATTCTGTTGGTTTAGGTTTGGTGGGAGAACAAATATTGATGTCAGATTTAGAATTAATCGTGCGCTCCACGTTTCTCTGGAGCTTACATAAAGAGACCACAACATCTCTCCCTTTCTCTCTGCAGCTGTAGGACTCTCTCTCCCTCTCAGCCACAGCACAACAGCCTCAATAGGCATCTCGTATGACTGCTGTCAGCATGGTCATTAAGTCTTTCAGTCTGGGTCTGTTTAAACAAGCTGCTCTGGCGGCCAGTGGCCACACAAAACCAATTCCCAGCCACGGGATGGTTTGCTTCTCTCTGCCCGAATTCATGCCTTGGTCCATTTAATGGGTGGTCAAACATACTTATTGTAAGGTAGAACAAATACTCCAAGTCATGTTTTTGTTAGCGTCCTTGGCTGCTTGCGATGAAAGGGCACAAAAACTACAACCACCTGCTTCTGTTATCACCTAAGAAGAATATAATAAGCTGTCAGAGTGTGGCTAACATTTGTTGTTGTGTATTTACTCAGATATTCAAATCTTTGTATAATTTCAGTCAGCTGGCAGCTCTGTAAGTCTGTACATAGACATAGAGATGTTGAGCTAAATGCTAACATGCTCACAATAACAACATGCTGATGTTTAGCAGGTATACTTTAGTTTTGTGTGTTAACATACTAACATTTGCTAATTAGCACAAAACAATAAATACAGCTGAGAATAATGGAAAAGCTTTTTGTTTATTTGGTCATAAACGGGTACCGGAGAAATGAAAATGTTGACCTTATAATGGTGCTAGAGGAAAAGTCAGGCCAACACCAAAGTTGATAGTATACATTGTCTGGGAACCATGAATGTCTATACAACATTTTGTACCAATCCATCCTTTAAATGTTGAGATATTTCACAGAATAAGTGAAAATTCTGACCTACTGGTGGTGCTAGAGGAAAAGTCAAGGGATAGCCACGGTAATGAGTGATCATCTGGGGACCATAAATGTCTTTACAAAATTTCATGGAAATCCATCAACTATTTGTAGAGATATTTCAATCTGGACCAAAGTGGTGAACTGACCGACATTGCCATTCCTGGAGCCTTGCCGGCAGTATGGCTAAAAACTTTTTATTAACAAATTGTTGCATATTTCTAAACTGAACTGAAAGCGAGTAGACTATTTTTGAGCCAAAGAACAGTGTAATGTCTTGTTCTTTGGTTACATTTAACTCACCCATGGCAAATGTCACAAAAATCTAGTCTAGCCAAGCCATATTCATCCAGATGGTCTACATATAGACGAAAGGTATCCTCAAGGGTCTAGACAGGGGACATACCTCTCTGTCTGAGTCCAATTGTAGCATGTCACAAGGCCAAGGACATCAATGTCCTCTAATGACAAAACCGCCTGCTATTGCTGGACAGATTCTCTGAATACTTTTTTTACTTTTTTTTCAAGGTACATTGGAGATCTACATTGCCCATTCATTTGGATCTTTGAGCTCTCCATAAACATTGAAAAACCGACATACCGTCAGTGAGACAGTGTAGTATGATCACTCTTTCAAAAACAACACTGGATACCGTCTCCCCAAGATGATTACCTTTACAGCCTGAAATGTGGCTTTGAGGACAGAGACAGCTTTCAGTGCTGCCCCTCATCTCTTTCTATTTTACCCCTTGCTCAGTTACAAGCATCCCTCCTCCCAAACACACAAACCTAAGTTCTTGACCCCTTTTTGACCAATGTGTGAGCCAAAGCCAGGGGCCACATAGGCCTCTACTGAGTGTTTGAGGCCATCTGAGTGTTCACTGTCGCCCTCAAAGCCAGGGGAGGTCTGACCCGTCGAAACATGAACCTAAGGTGAGAAGACTCTCTAATTCCTGATTTACCTCAGGTGGATAGGAAAAATGCAGTTTTGAGTGCTTTCCCTGACATTGCAGAGTGCTGAAAGATCCATCACTGCTTGCCGCTCTACCACTACTATCGTGGATACCAAAGGAGCTGCTAAAGCAAGATCAACTCCCCATGGGAAATAAGGTGTTGATATATCATCTTATGTCTAGAGACAGGTTATGCCCTTGTCATAACATTCTTACAGAGCTAAATGATTTCCTTTGGGCATAACTGGGTTTGCTTACTATTGGTTGAATGTCATGTCAAATAGTAGCAGCAGCCATGTGTTTAAAATGCTCAAGAGGGCTTGCGGTTTCAACCCCCTTATTCGTTTCCCAATGTGAACAGTGTGAAGTATGGCCTCCACACGTGCCTGGAAGGTTGAGAACACTCAAAGAGTCCTCAGGCTCTCTTTCAGACATTTTAAGGAGGTAAGAGTTTTCAATTTTGAGTGCAAAATCCATTATAACTCTTAATCCCCTCATTCCTATCTAAATGGTTTTAAAACCAGAGCTTTAAAGGAGTTCTTGTGTTACCGTTCCTGTAAAACACTGGACATGAAAGCCACCCAACGACCTTTAACTTTGCTAGAGCTCAGATCTCAAATGCTGATAGAGTGATGGCTTTGTACCCGAAACCACAAAGGTGGGCTATTCACTTCAACGCAGCCTGGGCTCTACAGCAATGCAGAGTGGACAGCGGACAGGGATCAACAAGAACATTACATTGCTAGCAAGAGTTCCAACAACGAAAGGCCTCACTGATATTTGGAGCCAAGTGTGAGAACATAACGGTAACCGAAGTTAAAGGCGACAGACAGACTGCCTGGCATGTGCAACATTTAGGACACAGGATAGGCATAACGAGCCTGGCATTGTTCTCAACAGCATGCTGCATTCTATTAGAGCAGTTGGTCAGCAGTGCCAGCCTGTGAGGGAAGACAGCTCTGCCATACAGTTTGTCTTAACCAGGCAGGCATGACGGAGCCCTGAGAGCATGTGTAGTAGTTAAATGAGTTGGATCCTTGTGTGCTGACTTAGGGACAAGGGTAAATGTCTTCAGTAGTGGTCACTATGGAGTAGCAACACAGAATTCAAGAATTCAAAGAAGTTAGGTGTGATCACAGAACAGGTTGTTGTTGCAACAGATGACGTAGAAGCCTACAAGACAGACACCCTTTGGAAAACATCAGTCATTACTGAAGATATCAGAGACAGCAGGGTAGGCTTACTGAATTGAGCTTCCCCAAACAAGGCAGGCTACTGAATGAATTTTTATGACTAAATAGATGTGACCATGGACTTCTTGAACTGAGTGACATTCCTCAGTGCTGCCTGCCAACAGCAGCTAATTTGGTAGTGTACCCTTGTTGTCGCTCAGCTCTCAAGACCCCTAAAGTGTTGAGGCTCAGAGTTAATGAGCTGAATCTCTGCTCCCCTGGCACAAGCCAGCACTTCCTGCAGACTGAGAGGAGTCTCGGTAGCATTCAAGAACAACCTCGCCTGTATGCAGAATAACATGACCCGTGTATCCTGAGGTTCTTCTGCCCAGCAGGGAAGACTGATGACTTGAAAATGAGAAGATAGGAGGAGACAAAAAATTAGGGGCCAAACTTTTTAACTGTGAAATTGCAGGAAGATGATGATGGGCCCTGCACTAAGTAGAGTTCTTCTTGCTGGGCTTAAGAGTAGTTAACCTAATGTCTTCCTGATAAATTGCAGCATTACTAATCAGGATGGATAACTGCAGAAGCGGTGCCACTGATGCTTGCAAGCTCCATTTTTGAGTTGACTGTTTTGTGGTCAGAACTGCATGAAAACAATTCCATCTGTAAATAATCATACACTGTATTTTATATTTAGGGGGTGAAGGTTGTGTCATACTATGATACAGACTGATCCTTTGCATTATTCCCAGCTGAAGCCAAAACTGTAGCATTCAGTGTACTAATACTTGCACATGGTAACTTTGTCCTTGAACAGCATCTGCTATATTGACTACTAAAGGTAACAACTTACAGTAAATGTGTTTAAGTCAATCAATCAAAACTGTGCACATTTTGAATGTGTCTCCTTGTTATATTGATGTGATTAACACCCCTGTGTGCTGTGTGGACACAGGACAGGGGCTGTTTGAGTCCCTATGGTGGTTTATCAGTGAGGATTCCTAGACTTCACTTTCAATGTTATTTCGACCCAGGCGGCCTATCTCCCATAACCCCTGAAATAATATACTGCTTTCGCCCAGTCTGATCTATTTTAGTTTGCGTTTTTCTTATGGAGAAAATGTGTTTTATGTTTCATGCACTTTGTATATAAAAAACAAAACTCTGTTTCAGCGTGGCGCTCTTGTGTTTACCTCAGATTTACTGTGGCAATATAGTGTGTTCGCAGCGCACATGCTGTTTTCCTGTTGATGCTGTGTTCTGAAGCCCTGTAAGTCATTGTGGTGTTGATGTTAAGAGTGGAATTATGGCAAGAATGTGCAGTGATGTGCCTGGGCAGACTGTACTTGACTGTTTATGTTGGTGGTGGTCTGAGGCTGCTTAATAGTGGCGCTTTGGTTCTGGAAGAACACTGAGCTTCTGGATTGATGAAATATCCCCAAGATCCAGCATCTGAGAGCCTTGAATTCATTACACATGTCCCCAGTCTACACAGTTTAACCATGTGATCATATGCCGCCCCTTCATCACCCGTGGAGAGAAATACCACACAGAAGCCCGCTCCTGTCTCCTGAGGGAGTTTGTTGTTGAATGCAAGAGCTACTAGAGCCTCTTGAAAATAGATAAATAATGTTGGTAAGCCGCAGAGTTTAACTGAAGATTATTCTGAGGTCTTATAGGGAGCATTCATGGTTGTTTTGTGTAGAGAAAGACATCTGCTACCCAGTCTCGCATAAGGAGAGTTCATTACAGTTAAAGTTTACTGAGCCATAAGTTTGAGAAATTACTGTAGACGTGTCATTACAAATTAGCTGGTAGTGTTGAAGTTAACTGATGTGAGAAGGCTATGTGGTCATGTCAAGGCCTCAGGAAGATTAGTAGTCTAACCAGACAGCAGGTCCTGTTTTAGTACGTCATTATCTGGCAGTAAAATCCAATGTTGAACTAACCTCATGAGGACTAACAAAGTGAATTTCAGTCAAATGTAGCACTGCAGAAAGCACCATATCTCCTTGACCTCTTACACCGCAGGTTGCAGCCACCTTACTGATCTACACTACGAGCGAGAAGCAGGATATTTCAAAGGATTGTTATCAGTGTGCTTAACGTCAGAAAGTGTGAAGACAGAATTCTCAAAGGGAGGTTTGTTGAAACAAGCTAACAAATCTGACTTCTGACCTGCCGAAGCCCCTTGGTGGGGGGAAATAAATTGGCTAACATACAACAGACAAGGAAATGCTAGAAAAGCTGTTGCCCTCTGAAAGGCAAGAATCAATTTCTGTCAACAAAGGGCCTTTAACCACAATACCACAAACCTGCTGTGCCTCTATCATAGGCGGTAATAAGCATATCATATTTCAGCAACAGCCATGCGATCTGAAGTGACATGTTATTTTCTCTTTGCTCTTTTTTTCCTGGATTGCGATCAATATTTTTTTCTGCATTGTAGGAAATCACATGAAGTAAATGACAAGGAACGTGCGCGCCACGTGACGTGCTCGTTATTTCAGGCAAGAACTTTCTATCCATTTTTGCACCATACATTGTACATAGATGACTAACTGGAAAACAACAAACTTTTATTGGACTATAAATGCGGCCGCTAACAATTGTAAACAAATACAATGATTCAATCTAGCCTACAGTCTGACGGCACATATTATATATCCTCTCCAGCCCCCCTGCTTGTCTATGCAGTCTGCACTCAGCGCCGCCTCTTCCTTGTGTCTCTCACTCAGTGGGGGACAACAATATATCGAGTACAGCATGAGCAGGTCAAAGGTTAGGAACGCTGCGGTGCGGGGCCTTCTTTACAGAGATACTTTTACAATCATGCAGCTGTGTGTAAGTGGCAGTTAGCAGTGGGTAGGCACACCAAGAGCATGTGAGTGTGAGGTGTGATCACTGTATGCTTGTGTCTCTTTCTTCTGCCAGACACCGCTGCGCTGTAGGGTGTCGACATCAGAGAGAAGCTCAACAAATCTGCGGTTAGATTTACAGACATGCCACTGACGCCTGGCTACTTTTGTACTTTCTACACAAACCCTCATCTTCTTATGGGCTGACTTGTTTTGACACATCTTGACCAAGTGTAAGCTGCCGTAATGTTCTGTCTTCTTGATGCTTTTCGGGTGACTTTTTTTTTTTCCATCAGTGTGTACTATCTCATAGTATTGCATGTACTTTGCATACAAATGTCTGTCAAATAGCATGCTGCATGTTAACTCATGCGTGTAGTGTTAATGAATCATTGATTTTGTATATGTAGACTATGATTACACTCTGGCAATAATAGACAGCTTGTCAACAGCATGCAGAGCCGTGCTGGTTGTTGCCAATATTAATCAGAGATGGCGGGCTACTATTAGGAATTAATACCACCGTAGTGGTGAGAGTCGTGGCGTGAGCAACACTCCTCTGGTGAAAGCGCCTTCTCTCACTCTGAATGTGCCCAAGCCACAAGCATCCCTGAGTTACATAACAACCCTTTGTGTAGGAGGAGACTTCCATGTGTCTTTAGTGTTAGGTCTGGACAGCAACACAGATGGACAAGTGAAATGAGTTTTCAATATCCTGATAGGATTAGCCAAAGGAGAATTTGTCATCTTGATAGAGTGATAGAAGAGAGACCTGATCTGTCTAAGTGTATTTCCAGGTTTTAACAGTGAAAAATATGCTCAGAAAGGACGGGGGCTCGGTGTCTGCCAGACTCACGCTGTCTGCTAATTATCAATATATTATTCAGGGACCTACATCTACCTGAATTGGAAAAAAAAACAGTAAGGTTAAACTACAGTGATGAACAATCATTTATTGGAGGAAGAACTATGCATCCATATAAAAATCAGGATTTATTCAAACATAAAACAGTTTTCATTGCCCTGTTTGCAAATTACAGTTACATTATGTACATTCACAGTAGGTGGTCCTCAAATAATCTCAAATAATCTTACAACTAGATAAAACACTGTGGAGCATGTCTGAAATCAAAAGAATCACTATTGCTTAATTTGAAAAGCTGAATGAGCAGGAGTAAAAATGTGTGTAATTTCCATTATGATTTGGTGTGACGCTGCACAAAATGTCCTTGTTTAAAGATTAAAGTGCATTTCCTCAGCAGTTAGTTTTTTTCTTCAGAACCAGGCAGACAAGCCATGCTTTTCCTTCACCACCCATATGCTGTCAATCACCTTGCCATACTGGAACACACAGAAAAGTCTTTATTATTACTTTTGACCTTAAAATCCATTCTTTCACCTTTGGTGTGTGGTGCTTGTGCTCATGTTCTTCCGTGTGTGCTCACCTGGTCATCAGAGACCTGCTCCAAGTAAAGATGGGTGGTATTGACCACTTGCATGCGGGTGTAGCCGTAGTCTGTGCTGCGGAAAGCACTCCAGTCTTTGGGGTTTGGATTGAACCTGTCAGTCTTCTCTCTGCAGCCCTGCAAAGGAATCAACAGTGATTAAACCGAATCTGTTATTGCCTCTCTGGAGCTCTGTCCACAAAGCCCTCTGTGACATTTACGACTGTGGCTGTGCCTCGGTGCGAATCTGGCTGCATTTTGATATGCCGATGACTAATCCTTCTGTGGTCGGATGATGAAGCATGCCCTGCGCTGCTCACCACCACATCAGTAAACACTTAACCAGTGGAACAGCTGGTACTAAATTCATGTGGCAGACCAGCTGCTGCACAGAAAGGACTCCGTACGATGCATAACATTGTTTTGGTTGATAGTGCAGTCAATTCATATGTTGATTTATGTGGATAATCGTTAACACTAATGCAGTGACATGAAAGTACTTACAGCAGAGCCTGTGATAATGTGTACTGGAGCTTTGGGGTTCACATAAGGCTGCTCTTTGCTCCCATTGTACACCTGAAGAGAAAAACACAAGTCTCTTTTTCTGATCCAAAACTAAAAAGAAGTAAGAACGTTTTGAATTAAGAATGTAGGACTGACCTTGTCGCCGTAGACAGGCCAAAGCCTCTCATACGTGTGCTCATGTGCCCATAACTCCAGATCTACGCCTGTGAAAGATATTTGATGATAGTCAGCAACCTCCGATGTGTGCAAATATAGAAAAAAATAACTCTCAAAACAGCTCAATTAAACATATTTTGCTGTGTAATCTACTGCTTCTCAGATCCTCTGCCCATTTAATTTTGAGATTTCTCAGCAATCAACAAAAGCTTAAGATCAGAGCAACCAAAACTTTCAAAGTTCCACCACCAAGTTAAATAATTAAATGCAACAAACAAAAGTCTGAGAAATGTAATACAGGAAAAACATTTGGAAATGGGCTGTTGGGATGTCAGCCAGACCAAATGCCTGCTTTTTTAATAAAGGATGTTTGGATTGCTCTGCTGTCTGCAACTGTTAGGACATTAGGCTGTCTGAGCGTGCAAATCTGTGATATTAAACACCCATTAGCGGTACGCAGCTGGTTGTCAAATAGAGACCATACCATAGCGGTAAAATAGATCCTCTAGACCAGGAGCTGGTGGTTTGGTGTCTTTTCGTCCCAGCCGGACCTGAGATATAACAGAGAGGAGCAATGACAGCATGAACTGGCATCATTCACATCCGAAACACTACCTGATACCTCATACACTACCTGGTAGAGCCCCATCCTGCCCGTGCCAGCCTCACTCAAAACGGTGCCAAGTGCTGAGAGAAGTAAGACTAAGTGGAAACTATTAGGTCCAAATTACAGTGATTATGACAGCATACCGTACTCAACGTGCTTTAGGGTTTCGATGTGGACTGGCCAGCCTGCAACACGTGTGACACGTCTGCTACCAGAGGCAATTAAAGTGTCGGGCAACACAGCAGAAAATATATCCTACAAATGCCTTTTATGTAACCAAGTCAAGCCTTTAACGGTACAATTGTGCTGCTCTTTGCAAAGCCAAGAAAACACTGCAAAATAAGTCAGGGGTGCTTTGTGGGTAACTCATGATATAGATTCTCTTGCTTGGATAAAGCAACAGTCCAACATCAAGAATGCTGCTAAGTTATTATAAAAAAAAATTCCCAAATTGAGGAGCAAGCAGGAGTACAAGTGGCACCATCCTCCTTTACTCAACCAAGAAGTCAAGCTTCTCTTGACTTCTTGTGCTATGTACATGCTCGTTTATATCTACAGAATCTATAAAACTACTTGTCAGTATGAGTTTGGTGCGATATCACAAGTAATCTTTACACTAATGCTCTGTGTACATTATGCAAAGTGGTCTGTGGTTTACATACATATGAGTCAAACTTGGTACAGTCGTCCTGGTCGTCATCGGAGCAGTACATGGGTCTGTGTCCCATGGTGATGATCCATGGACGCACTGCTCTGTTCTCGGGCTTGTTGGCCTCCTAAGTGAGGAGCAAGGATACACACAATGTAAATTTGTATCAGATTGAGATAAGAAGACAGAGGTAATACACATTTTTTGGAAAAGCATGAGAAACCAGTAACATTTATATTGGAGAAAGAAAGAATAAAACTGCTTTGACACATAATAGAGCATTTAATATTATATTAAAATGGAGGAAGAGAGTGCTACAAGGAGACAGAGAGGAGTGCAAAGGAGAACACTTAGTCATCATCAAGAGATGCTAACTGGTGTGGTCATTAACCTCCAGGTCTTTCTTCAGCCACTCGTACTGCTTGAAGAGAAGATCAACGCCGAATTCCAGATAGAAATAAACCTCAGTGGAGAGGGAGACGATGTGCGCTGACCCCAGGTTCCAGCTGCGGACACACAACGTTACAATGATACACACAGCCGTGACCCAGTAGAGGAAGCACGCTGGAAGTTGGACGATAAGCAAGAGCACGACCTCACTTTATCCCCCAGATAGTGTGAAAAATACTCCAAAACCCCGGCAGCCTTTCGTCACTGGTATGTTGCTGTTGAATGCGGCGCCAGATGATTCACTTTTCTGAATTAACGCACACTTGTGTCTCTCAATCATTTTAGCCAGCATGGGAGGTAGGTGTGTACTTTTGACTTAATTTAAGAAAGATATGGAACAATTCTGTGACAAGTCCACTTATAAGACCTTACAGCACTATATATATATATAGGGTTAATGGAAAAGCATGTGCACTGTACATGTGTACTGTATGTTAAGAACTAAACACTTTCAAGTAGTCGTCATGGGATTTCAGATTGCCTCTCCGGTGTTTCCCTCTGTCTCCCCTTGTTCCTAACCATGCACATGACGGAGGGGCTCTCAGCCAATGGGCCTGTTGCCTGGGCACAGGGAGTGAGGAGAGGGCAGCTGGTCTGTGGTCTAGCAAGGTATTATCTTACTCTCTGAGAGAAAGAGGTCTGTAGTTGGCTATGAGTCATCCAGTCAGATGTATAGTTCCTTTGTATAGTCCCCGAGATAGGAGAGGCAAACTAAACTAAGAGGGGAGCTCTAAACTCCTCTGCTGCCAATTCCCCTGAGCTGCCTCTTACAGCTCATTAATGGTTACTAAAATACAGTAGGAGGTTTGGCAAACTTTCAGATGGTACTTCACATGGGGCCCATGTTGGAAAAAATTATTCCTTTGTGTGCGGTTTGCAGCCACTTCTGATGTGAATCATTCTTTTACTGACCAAAACTGCTTGTGGTTCTTACACCTGCTTAAGCATGTTAGACTCCATCTAAGTTTAATCAGCGACTCAAATATTGTGTTATAACATAGTACCGACATATTTCCTTCTCCCTTACCTGTACCACAGGCTCTCGGTCTGGCCTGGCATGCTGAAGCGATTTCTGTAGTTGGAGAAGTTGCTGTGAACAAAAGAGATAAGGAAAAAGGTAAATAGATGGACTGATCACACAATCGACGTTTCTTGAATATACGTAACAAACAGCAATTAACACCACAGACTTCTCCTCTCTAATTTGTGGCGAGCCCGAAGAAAAGATTAACTGCAATCTATTCACAATACACTGAAGATTATTCTCAGCTTTTCTATAAAAGAAAATGAACCAGCAATTCCTAAAATAACTCTCATTTTGGTGCAATTCTTTTGTTGTGAGTCCCTTCTTAGTTTTCATTTCAACTTGGCAGAAAACTCAGGGGAGTATATCATCGGATAAAGATGACCATCAAACTGTGGTGCTGACATCTGCTTTAAACTTTTCAGAGAGAGTGTACACTCTGCTGTACCCAGGCTACCAGTGGCTGCCTCTACAAATTAAAGGAGAAAAACATGGACATGGCCTCCATGACCTCACTCATAGGTTTTTGAGGGGATGTTTTAAACTTCAGGAACTGTGTTTACTGCATTTGCCGCCATCGCGGTCAGTTACTGGAGCCAGATCATCAAAATTTGGGCAAAGTGGGGGAGCCCTGGGTGGAGCTGAGATGGGATGAGCAAGTGGGAGCTACCGCAGCTGAGTTTAATACACTGATACACTTGTCAGTCAAAAAAACAAGCCTCTAAATATACCCCTCTCGAAACCATGACATAAAAGAAAACTACCATTTTAGATCCAGCCGTCATTGGAGGAATCACATCTTAAGGCACTTCCACAGCGGTTTTAGCGTTAGGTCCATTTAGTTCCCACTTGATCCACATATAGACGGATGCTTGCATTGCAGTGATCAATCCACCACCACACTTATCGATCACTGCGACCACAATTGCCACTCCTAATTTCTCAATTCTTTTCACTGCACCAGACATGTCCTTTAAAATAAGACAAACCTAAGCCAAACCTCAGGAGCAGCATATAAAAGAGCACTATTGTCCACATTAAAACCAGTAATGTCCAAAAATTACAATTGGTGCACCATGCAAAAAGGGAAAAACTATTTAATGGAAAACTCTCCCGGTTGCCAATCCGCCAGTCTCTTTTCATGGTTTTTAATTTCAGCATGAAAGCCAGAGCCAGTCTTCTCAACGGGCCATTAACTAAGCAAGGTGATGGGAATGATTGTTTTCCTATCTTATGTAAGGAAGAGAAAAAAAAGGCGATATTCTGGACAGCAGCCCAGGACAGGGTAGGATAGTTCAGATGTCTGCATTGACGGGGTTAATGTGAGGTTAGGGGTAACTGGAGAACGGCAGGTCAGAGGTCGAAGGACAGAGGAAGATCACAGAGAGCTTTACTAATGCTGAATAAGTCTACAGCTAATGAAACCTGTAGTTTCTGTGGACACTGAGGTCAGGAATAAGTAGCTAAAGCCAGTTTATAATCCAGAAAAGGTCAGTTTGTGAGCTGTGACCTTTCAGCACTGCCTTTGAAACACCACTCTTCTTTATGTCCATCTTAGACACATTCTTTGTACTATTATTACTCCAAATCATTCCAATCCTCAACAAAAAATTGAGGATTGAGGAAAAAATAATTTCAAATCTCATAATTTCAATCATAATTATAGGAACAATATTTTAAAATATCATCATGTCATTCACAACAATGCATCAATTGGAAATATTGTGATTTATATCATACCCAGACTGAACTCCACAACTTATTTCAGCTAAAATAGTTACACGGGTCAGAATCGCTCCTGTGATGATCTGAATTTCTCACTGACAGAGCCACACATTTTGACTATGGCCTTGAACCAGGAACAGTCATAGGATGGGTTCATACTCCCATCTTGTGGCTAGGAAGAGAAACATTTAGAGGAATCTGGGTAGGCATTATCTAGTCAGTAGAAATAAATAACATGCAAACATAATACATTTTTAAGTGAAATAATATACTCTCTCTAGGAATCTGGTGATATAACTGCACATGCCCAGCGGGAAAGTGGACATGAGGTCAACCACAGGCTTTAAAGTCTCTTGTTTTGTGGCTCAGCGGTGGAAAATCAGATTGAGTACAAACGTGATAAGCTTATAATCGTGTTATAATCGAAAGTGTTCATTAATCCGCACAATGGGAGTCAGACATGACATGTGAGTCATTCTCTGTAACCCATAGCATGCTTATTTCCATGTGTCTTTGCTTTTCTGTTAAAATCATTCGAGATCGAGATCAAGATAGAAATCTGGTGGATGTCAAATTCAATGCGAACAACCTGACGCTTAAACTGATCCAACAACATTTTCCCTCCTCGTCAAATCTTCCTTTTCATCATCTGATGAGTTCTGGAGTCCCAGAAATTCCCGCTTAATCCAAGCAGTTGGAGAGGTTAAAGGAACCAGTTGTCAGCATACCATTAACTCCCATCACAGGACATTGTTTCGAACAGTGACAGTTACTTCCCATTCCCTCCGTCATCCCTGATGAACCATACATTGTGCTTGGTGAACAAAGACGGTCTTGATTGAGGCCTTAGCATCTTCTGTTGACCCGCTGTTCTCATCCTGCCGGAATGCTGACTGAAAACTTTTGTGGTCGGCCCTGTTTCAGTTGCCTTTTAGCCATTAGGTTTTGAGGTTGGAAAGAGAGAGGAACAGAGAAGTATAGTGAGAGAGAGCACAACAGAGAGCAAGGAAGAGAAGCAGGGGCCAGCTGCTGGGAGTTTTTGGATTCTTAACAACACCACGGAACAAAACACACATTGAGGTATAGGAGAGGGCGAGAGGAGCTGGATTTTTGGTTATGTAATACAGTGAGCTGGTTCTTGATATCAGGTTCTTATGTCAAGATGCAGCGCCAAGAAAAAGAGACTACTGTTAGCAGCTCCATAATAAAGACCAGGCAGTAGTCACATTACACATGGCGAGGCCAGGCGAGGACTGTCTCTAGGGGCAAGTAAATATTATGGTGTGGCATCAGGCACCTTGAAATCTTTTAAAACGCATAAACGTACACAACTAACACCAGCAGATGTGCTCGGAATTAGGACACATTAGCTGCTGATCCTCAGGATAAAGGCTGCTTTTGCTCTTTCTACTCTGTACATCATCTTTAATCATCTTGAACAAAATACGATTGAACTGAACTTGTACATTTTTTCCCAAATGGACTGAAAATTTCTGACTAACAAGGTGGCATATTATAGTTATCTGAGGGGCAGATAATAGGCCAGAGTTCATGGACAGGTAGCATTTTAGGGACATAATTATGAAGCTAGTAGGGACAATATGAGTATGTCAGAATATCAATACTCAACTCACTGCATGTACAGTAGCACTGAAGGCTGCTACCATTTGTTAAAGGCTGCAACGAACAATTATTTTCAACACTGATTAATCTGCCAATTATTTTGTCAATTGATCGATCAATTGTTTGGATATGAAATGTAAGAAAACAGTGAAAAATTCCCACCACAAATTCCCAAAGTGATTTTGTGAATGAGTCTTTAAATTGATTGTTTGGTCCAAAACCAAAAGATATTCAATTCCCTATAAGACAAAGAACAGCAGCTAATCCTCACATTTGAGAAGCTGTAAGCAGCAAATGTTTGGAATTTTTGCTTAAATTGCAATAATCGATTATCAAATGCATTGATAATTTTCAATCAAACACACAGTTATATTGCTGAATTGCCCTGTCCCTCAGCCCACAAAGGTTCCCAGGCACATTCAGTACATTCAGTGATGATGAGTCAAAACGCAGATTTCCCACCACGACGGGACGTCTCTGGGAACTGAAAAACAGATAGTAAGCTGATGATTCCCAGTCAGATAAATGTTTGTTTTGGAGAGCATTGCCTTGTTTAGATGCTGGCGGTTGCTGACACGGCTCCAGCCTTTTAAGACCAAAATAGCTCCCATCTGTTCAAATGGTACAGTGAAGAGTTTTCGACAGACCAAAGTGTTCTCTATAGCGGAAAAACTGTTTTTTTTGGGGCTTCATACAAACACACTCCACGTTTACAGTAGCCAAATTCTAAATACTATTTGTCAAGGGGGCGTGTGGCAAGTCTTTCGGTATGTACTGCTGTTTTTGCCCAAAACCTATTAATTATACTTCTGTGGGAGAGGGAGAAGAGAGACATTCACTTGAGTTCCACCTACTATGTAGCTTCATGGTTGCCTGGACAGGTCATGTAGGGCACATAGGCTGCTATGGACTGGATCTGCCGCATAAACTCATCTCCAATCCTGGCATTGTCCTGGAACAGTGTCATTCAGCCGTTAAACATGATGCCAAAGATTTTCCCGTTACACAAGACAGTTTCATTTTTCTCTATTCAACCACATTCAGCCAAATTAGACTTACTGTGTAAGTTGATTTTCCAGACAGCTTCAGGAACATATCAGTATTCCAAACAAACCTCATTGAAACCAGAAGTGTTTTCTTTTTTCTTAGATATCCTAATACTGGCTTCAAAGCTATTAAAAACATATTATGGTTCATTGCTGATGGCTTTTACCTGCCACAGTCATTAACAACCTTTTAGACAGAATTCCCTATTTCTGCTTTTCTATTTATAATATCAGTGAAGCCGCAGAATGTACTTGCACATCCTGTAGCCCAGGATGTACAAGTACAAATTCCCTTTCTCTGTTTTTCTATTTATAATATCAATGAAGCCGCAGGATGTACTTGCACATTCCAGCTGAAAACACAGCTTGGATGAATTATGGTTATTAATTTTTGCAGTAGTCTGCTGATTGCATTTAGCATTCTCTCCATATTTGGAAAAAAATGCATTAATAATGCAGGAACTCATTACAGGAAAAATGATATTAGCATCCAAGACACGGTTATGTCCACCAAATATCGAAGATGACAGCTGGGAGCTTTGCAGATGAGCAAATATGTTATTGGGACTTAAGATTTGGGGTTTTGAATGGCGCTACTTTATTCATGAAATACTTGGGCGACATGACCCTAGCTCTCGTCTTTCACCGCAGGCTTACAGCATTTCACAGTAATGCCACTTATAAACTGTGTGTCTCAACCACAGCTGAGGGCCTTTATATGTACTGATAATAAACAGTGGTGTGGCTTGGGAAAAGGGGCACCGGAGAAAGGTAAAGTGGCTTAACTCATCTGTCATTGTAGCATTAGTGGAATATCGGAGCAACCTTAAAAGTATAAGGTATTGAAAGAAATTTGCTGTCAGTGATCTTAGCGGGGCACAGGTTCCATCAGAATTCATGATATTAGAAAGACAGAAGAGTACCTCGTCCATATCATAGGCAAAGTCCCCTGTAAAACAAAAAAAATCACAGATTAGAATATACTAGGTTTTTAAGTGTTTTAGGGGTTTTACTTGTTGGCACTATAAAAATGAGAAGAATATGTATATCTTTGTTGAACTATGGCAATATGATTCCCCCAGATGTTGTGTTTACCTGAAAGTTTCCTTAATTTTGTCATTAAACATGGACAGACTTAAAGGAATAGTTTGACATTTTGGTAAATATACCTATTTAATTTCTTGCAGAGAGTTAAATAAAATCAACATCTTACATAGGTTTAATATGAAGGTAGAGCCAGATGGCAATTAGCTTAGCTTAACATTAAGACTGGAAGCAAGGAGAAACAGGTAGCCTGGCTCTGTTCAAATGTAAATAAATCTGCTTACCTCTAAACTAAACCTAATCTCTAAACCTACCTCTCAGCTCGCCAATTAACACATTCAATCTTGTTTGTCAATCCTTTCATAATTGAAGTGTAAGAACTGAAGTGTAACAACAGTTTGTGGTTTTACAGCGAGTTACACGCTGGAACTAATTATATTTTTGAGCTGTAGAGGTGCTTTACCTTTGGACAGAGTCAGGTTAGTCATCCGTTGGCTCTAGATTCTCATTTGGCCTTATATAGTCATGAGATCTTGTGGACTGCTGTTAGTCTTAAACGAATGATCTTGCTGTTTAATATTATATATACTATATATTCTCATTCTCTGTAAACTTGTAAAGTGGCTGTAAAATTGTGTTTAACTCAGTGTTTCAGGCTTTTACAGAAAAGAACAATGTTCTTCAAGGCACTCAATAGGAGAGCAAGAGAGAGGAGTTATATTAGGAGCCTTTATTTAGTCGGGCATATTGGTTAAAACCACCTCAGAGTGTTTTTATTTCACTATTCCTGCCCTGATGAAGACCCTGTGATGTGGAAACCGGTCAGCATTTTAACCAATATGTCCAACTATTGAGTGCTTGAAGATTGTTTTCTTTCTGTAATCTTTTTTTTTTTCCAAGAGCACCTTAAAGTTTCCTGGACTTACGGCATGTAAAACTGAGTAAGCTCTTGGCCTCTGCATTTTTCCTTATAACAGAAAAATAATACTGTCCTTTTCCTTCCTGTTGTGACATAAAGATTCTGAAAGCTACAGAGACAGAGAATCACATTTTTGGGCAAACAAATTTTGGCACAACACAGGCAACCGACATCCAACCCATGTTGTTCAAAAGCAAAAATTATCTATGACGAATAGGTATTATTATGCCGATTGCATTACAGTAATTACCATCATGCTATAATACCTCTTCATTAGACATTTCTGTTGGCTCTCAGGTAGCTTTCTTGATTTGATTTATGTTAACTGCAATCTGTTGTAAGCTGTGCCAAACACCTGTGGATGACTAATGCCATGAGCACCAGTTGATAAAACTTAAAGCCCTGTTAGTACAGCACCAGTGAAATGTTGTAATATTTCAATCAGTGTGGAGCTTACCTATGTGTAGGATGACATCATACATGCCGAGCTGTGTTTCCTTTTGCAGTCGAGCCAGAGACTGAGGGTTCTCATTGCCCAGGTCGCCGTACAGAGCAAACCTGGGACTGAAACTAGCGCTGTCGTTCAAAGCGGCGAAGGAGAACACATCGCTCCAGCCCGTATCACTGCCACAGTGGTACACTGAAATAAAATAAGCTTGTGTTGCTGTTATGTTGTTTATATGGGGAGACGTTCTGACAAGCCAAAAAAAAAAAAAAGAAAGTCAGCAACATTAAAGCCAAACCCACCGTAAGTAGCAGCAGGTTTGAGGCCTACGAGAGTAACTCTGTGGATGTACATCATCCTCTTCTCCGCTCCAGAATCTACAAACAGAGTAGCGTCACCTTTGGCCGTCATCTCAAAGAGCCGACCCCCGAGCAAGCCGTACTCCACCTTGCTCTCCGTCTTATTGAAGGTGGTCCAGGTCACCTCCATGGAACCTGGCACTCCTATGAAGAAAAGCCCAATTACTAGAAATGTGATGCAGATTGATTTGACAGAACTACTGGATTCACTTACCGACGCATTTATAAAAGCCAAGAGATGCTTATGAAAACGCTGACCTTGCACAAGAGCAATGCCTTTGATCTTGCCTTTGGCGAGATATAACCAACAGAAAGCTGAGTTAAGCTGACGACTGGCCAGGTACTCATTTCATCGAGACATCAGCTCATTAAATGATTACCACATGTTTCACCTTCATAGGAACGAACAAACATGTATGCTGCACTGGCTGTGTGAACCAAGGGTAACATCAGTAACTGTATATGTATGAAAGTTTAGACAATTATCTGGTGCCTTTACCCTAAATGACTTATGGAGAATGCACAGGTAGTGTTTCAGAGCACCAGGACACTTCAGCAGGAAATGTTGCTTCATCAGGGCCCTCAACCATTAAATTAGCTACATATTTATTACTTTTAATATCAAGATAATTAAAAGTGAATACAAACTTCAGCGTTTTCAGCTTTATATTATTGATTAATTTGTACAAAACATCTATAAATCTACAATCCACATGACCTGGATACAGGTTGGAATTACTAAAGGGAAAATAGTAGTAAATGAAAACACATGAGGCTGATGGAGACAGTTCAAACACTTACCTGGATAGGAGAGGTGCACCTGCTCTGGCTGGGTCCAAATGGGAGGAACACCAAGCACCAACAGGGGTGCAAGGCTCAACAAGACACAGGCAGCATAAACAGGCACCATTTTAACACTTGACTGCAGGAACACAAGCCTGGTTAAAGTGACACATGCACACACAGAACAGTAAACCGTTTTGTAACTCCAATCACATGATCTCCAAAGCTTCTCCAAAACATCATATGACACTAACCATCAATAAAAAAAAACAAAGCGGATTAGTGTAGTATTTTTAAATCATATCATATAATTATATCTGTACAGCCTTTTAATAACATACCTTACCTCGGTGCCACTTTACACCATGCTCAGTGGAAGCCACACACACACACACACAGATAGACAGTGTTTTGATCTCTGATGAGGAACTCTACATCAAGTCAACCCGAATGATGAAACTGCAGAGTCAAAACAGCAGGGTCAGCGAGATTAGCACGGAAAGAGATGATGTGTCAATAAAAGCAGCTGATGTTGTTTTTCATTGTGCATTCAGGGAAGCACTGCTGCCAAAGTAAACACAGGTAGGCCTACAACAGAGATGAGCCCACAAGCCACGGCTTGCTTCAAATCAATGAAGTGCTACAGCAGACAGCTGATATGCCCCTCTGATCAGGATAAAGGGCACTATCAGGGTCATATGCTAGGTTTGAACTTAAGTTACATTTGAGCCAAAACACTATACAAGCTGATCCCATGTATCACGTATGACAACTGTCTTTCCAGTTGGTGATATACTAACAGTTATTTATCAGTTAGATCAGATGTCTGTCTGGGAGCATGACTGAAAACCACTAGTCTGGACATCTGGTTTAACGAGGTGTTTGGTTTTGAAATTTGCACCATTGCTATCTCAATATAGTCGCTAGGGGGCGCACACTGCTGCAGCTGCATTATGAATGGGATGCTTTATGCTTTGATACTGGGTGGTATCGGTTGTTGGCTAGTTGGCAGTCGCCAAACGCTAAACGAATTAAAGGGAAGGTCTAACTGTATTATCTCTGCTTAAGGAAAGGAAAACAAGGTGAGTAAGACAGATAAGTTATTTAGGATACGTAATTTGTTTCACTATGAGTGTTGTAACGCAGTTAAAAGTTAACGTACTTTTATTAATACTTTCTTAGACCGCGGGTTGTGACATGACCAGGTGTTTTTTGACCTAGGTGTTATTTAGGTTATTAGGTGTTATTCTGGCCGGCTGAATCGGCTGCCATTTGTTAATAACATCTATGGTACATTAGCTCTGACGCTACGCAAAATAGAGCCGTTTGTGTTGTCTCTGAACGACTCTAACAATTTAGCGATGATGAATAAGAGTCTCCTAAAGCACAAACCCGCTCTGACCTGAAAACGTTAGCTACATGTTGAATTTGCAATAAAAAAAAAACACTCACAACACAACTCAGCTGTTTGGCTCGGGAGAAGTTCCTGATTACGTCATTGTACGGGCCAACAACAATGCCCACGTGAATTGTGGGAAACTGTGTTTTATTGAGTTTTGCTCGCAGCACAAGGCTGGAGCATGAAACTGGAGGATGAAACAAATTGTATTCACCTAAAGACATCACAGAATGCTACACAAATATGTTATTGAGTTTACCTGACCACAATAGTAACCGGCTGTGTATGTTTAGTATTGTATTGGGTCGAGCATTTTGTTAAAACAGCAACCAAGTACATTCATTCAAGTGCTTAAGTACAGTTTTAAGGTACTTATACTTTATTTGGGTTTTTCCGTATTCTGCTACTTACTTCTACTTCACTACATTTTGGAGGGAAATATATATAACGCTTGTTATTTTCTTTATGTTAAAAGTAGCTACTTTGACCAGCTACAACATTAATGCTACATTAATGCTATGCATTGATCCATCAGTATTATCAATCTAATAATAATTATTATATAATAATAATAACTCACTGGGTCAGTTTTCTTTCTTTTCACACAAACCCTCATTACTTTATGAAAGTGTAATTCTAAATTTCTGGATTACCCCTTTAAGTACATTTTGCTGATAATACTTCTGTAAGGATCTGAATACTTCCTTCACCACTGTTAATTAAAAAGGCTTCTCTTTCTTTAGCTTTAATGGACTCCAACAGTGAAGACGGAGAGTACCAAAATCTTGAACATGCCTTCCAGCACGATGCAGCCCAGTACAGAGTGAGTTATCCTCATGGGAAAAACGCAAAACAGGTGAGCTGGGTGGCGCGTTGTGATACACGGAGATATTTCTGTATACTGGACCGGCACTGCTATTTATATTTTTTTTTATTTACAGGGGGATTATGATAAAAATGAGGAGTTCAACAAAAAGAGGTATGTTATTCATGTTTTGTGTTTACATGACAGCAAGTGCATTGTGTGATTTGGCTTTCTACAGACTTTTTGAACAATTCATCCTACACAGGTTTCCGGTGAGTCGCTCTGGCAACAACCCAGGCAGAGTGAAGCGGGTAGTGTCCTGTAAGAGGAAGACCCATCATCTGATGGTGACTCGGAAGAAGCAGCTCGGGCCTGGGAGAAATTATGATGCGGCAAACAAGGAGAATGAGATGAACTGCATGCAGGACATGCAACAGGAGATATTTGATATGGACCCTTGGGAGTTCCCACTTAATGTCAATAATAACGACAGGACCGGGAGAACTGGTTCTGAGCAAACTGAGTACTGTACACTTACTGAGGTCAGAAATTATATAGTGCAGACCATGTTTATGTCAGATGAATAACTTTGTTACTAATATGCAGATAAAACTAACCTATATAAAACAATAACTATGTTTTTCAGCTCACAAGGGATCATAGCTCAATGACCGATGTGCTCTTCGGAAGACATCTGAGACTAAAAGTGGCCTTAACATTATGGCAGAGAAATGTTGGAGAGCTGTTGACATACTTCCTGAGGTATGTGGTGTGTAGTTGGTTTCATGCATGTGACCTGCAGTACTGTATGTGCACTCATACATAATAATGTCATTACATCACTGTCTTTACACAGAATCCAAGACACTGGTGTGTTTGTTGATTTTCTCCCCCTGATAAGCAAAAGGTAAGTGTTGCATTTTGAAAGACCCTGAGTAACACTGACTACAAGTTGAGTAAATGTTACTTTAATCTAATTTTCTCTGCAGCATTGATGAGGATTCTCCCAGGATTACCATTGGCTGTTGTGTTGACCTCGTTCCTTTGGTGAGGAAAGTCCTCAGCAATCCGTATGAAGAGTGAGTATTCCTGTTTTGGTAGTGCATGCAACTGAATTATTACAGAATTAAAACTAATATGCACATAGAAGAACAGGCAGTTTGTTTAAGGTAAAGGTTGTCTTTTACTCTCACAGCTATCACATTGTTGGTTTAAAGTGGATAAATTCAGTTTTGAAAAACTGGTGGGAGGAACTCATAGCAAGTGGCTGCAGTGGATCAACAAAACTTCCACTGGATAAGTAAGTGATGCTGTGTTTTATGAGCTGTAAGATACTTTTAACAGATAAACGCTGTATACTGTATATAAAAGTTATGTTAACAAAGCAGCAAACAACTTAGGACACAATTATTTATTTTGCACAATTAATGTGTAGATCAGGATATATATAACCATCGTGGTATGCATCATTTATTTAACTTTATTTCAATTGTTACAGAAATTTCCAAGTCTTTAATCAGCAGTTGTTGGAGTTATGGCATCAGGAGCCTTTATTGAAATTGTTTCCTGGAGCTGCTGGAGACATGGCAAAGGTCAGTGCTGCATGTGTGAAAAGAAGATTACTGTCATTATTTGTCTTACATTTTATTATACAAAAAAAAAATCTCAGTCTTAAATTAATCATCTTTTTCCCTCAGGTCATTGATTCTTTCCTGTCTCAACTCACCTGATGGCAATGAAGAGCCAGATAACATCTTTCTCTTTTAGCAACCCCCTTTATGTAGCAGCTGCAGTTAATTCCACAGAGAAGTGCCTTTATCATGTACTGTAGCAGTAAAATGTCGTTGAAGCTTGATGTATTTATTGGTTGGCAGAGCAACTGAAACAGTTGAAGTACTGACTATGTGCAATATAAATTAGATATGATTCTCTTCATGGACCAAGTAGGATTTTGTAATCACCAGCTCAAAGAGGTTTATTATTGTGTAGTTTCAATCATGTCACAGAAACTCTTATGGATGTAAGAAATAATGCAACATGTTGTGTGTCTATTCTTTTTAATCACTCCATTGCTGGTGAATACAGTTTGTATTTTAAATTGAGCTTTTGGTTGGTATTGTGATCATTTCTTTTTGTTTGTTTGTTTGTTTGTTTGCAGCCAACACAAAAGGTGTAATCCCCTTCCTCTGTGGGAGGAGACAGCACTGATATGCTTCTTTTAATTCATGCAAACTCCAAATGCACACCTCCTGTGGTACTATACGTATTGTACTTTAACTCAACACTGTACTTTACCTCAAGTATTAGTACAGTTGTGTTGAGTTGTCAGATCACCAGCAGCAGATTTAAGTTGAACCGCTGTGATTGAATCTCAGCTGGACTTCAGCCTCATTCATTTGAAGTGATTGAAGTCATGGAGCGATATGGGTTACATGGCTCATATTTCGCCATTTACATGTGGGTTTATCTCACTTGACACAGATAAGTGGAGGGTTGGTGTCTGCCATTGTGATGTGAACCTGAGGCTGAAGTCCAGCCGTGACTGGGCAGGAGACGCTGTGCGAATGGACCTGCAATTCAGTGAACTCTGAATCTGAACTCGGCAGTCGGTAGCCTTGTTTGCGTTCAGTCAGCGTGGAGTAAAACAGTAAAAGCCTGAGAGAAGATTTAGATACAGAAAACAACATATCTTTTACTCTCTGTCGCCTCATACAGGTGACTCTACTGAAGGTAAGGTCATTCATTTTATTTTTCAAGACACCGCCATTTATTTTTTCTCCTGCTTAACAGTTTTGCTGTGTGTTTTTCTAATTAAGTTTACTGAATTAAAAAAAGAGGATTGTTGTGTCATTTGCTAAACACTGTTGGTTTGTCAGCAGGGGAAGGTTAAGGATGAAGTGTTTGAAATGCGGGCTGCTAGCAGGGCTCCTGCTGCTGCTTAGTCTGGCTGGAGTTGACATGGAGCATCTCCAAGCAGAGAACCTGAATCTCCTTCCCCCAGATGAGCACGATCTGGTCCTGAATCGTGGAATGAGAGGTATATCTATGCGAGTCTTTCACTTTTCACAATTACATGTTAATTTGTTGGGGAAGCTAAATGCTTCTTGTAGAGAATTTTCCAAACTTTGGCTGATGATGATAAAGTACAGTGTTTACTTGTGTGTATTTGTGTGTGACAGATCTGTGATTGCTTTTAAATGCTGTATTACTCTATCTCAGATGATCTGTGTGGATACCCCTGTGGGTGTGGGTCAAATTCCAGTCTGCACACCCAAATTGTTTAGTGACTCATTATAAGTGTTATGTCCCATGAGATGATTCTTGTTAAGATAATTTGTCAGACAAACAGTTGTAAAAGTCTGGCAATTGATCAAGGTTTTACCATGTTTACCTGGGAGACATTGAGAAACAGTGTTGACATGCTGTTCCCATCAATGTACTGTAATGAGTAATTCCTGACGAGCAAAAGCATGACAGGTTTGACTTTTGTCTGCAACTCTGCATCATCATTATGTTAATGGTGGTTTATAATTACGCTGTAATTTAATTCGAATAGCCAAAATTTCTTGTTTTTAATTTAAAATGACTGAATTTAAATACTTAATATGATCACCGCAAAGTTAATGGACTGAATATTTTATGTTTTAGCTGTAAACATGATTGTGTAAAGAAATGTATTAAGTTCAGTGATTTAGTGCTTCCATAAAGTAAGGGGACTGTTGAGAGACAGTGTCAGGAAAAAGAAAAAAGAAAGGTCACAATCCATTCAGCAGAGTCTGAAATATCCTGACTTTTAGAGCTTACACTTCCCATGATGCAACAAGAGAGTGCCTATGTATGACCCTACCTCTCTTGTAAACACCCACACCTTTTAAAGGTGCAGCGTGTAGAATTAAGTGGCATCTAGCAGAACGGACATGGCAGAAATGGAATATAATATTCATAAGTATGTTTTAATTAGTGTATAATCACCTGAAAATAAGAATTGTTGTGTTTTGTTACCTTAGAATGAGCCCTTTATATCTACATAGGGAGCAGGTCCTCTTCCATAGAGGCTGCCATGTTGCACCGTCATGTTTTTGCAGAAGCCCAGACAAACTACAAACAGACAAACTATACACTTTATGTTGTTTTATGAGGATGGGCAGGCTGAATAAATGAGTGTAATTACCTTTCACTAATTCACAGTTGAGTGATATTTTAATTTCCTAAACAGTGCTGCCCAGAGACTGCCATGAAATGCTGATGACCTCTTCAGGCAAGGCCAGAGATGGCGTGTACCTGATCCAACCAGGTGACTCCCCTATCGTGGCCTACTGTGCCATGCAGGAGGGCGGATGGACCGTTGTGCAGCATATCACCGTCAACAGCAGTGTGAATTTCGACCGTACCTGGGCTGAGTATAAGCATGGCTTTGGGGGTGTCACTGGTGATCACTGGCTTGGGAATAAATACCTTCATCAGCTCACCCATGGCCCTGGGCGCTACAAACTGGGAGTAAAATTAGTAGACCGAGACGCCATCACCAAGATGGGGGAGTATGACCCTTTTCTGGTGGAGGATGAAGCATCAGCATACAGGCTGAGGCTGGGGTTGTTCCAGGGCACCGCTGTGGACGCCCTGACCCTGGACACAGAGAACTACCTACATGACAACCAAAGATTCACCACTAAAGACAGAGACAATGACAACTACTTCCAGAATTGCGCCAAGCTGGAGTTCCAGGGGGTGGCAGGAGGTGGTTGGTGGTATGACGCCTGCGCCGGCGCCAATCTGAATCGCAGGAACGTCATCTACTGGCAAAAGGACTGCAACAAGGAGCGACTGTGCAAGTATGCATGGATGATGGTGAGACCTTCAGACACAGTTAAACTGATTCCCAGCGGAGACTGCAAGAAGGATGAGTTATGAGGACAGTATTTTTCAGGATCTGTGGGATACTGTGTGACACAGGGCCAAGAATTTACAATTTGTTAGGTTATCGTTCCAGCACAAACACTACAGCACATGACATCAACAATTTACTCCTAATAGCCATTATGCTTGACATTCAATTCACCACATTTTATTCAGAAATGCATGAACATGATCACAAAATACTGAAGATAACGAACAAAAAAAAAAATCACAAACATGAAACACAGTATAAAATTGCAGTACTTTTTAGCTCTAGCTTTGTTTCAATCAATATACTTGATGCAAAGGGTCTTTTTCATTTCCCAAATTGCAAGTGCAGATTTCAGGTTTATCACAGTTACAAAGTGTTTCATGACATTATAGCTTATGACACATGGAAAATATCTCCCATCCAATGCGTACAGAATTTCAAAACAAACATTTCACAAACAAACAGTATTTTTGCTTTGCCACAGTACATTACAAGTTTGCCAGAAATACAGTGAAGATATGACGACATATTGATTTAGCTACAGCAATTCAGAGAAAACAAATACTGTATTTCAATGCTCAAAGAAAAAGAGAATGTCCTGAGGATGAAGAGTAATAAACAGATTATAATAGACAATGTGTGCTCTTAAGTCATCCACGCCATTTCCCCTTGTAAACTCAGACATTATTTATCATGTAATTTGAGTAAAATGACTACCATGTCTTTCAGTTTGTATTTAAACCCTTAACCAGTAGTTTTTTTTTTCTGGGTGATTTATTAATGCCTGTAATATAATTAATGTATAATTACTTTTTATTTTCACTGGCATTTAGCAGCACAGAAATGGCAGGAAAAAAAATAATGTGAAAATAATGAAGCTGAATTTATGTCTGTTAATCCGACAAATGGCAATGGCACATGTGAAAAAGGCTTTGATTATCATCAAGTTACAATCTTGACTTAGCAAGCAGATTCTGACATCAGGACGACACTTACTGTATTAGCCCTTTAAAATAAAATAGCAGTTCCAAAATGTGCATCGTTAATACAAACACAATACTTACAGAATAAAACATATCCGCACGCGTTCTGACAATTTGTGTGTAGGAGCATCGACTTGGGAAGTTGTCACACTTTTAAACCAATATACAGTGTAAATTATTAGATTGGAACAAATGTATCATGGTCTCTAGATATCAAAATGTGCATCTTGAATACAAACACAGTACAATATGAAATAATCTGTATGTTAATCTATGGTATTTTGTACATGAGAGTATCAACTTTGGGGAAAATGCTAGTATTTCTAATGTTTTAGAATCTATATACAGTGTCGCTGATTATATTGGGACAATGTTATGATGCTCCTGCATTTCTGTAGTTTGAGCAGTCATTAATATACAATATAGCAGACCTATTGATTCATGAGCACACTATCTAAATTGTACCAGCTGCTTGATATAGTGTTTTTACTTTTAATATCACCTATTATGTAGAATTCAAGTTCATGAAGCCAAGATTATCAATACAAACATTTACAACCATCATCATACACCATCTTAAAAAAAAACAAAGTTCATGTAAGTTTGGAGTTGACCATTGGGTTTTGTCCATACCAGTATAGTTTCTCCTCAATCCTTTTCTTCTTCCACTGGCAGAGCAAGAGCATGCGGAAGGTCTTTTGAAAAGTCTTGTTACAAAGGGCGTAGCACATGGGATTGACGGTGCTGTTGACATAGCACAGCCAGTAGCCCAAGTGCCAGAGTGAAAGGGGAATGCAGTCTGAACAGAAGGTGGAAATAAGCACCATGATGTTATAAGGCGTCCATGTCAGGATGAAGGCTAGCAAGATAGCACTGAGAGTCTGAGCTGCCTTCCTCTCCTTGATCAGCACCATCCTCTTCCTCTTGGTGATCTGGTTCTTCAGCGTGGCGTCTATGGGCTTAGACGTCGAGGAGGTGGATGGGACGCTCATGGACTCGGCCGAGGAGAATGTCGAGGACGCCATTTTGGTGTCTCCATTTTTGGTCTGGTGTTCCACATGAGTGTCTTTGGCCACAGGCTTGAACTTGTAGGACACACACTTGCTGCTCTTCTGAGAGTTGCTTTTGGGTGGTGTCTGGAAGAAGCTGTCATCTTCATTGCTGCTCAGTTGCTCACTCTCACTTCCCACTCCACTCTTGCTCGTCTCACAAGCCTGATTCCTGAAGGAGGGCTGGAAGGCCCCCGGAGACACGGGCCTGTCTTCCTCCTCTGAGGAGGCGTAACTGTTGAAGGTGGTCAGCTGACCAGCTTTGGACCACTCGTCATTGGTGGTGGCTGCTGACTTGGCAGCATTACTCCTGCTTGAGGATGACCAAGAGGCTTGATTCCTGTCATGTGAAGTCGACCTTAGTTTACAGCTAAAACAGGATCTGATAATGGTCTTCTGAGGCTGGATGACCCCTGAGTCCGTGGGATAGTTAATCCCCTGAAGCTCCGCCAGATCTTTGGTCCTCTTCTCTGTCTCCTTGTAGATTCGACAGTATAGGATTGTCATGACTGACACAGGGATATAAAAGGCTGCGATCGCAGTCCCAAAGGTTATCACAGGCTCAGAGAAAAACTGGATCTGGCATTGTCTCTCAGGGACAGTTCTTTTTCCTACAAAGTATTGCCAGCAGAGGATAGGTGGTGCCCACAGAATAAGAGACACCAGCCATGCCAAACCTATCATGATCCCAGCTCGTTTGGGAGTCCGTTTGGCCCTGTAGGTTAGAGGCCTGGTGATGGAGAAATATCTGTCAAAACTGATCACCAACAGGTTCATGACTGAGGCATTACTAGCTACATAGTCCACTGCCAACCAAAGATCACAGGCAAGGTTTCCTAAGGCCCAGTAGCCCATCAGTATATAAGAGGTATACAGATTCATGGAGAAAACACCAATGATGAGGTCCGCAGCTGCCAGACTCAGAAGATAGTAATTGTTCACTGTCTTCAATTGGCTGTTGACTTTGAAGGAGAGCATTACCAGAACATTCCCCACAATGGTGATGAGGCTGACTATAGCTGACACAGTCGCAATGGTGATTACCTCCCAGAGACTGTGGGTGACCAGATGGACGTCCATTGTACTAGTATTTACGGTGGAGTTTAGTGTGATTTCTCCTTCCATGGTCTTGAGTTTACTGGCATCCAACCATGACAAGAATGTTTGGATTCGTCATTTTCAGGAAAATCTCCTGGAAAGAAAAGAAAGAAAAGGTCAAATTGTTTATCTGTGCAAAAAAAAAAGTTCCATTCATCAACCACTAGATGGCACCATTTCAAAATCTTCAGCGTCAAAAATTCACACTTGGCTTGATACTAAGTCTTGTGATAATGTACAAGCTTAATATGCTTAATAATTTACCTAAAATTTTCAAATTACCTATGAATGTAAAACATCAGTGTGTCATTTAACCCTCACAGATAACAGTATTCAGTTCACTTTGGTGAAAAATATATGAAGTTGTCAGTTGCATCAATGATAAAAAAAAGCAATTGTCCTCACAGAGTTCATACAATTATATCAAGCTTGTGTCAGTATACCCATATGGAGCATTTTAGGCAATCTCTGCAAACATCTGTGGCACATTTCAAAAATCCAGGTCATTACATAATTTTATTCCTTGCTCTAAATCTGTGCTGTCATAGTAATAGTGCATAAACTCAGTGTATAGTTCAGTAAGACAATCTTTTTAAAATGTGTCAAAAAAAATGATGTTGACGGTTATTTTGGCCCTTGTTTGAACTGTCTGCTTCTACCTACTGTACATGGGTTTACACAGCCCCCAATAAAACACCATGTTATATTTGCTTAGCAGCTTTACAGCATAGTGTACTTGTCTTAAAAAACTGTGTGGAAACTGTGATTGTTAGTAAGTACTTGACACCTTGTCTTTTGTTTTAATGACATTGCTGCAGTATTATATGTATCAAATAGCCTTTATTCTAAATCCAACAATTAAATGTCACAAGTTTGTTAATGCAGCATTATTTGAAATGTATGTGCTTTAAATAGTCCATCCAGGAACATTGAGAGTACTGACACATCCATTTTCTTTACACACTTCATTGCATAGGATCCATACATAAGCTTGGAAATAGAGTTGAAAGTTTTGGCAGAGTTAACGCAGACAGAAAAGTGTGCTCATAGTCACATTTACACCTATACAATTTATACCAACCCACATCATCTATACTTTCTATAATTTCCAGGTCACCTGACCTGCATGTTTTTGGACTGTGGGCAGGAAATGAAATACTTGGAGGATGGACAAATCAAATGAGAATCCATGACAGGTTATTATGGTCACTATATAATATGCATCCAACCAATTATTGAAATACATTCTCCATAGACAAGCATAACCTGTGTGAACATTTCAATCTCTTGATCACAAAATGGTTGTATAATAGCAATCACAAGTGCTAATAAAATGAAATAGTAATGATAGACTAGTAAAATGTCTGTTCTCTTTATCAGTGTGAATCAAATGTGACAAGATAATTCCCCTCAAATTGTATGCAGAAATACCGTTAGAAGAAACTAAGATGACGTCTGGATATAAGCCCTGTACAGTGTTAGTGGAAACCAACTCCGGTGCAATCTCATGGAGCCAAATTGTAAATTCAGCCATGAAATTTGTAGAAAGTGTAAAGAATGACAGCAGCAATCTGTGTCCGGCTTTGAGGTTGATGGAACTTATAAATATCTGCTTACATTTCAAACTCTCTGCCAGCTCATTTTCCAGCCATGCATCAAATTCCTATTTCTGCAGTGTATTTTTAAGAGGGATGGCACTGAAATAATAAAATAAGCAAACATTTGCTGTGTGGAGAGCATCTGCAATTGCCTAGTCCTGCTTTACAGTGCACAATCACAGAATTTCATGTAAGCCCCGTCGGTGTGATAGACAGGTGAGACGCCTGTGTGATGGGAATATACCTGCACAAAAGAGCCCCCCAGAAACTACAACAGAAACTGAGCCTGAAGTTCCTTTTTCTATAATCATCACTCAGTATTCAAGCACCACACTTTCACTATGAACAATTAAATCACATCCATTTTTATTGCTGTGGATACAGTCTCCTATAATAATAAACCTAGATTCACACATAAATACCCCCTGCACCAGTGGAGGGCAGCACAGGCCCTCCACATATGGAAGCTCACAGTACACTGGGTCCACTAACCCACAGGTTACAAGTAGGTATTTGACACAACAATTAATAGTGGGTGAGGGTCTACCCATGCCATCCTGGGTTTGTGTTTTAAATGGAAATGTCTATGACTTGCCTTTCATGACCTACAAATGCATTACAGTGCCATTTGGTTTTGCTCTTGCCTTTAAGGTTGGCATATGTAAACAATTATGTTCAGTGTTCTATCTACTCATATGCCAGAGTTCAATCAAAACTGAGAGAAAAGCAGCCTTTTACCCACACCCAATCTCTGTGTCATACTGTTCCAGTTGAGATAATATGTTCTAACTCCCTTCTTCCAGGTTTCCAAAGAAAAAAATCTCTCAGAAAATACCTCAGCCAGGCATCTGGCATCTGTACTGTCAGCCGTGCCACTTGCTCTGCTTTCAGTGCCATGACAGCCCAGTATCTACGTCCTGCGTATGACCTTCCAAGCTCTAAAATTCTATTTTTCCAATTCTCCAGAATCATTTTGTACCACTGAAAATGCCTGGTGTGACAGCAGTGGCATAAATCCACCATCAGGGAGGCACAGACTCTCTGATGCTATCAGTTCGGAGCAACAGTGAATTCGGAGGCAGATCACCTCCACAGAGAAAATCCTCCATGTGGGTAGCAGCAATTGAATCTTCAGGCCATCAGCCAGAGCTGGCAAATAGGTGTGGATTTGTTGCCACACATGTGCGTGTTCCCTACTTCCTCAAAACACATTTCTACACCCAAAAGAAAATTGGCAGATTCTGCTTCTTTCTTTCACATGGTCCCTCTTAACTGTTCTCTCACCTGGAGAGCACCTCTTTTGGGAAATGTATCACAGTTCTTGGCTACAATACAATGCTTTGGACGCAATCACTACCCCACACTTGAGAAATAACTTCCTCATGCATTGGCATTCTTTCGACAGTGCCAGATAAGCAGGAGTGCCAGCGGCAACCTGAGGCCCACACAAATAACATTCCAGTCACTGTGGGGGTCCTCCTGCAGGAGCAGCTTGGATTGTCCCTCATCTTGTTATAGAATGGCATTTCATATCACATCACTCAAATCCCCACATCATTAGACTGTTTAGTGTAGATGTTGCCATGAGTCAGTCTGCAGAATTCTTGTAACAAGGTAAAATGGCACCATGATTTCTAAAGCTATGTTTTGCTAGCGTTGTGGCTCTAGGTATGGCAATGTTAGTCAGTCCACCACTTTGGTCCAGACTGAAATATCTCTAAATATTGGATGGATTGCCGTGAAATTACATATAGATAGTCTCCAGAGGATGAATCCTAAAGATTTGCCTGACATTTTCCTCTTACACCACCAGCAGGTTGACATTTGTATTTTTTTGTGAAATGTCTCAAAAACTATTGGAATGGATCGCCATGAAATTTGGTACAGATCCATGCCCCCCTTAGGATGAAATGTAATAACTTGGGTTATCCTCTAACTTTTCATCCAGTGCCATCATCAGGTCAGCATTTTAATTTGTGCGATATTTTGGTTTATGACTAAATTACATTTCCATCTGCCTCAGCTGTACTCTGTAATGTGTTCAGTGCTACGGTAATTAGCAAATGTTAGCATGCTAACATACAGAAATAAGATGGCGAACATGGTACAACATTATACCTGCCAAACACCAGCATTTTCATTGTCATTGTGAGTAGGTTAGCATGCTGACATTAGCATTTAGTTCAAAGAACCACTGTGTCAGCTTCACAGAATGGTTGTAGACTCTAAGTCTCAGAGAATGAGAATGTTCTTGCTACGTCAAAGCCTTTATACTATTTTCTAGTGTATTCCTTTCTATTTTGTTGTCTTCTATGACATATTTTACACTGCAGACACACTTTCCTTGAAGCTAGTGTAGAAAAAATGTAGCCAATACATCAGGTCGTATAAAAGAGTCTTTACAAAAAGTGTATAGGTTGAACCATCACTGATTATGATGCCACAAAAAGAATAAATTAATGATGACAGGTACTGCATTCGGGAATCAAGGATATTCCTGACTCACCGATGACTGCTGTGATGCTATGCTTACACACACACACACACATAAAGAATAGTCTTGTTCTGCCTCTTGACCCCAAGAGGTAGAACAAGTCAAGCCTGCTAATAGCTTCTAAATCGAAGCAGGAAGTGCTTTAATGGTACACTCAGAACTCAGAGTGTAGGGTAAATATGGACACTATAAATAGTGAATATAGTCTGTTGTGGCCTGTTTTTTGGACTTTTTATGGATGCAGTTTGGTATCAAATGTGACGCACAGGGAGGAAGAGCTTCATGACTGTCTGGTCAGAAAAAAAGGGAAGGCTTGAAAAACAAAGACACTGCTGCAGATATTTTCGTAGAATAATGCCTGTATTTGTGACTTGGTGATTCAGTGTATGAGATTATACCCAGAGGTCATTAATATGAATCAGTGCCAAATAGTGGTGCAAAGAAGTCTTGCCAAGAAAACCGAATCTTCCTTATTACATATACATCCTAAGAGTATCAGACTGCCTCCTGAAATATGTTAGCTCTGTATGCATAAATAATGGCCATTGATCCAGTGATTAACAGTGCCCAGTGTGAAAGAGAGGAAAGACTAGGTAGCACAAATCTGTACTGAGTGCAGAGGCGGACACGTTGAAGGGTGGATTCCTGCAGGTCCTCTGGCACCTGACCATCAGTGCTCCTGTGCTGTAGCTCCACGCACTGGCCCCCACTGGGCCTCCCAGTCATACATAACCTTTGATTGCAGCACAACTGCCCTACACGGCAGAAACGAGAGGGCGCAAAGCGCGTGTGTGGCATTTGTGAAAGAAAGGACAGAAGATGAGAGACCAACAGAAGAAGAAGAGGAGAGAAAAAGAGAGGCGAGTCAAAGCAAAGGAGGCAAAGGACGCCATGTGTGTCTGCGTGGGGAGTATGTATGATGCGCAAATCAGCCCAGAGGTCTTTGGCAAAATGGTTTGTGCATCTTGTAGTCAGCCCACTGACCCATGGTTAAGATTTCTGGAGACAGTATGTGGCCTTCTGGAAGAGCACCTAAGAAATGCTTGAATTATTCTGCACAGCCTGTTGGTCATTGGAGAAGAAAGAAAGCACATACAAACATTCCTATGCAGGAGGTGTTTTAGAGCAGCTCCAAAACATGCAATCTGAAATATTCATCAGTGTGTCTATGTTTGTGGCCAAGGTTGGAATACGGCCATATCAATCAAGGAGGAATGTATTAGGACAGAGTCAAGTATAGATAAAACAACTTAAGAATGTATATTCTCTTATGTCTCCTTTTTTGTTTATTCAAGCTCAACATTTTCTCCACTTTGATTTAAAACAAGAACAAACTTAAATTACATCTCTGCTCTAATGAGAAATTATGAATATAAGCATTAGAGGAATGTTATGATCTGCTCATGGACACCACAATGGCTTTGGCAACTGCTAAAGGAAATAAAATGGTAATATTTAATGCCTCTAGGAGTTCCACTTCATAAGAACATTTCATTAAATCCCCATTTTTTGATAATGATCTGGCTTGGGTCATTTGTGTTCTTGTGTTTTCTAAATATCAGCCTGTGTCTGTCTCTGTTTGTGCCTCTAGGTTGTCTGATCCCTGCATAATAACATGCCCAGTTTTCTCTATCCTGTTACATTTGTGTAAAAAAAAACAAAGATATTAGTTTGTATAGCCTCATTACTGTTCGAATATTAATTTTCAACAAATGGGGGAACACAAAAGAATGCACATATCTGTGTACTCAAGTTATTCTCTTTTCCTCCCCAGTGCTCAACATCTACCTTTGCTGACTGTGTGTATGAAATTAGAGGAAAATGAGCTCAGGTCTGACCAAATAATGCGATTTAATGGTGCTGTATAAAAAGGGTCTTGTGGTAAACTGGTCTGCAGTCTAGTCACGGCTTTTTCCAAACCCACCAAACCATTACTGTTCTGTGGCAACAACTTCCAGGATTTCTAAGCGCATCGGCACCTTTCTGCGTTTGTTATAACACCGCGAAAGATCTGTGGGGACTGGATGGACTCGTTAAAATCACGCTTCACTGCTTAATCCTTCCCTGTTTTGTCATTTCCACTTAATCGAAGATAGGGGGGGAAAGGAGGTGAGAGCCTTGCGCTTCAGCCCTTTGAAGAAAAATATAGTTTTCTGTGTGTGTGTGTGTGTGTGTGTGTGTGTGTGTGTGTGTGTGTGTGTGTGTGTATGTTGGGGAATTTTAGCACCATGCAGTAGAAACAAGAATGCCACCATAAAATTTTGCGTGCTATTATCACTTCATTTCAAAAACAATTCTAAAAGGAGATCCAGTAGAGGGGAGACGGGGTGTGGAGAAAATGTGATTGTAGAATAAAATTGCATCTACTACTGACAGGTAAGGAGTGGTCATAGAAATATGTGGAAGATGGATGAATGTAATCACAGCAGATGTGAATCTGAGATCAAGACTTAAGAGAGACATAGAATGGAGTCAAAAATAGATATGCGAGCATGTGAAGAGGCGAGAGGTTTACTGACTCACAGCCAGAGAAAATGCACATTTCTTCAAGTTATTCAGCAATATTTAGTGAGCTTTAGAATGTCCCTGATATGTGACCAAATTGTTACATATGCAACTGATGTATGGCACTTTTCTATACAGCAAGTCTTCCAAAAGAACAGATGCACACGCATCTTTCCGGGAGCACAGCCTCTGTTGCTTTCATTAAGGCAAAAGGCAACATTAAAAATACATGCTGAGACCTCTCAGACATGCACTTGTGCACACATGACGCTATTTCCCCTCAAATCCAGGTCATGCCTTTTGTACATAAATACAAAAGTACATATTCAATCACTTATGATTCTCTAGAGACTGTGAAATAAGCCACCGATGTTCAAAAAAGAAAGACATACATACTCACAGCTGTCTTTCATCAGATCTCACAGTCTTCTGTTTAAGGGCGGACTGTGTCTCCTGGTGAGAGCAAAGTTCATAGTTAATCCCTTTGTTTTGCCAGGGAAGCCTTCGGGTCAAGTGTGGCGCTGAGGAACAGGATCATAACACAGTTGGAGAGAGGATTGAGGTGGATGAGAAATCCTGCTGACTTGACCCTTGCATGCCAGAGGGGTCCGGAGGAAAAGTGTGAGCACAGAGGCAAAGGAGGAGGCAGAGGAGAAAGAGGACAAAGAACAGGAGGAGGGTGGACACCAGGAGGCTTCGGTCATCCCTGCTCAAGAGACGCAGAGTACAGCATCACATTACCCTCAGCCATCCAAAGCAACCATGGTGTGTCCAGATGAGAAAAGTATCCTCAAGTTGCACAGCATCCTTCCTCAGTCATTTATAAATGAGAAAAATCAGTTCAGGAGCCAAAGAAAGAAGACAGGAGAGAACTTTTCCTCCCAGTCTGAGCTGAGACAGCTGAACTGTGCTGCCTCTCAGTCAAGTTGAAGCAGAATGTCACTGAGCGGCTGCCTGACGCCTGAGCCAAGTCACTGCTACTGCCACTGCTGCTGCCGTTGCATCTACTCTGGCTGACAGACACAGATGTAGCTGACGCTAGCTAGCTGGGAGGAGAAATTCCCATAGGGGTGAACGGTTCATCATGTTTCGGGACAGTGAGCATGCAGCTCAGACCACAGAGTGTGAGAGGGAGGAAGGAGGGGGGGGAGGAGGTGGCTGGGTGGCTTCAAGGGGTTCGTTTTGGAAGGTGTGGGGGCGGGAGGGAAAGTGTGGGAGGGAGTGTCTGTGTGTGGAGGTGGTCAGACCAATCAAGCCAAATCTTGTTTATGTGTGGTTGTGTGAGTGTATCACACAAACCGTTAATTACCACCAATGGCATGTCTTTTGTCTGTGTTCTACAAAAAAGGCAGGAGAAGACCATGGTTATCACAGCTCCCGGCTCGCTCAGTGTTTGAAAAGCGTTGAGACTAAGGCAGTGTGGCTAGCGGCAAACTCATCTGCAGAACATAAAACACCTCTGCTGCCTTTGTGCCCACATGGGAGAGCACTGACATGGCAGGGCCAGATAAGCAGACTACTGAAGTGACAGATGTTTTTCTCTGGGACCTTTCTCTGAATGTGTGTAAGTGTGTATGTGTGTGACTATATAGCGTGCATGTCATTGTGCTGACTGGGGAATTATTTGCTTAGCATTAGGCGGCTGTCCTGGATGGGTGTAAAGACCTTATATATTTTAATCCGGATCATGGGTCCTGATCTGTCTCATGAGCTCCCATCAAATCACAACACAAATTCACTAATAAGTCCAGTTGCTGCCAATATAGTGCAGATATATTACTGAACTGTAAAATAGAGGTATATTCTCCCCTAAGTTATGTCACTGGCTCACATTCACAAGGTCAAAATATTATCACATTTCCTGTAGTAATGCTGTCATTATGTCATAATAATATATACTAATATTATAATGCTTTTATATTATTAGTATAGTCTAATAAAGCAGTCTGCCAACTTGATGGTCAGGATCCCCCAAGAAATTGGAAGATAAATGAGAAGGGTTGATGATTAACAGGATAGGAAATTGGGAGGAAAAATGCAGTCACATTTTTTCCAGCTTTTCTCTAATCAGGTTTCTTGTAAAATATTGGATATTTTTACATCTTAATCTATTCAGCTAAAACAATGTGAGAAAGGATATCACTTTTTTTTGAACTCCTCACATAAAACCTGTGACAAGAGGTCACATGTAGCTGGTGCTTCTAGCAAAAAGGTTGGAAACCACTGGTCTCACTTACTAAAACTAAAATGAATTCATTCTTTGCAAACTGAAATACATGTGGAGTTGGTGGCCACACAATGATATTAAAGGATAGGTTCACAAATTTTCAAGCCTTAAAACAATAGTTAGGTATCCATGTGAACACTGAAAGAGGTTTTGCTTGCTTGTAATCATTCCTAATGTTCATACTGACCATTAAAAGATCCCTTTTAAATGCTCTTTCAATGTGTGGACATCTGAAGTTTAGCTTCAGATAAACTTTTAAATACAAGGAAGGAGGACTGTGGATTTTGCCCCCCATCAATTATATTGTAAGCACTTTAGGAAGGGATCTTCTAATGGTCAGTATGAGCAGGAGGAATGATTACAGCAAGAAAAAAACTCTTTCAGTGTTCATCTGGGCACCTGAATATTGTTTTAACTGCGCTGCACTTTGCCCTTTAGAGCAGAGGAAGCTGGTTAGTGGATCATAGATAAATGATGTTCCTTCCTATATTTCATATTGACATTTGTCATAATGCAGCTCTCACCCTGAAATGATTTTGCTACTAGGTCAGAGCCATATGCCAATGACATGATTGATGCCTTTCATGAAAATCCTGCCACGTCTATTCGACGGAGCACAGTATATCCCCGCTCACACCCCTCCACCTTCCACCATGCCTGACAGTCTAATCTAATGCCATTTCCAGGCAGCTGGCCAAAGGACAGACACCTGGCTCATCATTACAGTTGAATCGCTGACCTGCACAAAGTTTACAGCGTAGTCATATTTTTTTATGTGATACATTCACACATTAACGCGCGCACACACACACACAAAAGCACAGGTGCACACATCCTCAAGCATGTAAATGCAGTCATGCTTCATGCTGCATCGCTTCACAAGCTGGTTAATATTGATTATTTGTGCCTTATTGATTAAACCACAAAAGTCTATTAGAAATAATGTCAGGCTTATGCACTAATATGCAACTGAAATTACAGATCAGTAGTTAAAATGAAGCATATGACCTTTAACACTAAAAAGACAATGGTTTTCCAAAACACCTCACTGAACCTGCTAGTGCTTTCTCCTGATATCTTTGTGATTTTGATCGCCCCTGTCTCATCCTCTCAGGAAAACAATATTCACCAGGCTCCTAATGATAGCTAATGATAGTAGCTGTCAGGAATGCACTGAAGCCCGCTATCATTCAGGCATCCTCCTCTCCGCTCATCTGCATCCTAAAGGCATGGCTGCTTCTCCACAGGTCATAGTCTGATCGCTGCGTGCCAGTGAGAGAGACAAGATGGGGGAGGACATCAACACAGCCAGAGATGGATTGCATCTGTCCATGGTCCACAGGGGCTTGCTTATCTCCTGACCCAATTGTGCACCCATATGCTGGCAAAAAAAAATAAATCTGCCTCTACATGGTGCAATTCTAATATATTTTCTTTCCTCTTTCTTTTTTTCCTCTCTGTCCATGCTCAATCTGAAAGTGTTCTGTGTTTGGAAAGAAAGTCTGAGGGTACATGAGCTTCATTTAGCTGAACACCGCTTTGACACTTTGTTTTTGATTTGTTATTAGACAAATTAGAGATTAGCCTCCACCGCTGCAGATGATAGTGATCCAGAAAAATAACCTGAAACAATCGATGGCTCACTCTGGAGCCTCCTTTAATCTAGCTGATCCCTGCGTATTTCTCCACGCTGCCTGAAAGAATCGACTCTTCTGATGTCCTTCTCTCTTCTAGGCTTTGATGTGCAACAAATGTTTATCTGCCGTCGTGCCTGCCTATTATTTTTTTTTTCTGTCTCCCTACAGCCCCAGGCAGCAACTCCTTTTTGACACAATGATTTGCCAATACCTTGGACTGTTTCAGTGGATTTACAAGTCCCCCTGCTGTGGAGCTCGCTTTTATCCCTGAGAATACAGACTGGTTTGTTTGGAGCTCTTATATGATAAGACACACCGGGTTTTCCTGTTTCAACTAACAAGCAAATACCCTTTTGATGATTATGGGATTTTTAAATCTAAAAGAACGATCCAATATTATATCAAAGCTGCTCAATGAAAGCTATGTTTAAGGTCATGAATTCATAATTGCTTACCTAAATTAGAGTCTTGAAAGTCCGAGCAGTGTCCATATCACTAAGAAACAGTAAATGAGTGAACCAAGAGCTTTGTACACCTACTTTATGAGCTGTGCCTGGGTGGCACATGAGCTCTCCCTCACTATACAACTCAATACAACTTTAATGTTGCCTTGACAAAGAGGATTGGGTGGTAGGCAGCACTGATTGAGCTGTTATTGTGGACCTGTGTTTTGCACTCCTTTAAGGACATCCAACACCGACTCTTCAGACACTCCTGCGTCAACAACAATGACCTTGTCTGGACGAGACTGAAGCTGATCTGAGTACGTGTGAGTGTGTGTGGTTTGTTTTCCTTTATATGAGCGTGTGTTGTGATAGGAATAATATGGATGATAAATTCGGGGAATACATAAAGTTAAATTTAATACAGCACAGGTGAACGCAACCCCTCACAAGGGAATATTTGCAAAAAGAAAACAACAGAGTTAATTCATGGCAGTGACATCACTGAGTCGCCAGTGTCCTAGTTTGTTGAAGGCGTGTGATATGTGTTTGCGCCGATGTGCATATTGACGCAGATCTTGTTGAGGACGCCGTGTACAAGATGTCCAGACTCTCTATCAGGTCCTCCAGTCACCATCCATCTCAATTATTGGTCGGCAGAAATGTTGTGAAGGCTTCAGATGAGCTCGGCCAATGCCACAGAGAATCTTATCAGTGACAGCCAAATTTCCACTGTGTGAAGAGGAAAAAAATTAAACACCTTTTCAATGAGGCTAGCCTCAGCCTGACCCCAAAGAGAAAAAGAAAGAAAAGAGGCTGAAAATAATTGATAAAGGGTGTTCAACATCTGATCTCTCTCTCCCTCTCTCCCTCTCTGTCTGGGCACTGCCCTGCTCTCATGTTGGGCCGGCTTTGCAGGGCTGTCTGTGTCTTTTTAATTACTGTAATTCAGGACCACCCGCTGAATGCTTCCATCTGCCTCTCTCTGAGGTGAGAGATGGAAAAATCCTTAAAGAGAATCGGCACGCCATCCAACCTTCAAAACAGAAGTATGGAAGCCCATGGTGGACTTTATTAAAATGATAATGTAAACTTCAAAAGGAAATTGTTCACATACTCGAGAGAGAGCAGCTGAGGCCAAGCGAGCTAGAGAGTGAATGAAGAGAGGGAGTGGTGGTAGATAGAAAGTCAGTGAATCAGATCAATAAAATGTTATTTTCTGATTGTTTCACAGCGGTTAGAGCACGAAAACGCCCACACACCTCCGCTCAACCCTGCGGCAGTGGGCCACAATGTCTGCTTTGGTCTGAATACGTCTTCAGATGTCAAATGCTGTTTATATTTTCATTTACAAATTGTTAGAAAATTGTATTTTAATTTCAATTGTGACTAAAATGTTGCTTGCATAAATGGAAAATAAGGTTACATTGTTTATATTGCATTTTAATTTTCAAATTTGAATTAACATTTGAATATTGTCCACTGTACAGCAGGGTGCGACTTTGAAAATTAAATGTCAAACAGCTTTTCCATTTTCATTTTAATATGGTCATAGAACACTCATACGAGTGAAAATGAAAATGCAAATTGGATTATTGCATTTACTCAAATAACATACATACAGTATGTGGAAAATTATAATGCTATTGCAGAATTACATTTTAATTTTCAAGTTCACAATGTTTTGAATGATTTTAATAAAGTCCCCTATGGGCTTCCGTACAGCAGTGAAATACATACATCATGTTAGAAATCATCCTCTGTGGACAAGGACAACTATATTACTATTATATTTTCAAGCTGATACTCAAAACTGTTTAATCTTTAGAGATGTTTGTACTCACAGTTCAGCTCAGTAAGTCTAACATTACAAAGCTTGTTACGATGACCCCTGGTGAGATGATTTCTTGTGTCCATCCTCAGGACATTGTTCTAATCTGCTTTATTCACATGCTATGTTAACTCTAATATGAGGGCTGATTTTTATCATGTGATATCCCAAGTTGTATATTTCAGTGAAACACGCAACAGTGAATGAATCAACTATTTCTCAATGTGGGCGTCTGTAAGCCACCAGCCACAGTTTCTGCTAATGTAGCTCGACTGTTTTCTCCTGCAAGGCAAAGTTTTGCAATCATGTTCTCTGCTTGGTCAGTGGTGAATAAAAGACATGAAACATTTACACCATTTAGAGGTACACAATGTAGATGATCATAACAATTTTGTGAAGATTTATTGAACCATGTGGGTGTCTCTTCATTCAACAATGTTAACTTCCCACTTGCACTTTTAAAACCATGACTTCAATTGTGATTTTTTGTTTGCTAATAAGCTCAACAAATATCCAGGGTTCAGTGTTAATGTCTTTTTTTACTTGCCCAGTCAGGCAAGTGGGTCAGAAATGGTCTTACCCAAAGTCATTTTTTACTTGCCCCTATTGTTTTATTTATTAGCGGTTATCAAATAACAACAAAGACCAAAGTTAATTGTCATGTTTAACCTTTATTTAGTAAATGAAACAAATGAAACAGAGTGTCAAAGATGTGAAGCAACAAACATTCTTGCATATCAAAAATGGTGTGACCCATCCCCTATATTTCACTGAACACTAAATTATTTTGATCAGCCCAGTATCTTTCAAATAATGGAACAGACTCCCTAACCTGATGGCAAATACATTTTTTTAGACGCATTTCTTCCACTCCAAGCTTCCTGATTTCCCTCTTTAATGTTTCTTATTCTCGGGAGTATTTATGGCAGTGAAAACTTACATGCTCCACCAATTCCTCTGTTTGACAGTGTTCACATAATCCTGAGGGATGTTTGCTTCACACATCACACTGCTAGTCTACTCAATTCTTGATTGGCCAACGGCGTGTGCTAATAATCTCCGATGCGTGCGAGGGGAGGGGGCTATGCTGTGTGCCAGAGAAGGAGAACATAATTTATGATACGATATGAAACGATGACTGTAACATTTTTTTTTTCTTACTTTTTTTTTTTTACCACTTGCCTGATCGGGCAAGTGAGTTGCTAGATTTACTAGACCGACGTGTCCCCCCAGGCAATCAGGCAAGCCTTATTGTTGAACCATGATATCTGCAGTATTACGATACCTCACATTCCTGCATTATAACATAACTGCATCTACTTACTTATACCTATATACTTTTTACTATTTATTTATGTACATTTCCGTATACTACATTGTATGTAATTGTATAAAATACAATAGATTCATTGTATAGTTATTTTGAATATATTATATACCAATAATTCCAATAAATCATTGCCTACAGTATTGCACATGATGAGCACTAACCATGTGAAGCATATTACCTGGCACTAATAATTATATATATTTAGAGTTAGATTATAGTACTAGGTCTTTTAGATTTAAGTTATTTATTTTTATTTTTATTTTTAGCCATGCTAGCAGCTCTAAGAAAGGTATTTTTGGTATATCAGTGGGTCAGTTGTGTCTGCCGTGTTGGCGCTGATTGACAGCTGTGATTGACAGTTTGCTCACCTGCTGCTCTCCCCGGCTCCAGGACTTGCACTATTTGTCAGACTATTTGTAGCAATATTTTTGTAAGTTTAATGTTTCTTAATTACAATACCTGCCCTGTTAGCACAATTTAGTAAAGTAGCTAACGTTACCGGGAACACCGCCCTGTGTTTCTGGTAAGCTAGCGTTAGCTAGGTAGTGGGGCGTGTTTCCAGATCGTGAAAAGCAACATCCCACACTACTTATTTGGAAAGTCGTGGCTCCAAACAGAAAAGATGGCACCGACCATAAGCAGCAACTCTGGGCTTCCAAAAAGCTCCAATGAAAACCAATGGGTGAGATCACACCTTGCTATATACATTTTTATATATGGGTTAGACTCCTAATCTTGTTGTTCTTTTATTCATCTACCTCTCTGGGTGTCTTTATGTTGTTTGTTTTATAATTTATGACTTAGCTACTATAATACTGTAATTTTCCATTAAGATTAATAAAGTAGCCTACTCTATCTCTATTCATCAAAACCTGTGATGTTATTTTGTTTTCTACTTTGAACAGTTGGGACCTTTATTGCATCTCTATATCTTTGACTGCATGAAGGCTAACCTGCTACTTTTTACCAAACTACTGTTTCCCATACATTAACTGAACACTGCCCACAACTTCATCTACATCTTCCAAACCCAATTACAACACTCTTAAAACACAACTTTTTGCTCTTGTTTTGGTGATTTAAAAGATAGAAGAAGCTTGATTAAGTGAATTTTACTCTTCACTGTAATCAAAACCCTGTCTACTTCAAAAAGAGGAAGCACTCAAGGCAAACACAAATGGCCAACCATTGTCTCTGGTTAAAATGATATAAATGATTGCTTCAAAGATGAACACATCCTCCATCATTAGAGGACAGACATCACATCAAAGCGCTTGTACTTTACATTTGTTACTTGTTACTAAATCAAAGACTTCTGTTCAACTGATGTCGCACAGAGAGAACTTTGCACATAACAGTCTGCTTTCTCATAGATAAAACTTTTTTAATTTGAACATTTCACCCTTAAAAATTGCAAATGTGGCCCAAAAAGACACTATTAGATCCTGCTACCAAAAACAGCATGACCCAGTTTCGTATGTGGGTTTGAACAACAAGTCTTCTGCCTCTAGCAATGAGAACGCCTGCTGACCCTGTAGGCATAGTTCAGAATAAAGAGACTTAAAATCACTCCCATGCAGTCATTCACAGGAAAAATCAACTTATATAATATACTGGTACATGAGCAGTGAGATAGACCTTTTGATAGTTTTGTGGGACATTATGTGAGAGTCAGAGAAACAGAAAGGGAGATTATTTAGCTTTACAGATGAGTGCAGTTGCTCCATTAACCTGTAATTATTTTTGTTTGGACACCACAGCTCTGACATTAAAGAGAGAGGCTCAGAGGGCCACCTCTTACCTGTTCACCGGCACTGACGGACTGCTGTGCCAGCTGCATTCGCAATGATGAGTCAGATGAAGGGCAGGCAGGAAGTGCATGGCAAACAGATGTCGCACTGACACCTGAATGAGAATGTGCAAGTAAGTTTAAACGTCAAAAGAAGTCGTGAAGGATGTGATGTAGCTTTACTTAAAATGCCATAACCAAGGATGCAGTGGAGGCTAGATATGTGTAGGTGCTATCTTTTCACATTTATTTGTAGTATTGAACCTCCCTTTACCACAAAATATACCCACATTTGCTCAGAGTTTAGGATGCTTCTACTTCTCTCTACTGTTGTGTCATCTGAATGAGGCATTGTTTGTTTTGTATATTTAGCTTTCATGGCTTTTGTGATGGCACGTCATCACTGTCGTCCCCCTCATTTGAGTCCGCCCACCGCCCACTGGCAGCACAGTGGGACTGTCCTATTCACAAAAACAAACCCTCACTGACACAGTGCTTCACTGACTGCACGTCACATACTGTCACACACATACTGACCAACCAAAACAACCTACCAAAAGTATTTTATCCGGAATGCAGATGATACAGAAAGCCAAAACATCTTAACCCAGCAAAATACTGTATATTACACATAACTGAAGAGTTGTACACTTCATAAAACAATAATAAAGAGTGAGAATTTTCACATAGAAATCATTGAGTTTATAATGGAATTGCTTTTTTCTCCAATACAATGTGAGTTGCTTCCCCTCCCAAGAGCTACAAAACAGAATCCAACAGACACATATCATTGAGCTATAGAATACACATCATGCATGAGATGAGAGATGCCTCACCAGGTTTGGTAATGAGAACAAGAACAAAGAACAATAAACTGTAGCAATGCAGGTGAAGCAACCAGCAGAGGAAATAATTGGAATAATGGTGAAAGCTTGTCAGATCAAATCTGCCTCATTATCTTGATTTAACGTGATGTGGGAAGTGTTTGAATGTGATTGGTAATCAAAAAGTCAGCTGACATCGAGCCGCTCCACAAGAGCTAATGTGAATCTCTAGTCATCATTTGTCCTTTTTAATCAATGATAATGACTGGTGTCTATATCCTGTGGAGGCAACAGATCAACGATCTTGAGAGACAAGAGGGTCTTCTCCCCGTTATTTTCACCAGAATGTCACAACTCATAATGTAGTATGATGAAACTACCCTTCAGATTTGATAATGTACCATATACAGTTGAAATGACACCTGCACAATGTTGATTTGAGGTGCTCTTTAGTAAGTGCTTCACAGTTTGTTCCATTATTTGTATCCCATCCATTAGTGTTGTACCTCATAGCAAACATCCCATAACAAGAACGCAAGGCAGCCGAGTGCATCAGATGTTTGAAGCCATTTAAAATGGAACGCCTTTGTCAGCAAATGCTACTCTGTAAAGTTTCACTCCAAATCACTGCAGTGGATTCGAGCCAGGATTGCTTTTTGCTGAGAGTACAGCATTTAGAAAGTTCCAATTGTTTCAACTTTACTGCCAGATCATCCTAATAAGGGGCCCTTTAGATTATATTTATATATATTTTTCACTCCAAGGAAATGGACATTCTTCTCAAATGTATATCGATCACTGGAGAAGAATGTCCATTTACTAGGATCATTGTGTTGTTGCTATACACTGCCACTCACTGTACTAACTTTTAACATTGTTTAAATTGATATTTTGTGCTGGATCCAAAGTGTTACTTTCAGAGAAGGCTTGCTGGCTCTAACTGGCTCTTATTCTTCTTGTTGCTTTTCTTCAAATTCAATTCCAGCTTCTGGTCTTGTAGCCCTGTTTTCCCTTTAAGTGACAAATACCTCTAGGGGCTATGGGCCATACCTCCCATAGTATATTGGCAGATGTACAAACCCATGTTTTTTTCTGCACATTAGTGGAAATATTCCAGACAGACCCATGCCAGATGGATGAATGACGCACCAGAATCTGCAAAGTAGAGTCATAGTAGCCTAAAGGTAACCCAAACATAACCCAAGTGCTGCTAACTGGAGATTATTTTTAGCATGAAAATCTAGGTTTTTCAAAAAAAAACTGGTAAAAATTGAGCCTATAGTGAGATAATACATAGATAGTGCCTTCTCTACAGTTACAGATATAAAACCAGTTTCATCATTTCAACAGAACCTGAATGACTAATCGAAACAAAAAGCATATAATATTTCAGTGACACCCAGACAAACCTTATAGAGCAGTCTTTGTGTTTCAGGTTGGGCTATTTATATGTAGAAAGGAGCCTTATTTTTCGCCTCACCAGAAAATAGCATGGTGACTTAAACAACACTTGATGCTGCACACCCTGTGTTTTCTGTATTTGTTTCCTGTAATTACTGTAAAACAAGCGTAAAATGAAATCAGTAGTAGCTTCTTGTTTGTAAAAGTCAACAATGCTCAAACAAGAATGTAATCAACTAAATGTTAAAAAGAATGAAGATAAGCCACTCAACTCAGCATGGAGCAGGTGAGGAAAACGGCGAGGCATTGACAGCTATGACTGCTTGCTTTAAAGACACAGATCCACCTTCAGGCAATGCCTTTTACCCCCATAGCCGAACATCATTATTCATCAGCAAACCTGTAGGGACGACACAACAGTAAGGGGAAGGACAAAGGCAAAAAAGTAAAATATAGACAAAATATGAGGCACATGGGCATCATAATGTGTATTATATTACATTGTTTTATATTAAAATATTAATGCATTAGAGAAATATCGTTTCCCAAGCAATCTTGAAATACATTTTTGGGGTTTAAAATGTCAAAAAACAGCAAAAAAGAGAATTGGATGCAAGTCTAGACATGATGCAGTATGGAGGATTTCCTTTACTTACCCATATGAATGGATGTAGTGTTGATGGTAAGCCACAAATGGCCTGAGAGCACAAGCCTGTGATGCTAAACCCTGTCACAGAGGTGAATATTGAGCTCCAGCAGCACTCAGTGGAATACTCGGCCACGCTGGTGCTGAATACCCAAATCACAAGCCGTAAAGGGGCTTCTCGCTGTACTGCTACCCCCAAGCCTCTGAGCCTGCTGGGCTCAGCGGATCACCTTTTGCAAAGAAGCAGAGATACAGTCAAAGGCTAGATTAGTCTTGGCAAATTATGTGACATTTCTCCATAAGTGGCTTTTACGGGGCAAGATTTGACCTGTTTTAGAGCAAATGCCAGAGATCATACAACAATATGACAAAAGAAAAAAACGTCAAAAACAGCATTGTACATGTATCCACTGTGACTCATCTCCACGAGAACAAAGGAATATGTTTTGTGTTCTGCATGGTGACTCATTCACTTTTTCCGCCTCTTCTTCTTTCTGTCACTTTCGTTCTCTATCTCTCTCAGTCTCTCCGTGTCTCTGTTCACATTCCTTGGAAAGCATTTCATGCCTGAGCAAAGTTTATCTGCTTATCCTCAGCCATACCTCATTGCCCTACTCATGGCCTGAAGTTCACTAGCTTCGAATTTTTCTGGCGACACATCCACTAAAGCTTACCAAAGTTCACTGTAATGCAACTAGGGGCCCATGTGTTGATGGTTAGACACTTAAAGCGCCCGCAGTGTACAGTACAGTGCATGAAGTACAGTGAAGCTTCCTGCAACCCTAAAGCCCATGCACATGATATTTACACAGTTACACTTGTACACGTCAGTCAAAATCACAAACTTGACAGACAGAAACACATATGTACACTATTAAACCCATAAAATAGCCCAGACTCCTCACTCCCGCTCTTGTCTGTACACATGCTGTCTGGCTCCTGACATTTGCTGTCCAGCAGTGGTGGAGCCGAGCTGTCAGAGCGCATCTCATCTGCTTCCTGTCACACTCACACAGCATCAGTCCCCCCTGTGACTCCATACAGCTAAATGGCAAAATGCCTGCAGAGGAAGGACAGGGGTAATTCTTTAATGGCTCAGTCAATGGGAGTGAAAATCTTTGCTTCCAGTTTTAAATGACCAGTTTGGAATTCCAGGAATTAACCTACTGGCTAATATATCATACTACAAAAGATGGAAGTCATAACGTCCCTGATTCCAAGCCACCTTATACGTTACATGCTTTTAAATGGCTGGTTGTGATGTTGCATCTCCTAATTCCTGTATAGCAACCCAGTAAAAGATCCTATAATCTTGCCAACATGTTAGTGAAGTCTGATGTTTGGAAAAAATGAGACTCTTTCATAAAAGGTTCCTTTTCATTCAGAAGGTGTCTCCTGCACTTCCATGTATGGATGTAATGAGTTTTTCTCTTTTTACACAGGTAGGAAATACAAACTGTTTCATCATAAATGGGATTTATGTATATATTGCCCAATGCAAGACATTTTACGGAGCATAAACCTTATGATGGGCAATTTAAATACGTTGGGATTAGAAAAGTGGACACCCCTTAACAAGAAAGAGAGACTGAACAAATTACAAATTACAACGTTCTATTGAAGACGATGCTGACGATGTGCATGCAGGTTACTAGCTGCAGCTCAACTTCTTTTCTGGAAGTATTTGATTCCATGGATGTTTATGAGAACTGGATACAGCGTTGGAGGCAGGGCTCCATTCATTCCTATGAAAGTTGCTCAGTGGTGCATGAAGCCAAAAAAGCCACTTCCCGCTGTAAAGAGATTACCTAGATGAACGCATACTGCGCATGCTCTATGTGCCCAAGCCAGCTAACTTCTGGTTTAACGTTTCACTAACTTCAATGGGGATAAAATAATTCAATTGCGCAGCTCTTCTAGACTTTCCAAATGTCATCAGACCAAATGGATCAAATTCTGATAATGAAATGAGTCATTTCACGCAGGTTGTGACACTAAAAAAAATGTATCCACCGTTTTACAGCTGCTCCTTTTCCCATGATTCTGTGCAGGAAAAATGCTTCTCGGGCCCCTGTCGGACCCAGAAGTTGTAATTACACAGTTTGCCACTATGTCAAATTGGATTTAAAGCTCGGTGCACTTCCTGGGGGCTTGTGTGATTCAGCTAACTGAGTGTTTGCAGCTGTGGTAAAAAATGAGTGAGAATTCTGTGTGTGTTATTTTCCTGCTGGTATCAAGAAGAAAACTACAACAGCCATGCCAGCAGCTCTGCGAAGCTGTACTTACAGTGCAGACACACCGAATCCGTTGATGGATGTCAAGTCGATGGATCCCATTCATTTTCTATGGAGAGCAGGAGATCTGGCGGTGCGGTGCATGATGGATACAGCATGGCGAGTTGACGGACCAACTACTGTATCTGAATTAGCATAATCACGACCTCAACTTTATGCAAATGAGGTCTGGAAACATACTTTAGTGTACTGTTTAGCTGTAAAATTAGATCGTTTGTAACGCAGCCGCCATTGGAAACAGCAGAGCAAAAACCAAACACCAAACAACTCACAGTACGTCACCCACCATGTCACTCACCGGCCAGAGCATTCAGTCGTCCGGTGCTTTCAGATCCGTTGTCACCAGCGTCTGTGCGTCTGCACCATCAGGCACAGCAGTGCTATGCTAAAGTCAGCATGCTAACATGCTCACAATGACAACATGCTGTTTACCGTTTACCATCTAGTTTAAACAGGGACATGTTAACTAGCTAATTATCACTCAACACACTGCTTATTACAATTCCTCCTCTGGGGGACATAGATGTCTGTATGACATGGCAATCAAGAGCGGTTAAACACAAAAGCAAATATCATGGTGGTGCTAGAGGAAAAGTCAGGGAATCACCAAACTCATTAGGACTACATTTCATGGCAATCCATCCAATCCATGTTGAGATATCTCAATTTGGACCAAAGTGGTGGACCAACCAACAGACCGACATTGCCATCCCTAGAGCCGTGCCATTAGTGACTTCTATACCTATGGTCTACACATCTGCCTAACAAAATCTGTTAAGAGAAGGTGGTGGCAAGTTAAATAGAGAATCCCAGACATCTACTGTATAACCTTATGTCAGCTATGTCTGCGTTCCCCACAAGGAATTTTTATGATCTCTGTTCAGCAACCACCAACAAACGGACCCAAGAGCACAGCAACACACAGCTGCCTTTGGGTGCCAGACAACAGCAAAAGGGAGTCGGGTGCAGTGACAGAGAGGTCTTTTGTGTGACTTTAATATTGCAGCGTTAGGTCAAAAGCATGTGAGCAGAGGCATACTAAAGGCAACGTGGAAGCTTTTGATGTCTGCTTCTTTTGTGTGCAAGCCTCATGGCTTTTAATGAGGCAACCTGCCTCATTATTGGAGCTCTGACACAGCCACATGGTGGGACCCGCCTCTACTCACTGTTCTGTAGCCACAAATTACAGCAGCTTAGCCCCTCACTGGGACTAGAGGCCAACCTAGTCGGCCTTTCTAATGGCACCCAAGGGACACAGAATTGTACATACACATATGTTTGGCCAAAGCTAGCTTAATAGGCAATTCCTTTGTCAGTCCCATTAGAGTGAAAGTTTGAGATGTGAGGCGTGAATTTGGGATCTTGTCCCTATCGATTGAGTGGAAATATTCAGTGAGTTGTGACACATAAGACAGTGGTCTTTACTTTCAGCACAGCCTCTGTTGTAACTTTTCTTTCATTTTGTTTGGCACTAATTTGCAGACACAGTTAACTGGAAATAAAGGTTTCCCCAGTCATGCCAAGCCTGTGACTGCATTTTAATTTCACCTGGGGACAGCTTAAAAACAGCACAGCCCAGCAGGCTGGAAATATCAGCAGCAGAATCAAATTAATATGCCTCACAGTCTGTTAGACTTAGATTAACAATATTTCATTACCTGTTCTGCAGCTTTCCTTCAGTTGCTTTAATTGACCTATTTAAATTCTGATATGCAAATATCAGTTTGTTCTTTAAACCTGATTATTTTTCCAAAGTTCTTTACACCAACACCTTTATTAACCCTCCTACTTTATATTGTTAACCAAGCATGAATTTACTCAGAATTCAATTTTTCAAACAAAAGCTTGCAATGAAAGTAAAATGATTTTCTTTCTCAGTCCAGTTCCCTTCTCTCTTATGTGTTTCTTTCTCATTTTCCCTCCTCTTGCTTGTCTTTGTTATTTCTTATGAACACTTTGACATATACTTTTTGTTACTCCATTTAATGAGATGATAATAAATAAATAAAAGATTATGTTAATGATAGAAGACAGGGATGAAATCATTTCCTCATTTGGGGCAGAACAGTAGTGTTTGTGTTGAAGCAAATATTACTTTGCACTATTTGAGATGCTACTCACTCTGCTGCCCAGTTTTTATTACACAGGCATCTGAAGAATTTCCATGTGATCTGACCATGAGCGACGTACAGTAGCTTCCAATGACCTTGGATGCTGTCCTTCAGACTATACCACTAACCAGTGGTTTCCATGTTTTATCCATTTACCTACAAATTGCATATTATACCTGACCACTGAGCTTTTTCCAGAATATGAGTTATTACATTGACTTGAGACTTAAAACAATTAGACAGGTATTTCATAACAGAAATCCATAAATTGGCTTTTCTTTGTGAAAGTTAAAATTTAATCTCATGGTAATGCAGTGCAGCCAGGATAATGACTTTATCATTGGTACATTCAAGGACATTTTAACATCGAGTCCAACATCATCTTATTAATACCAGAAACTACCAAGGTGTTATTATCCTTTTCTAAATTAACAGTTTGTGTTACTGAGTTTGTATTTGTGTCTGATTTTCTGACAGCAGCTTGTGAATACAGCAGGTAGTATCTAGGACATTGGATGTTCCTTGAATGCACCAATAAAGAAGAGTTTTGTTTTCACTGTACGGGCTGAAACCAGTTAGTTCAATTTTAGTTGAATTTGTGTATGCACAGGCACAGTTGTTAACAGATGTTTTTGTCCTACATGGTCACCACATAACATTTTTACTCCGTCACTGCAATACGCTGAGTTCATTGAGACTACCTCCTCCTGTGATTGGGAGAAGTGGAAGGGTGACAGGAGAGCCTTTTCACAGCCTTCAGAAGATGTTAAACTGTGAGAAGGTGGATGGGACCTGTCCATGACACTGTAGAGGCCTGTTCATAGCTCCTTGACCCTCATGCACCAACACACTCTTGAAACACTTTCAGGTTGTCCTGAGACTTGTGAGGTAATTCCATGCTTTCATTTATATATAGAAAAATATAAAGGTGTGTGTGAATCCACGGACTGACACTTAACTGAAATATCTCCAAACTGTGCGTGTGTGTGTGTGTGTTGAGGGCATGCTGGGACTTGCATGCTAAACCTCCTTCTATACTTAACACCGGCAAGAGTCATCCTGCTTGTTCTTGATGAAAGTTGCGCTACATTAAAATAGTGTTTGTTGCCCAAAGCGGTAGGCAAGGTGCCGAATGCTAATTGGGTGAGATGTCTGTCAGGAGTCCTCAGCGGGCTGATGCCTGCAGGCCGTTTACCCAGCACTACCCCAACTCTCCAATAAGGTGTTTATTTTGGGCGTACAGCCAGTGCCCATCATGTGGTCCCCCATCCTCAGCGCAGACAATTTAGTATCCCACCACACACCAGCAAATTACTTGCTCTCACATACACAGCCTATCCATGAATTTGGCATTAAATCACACAAGCTCCGTTGTATTCCTGATTTGGGGGAAACCATGCTGTGTTTTGCCTTGAGGCATGCTTTCCATATTGTGTCAGCTTTACCAGTTTGTGTCATACTAAGATTATTTGAGCATGCAACAGAAGCACTGTTGCTTGATTTTGAGGTGAACATGTGTTAGCATGCTGGCAAATATAAATCAGTAGGTACAGTACAGTATATGGAGTCGCTTGTTGTTCTTCAGTGAGAACAGCCCATTTCAATACCCCTGAATAATTCATGGATACATACAACGTAAAGTGTATGCCTGATGAAGAGAGAGATGAGAGACGAGAGATGAGAGAGCCACACTTAATGGAAAATAAACACAGATGGCCTTCCCAACTGCTGAGAACTCCTGATGCATTGGCTGTCAGAAGCATGTCCTCATACAGCTGGGCCATTGAGTAAATATTACAAGTGACATCTCTTCAAAAGTTTCAGGATATTCTTGAAAGATGAACCAAGGGTAATTCATAAAGTGCACTTTGATGGTTTGATGTGATGTACTTGTCTTTTTAGGAGTGTCGAGCATGAATCTTTAATTTCCATCCCAAATAATGTGCTATGGTTTATTAATGAGATTCACTTTCCTGTGGTGCTGTGTGCTAATTGGTCGAAGCTCCCGAGTTGAGTGACAAGAGAATAAAGCCAAGGTAGCCACTTTGGATGACTTACACAGTTTGTGCTTCTGAAGGTCTTGCATGGTGTTGCAAGTGTACAAGTGTAAAAAGCTTTGTCAGATTTCTTTAGATGTAGTTTGAAGCAAACTTTCCATGACTACATTTACACACTGCCACTGACGCTTGCACACATTCTCATACACACACACAGCATCTCTGATCTCACGGGATGGTGGTTGTAATTCAGGTGTGAGACACGCTGAAGCTACAGGATGGACGTGTGAGCAAAAAAAAACATGAGTGATAGAGGTCAGAGCGGGCCCGCTGTTTGTTTCCAGCCATTTTGGATGAAAGGACTCTTATGGCCACCCTTGCCTCCCTGACGCATGTACCGGTGGAGGACAGGGGAGGTCAAAATCAGATGCAGCAACAGCACTCCCAGAATAGCAGTTATTACAAGCTAAATCACTGCTGGTCATTTATCAACCACAGAGATGTAGTTTTCATCACGAGCCCCATCTCTAATAATGATTGCAGAGACATGGTTGCTGTCGTATTACGATCCTAATGTTTCATCTGCAGTCAAAAATAACAGAATTAAAAGATTCACAATGTGGATGAAACAACAGCGATTGTATCTTTAATCAATAACTTATTGTTCCATTCATCTCAGTGCAAGATAAGTGTGGCAACATAAAACCCATTTCAGATAACAACAAAACTCTAATACTGGCTTTGGACTCTAACTGCCTGCATTGTTTTTATGTGCACAATAACTTAAAGCTGTCTAAGCTAACAGCCAAGTCCTGGGGCACAGAATTTATTAATACTGGGTGAAAAACAACAGTAAATTGCGTTTATAAGCTTGTGTCATGTTGAAATTACCTGTGGAACGCACTTGAGGCTTCCACACAGGATCAAATGACATTATTGTATCTGTTTTGCCTTTTCAGTGTTGTCTAGAGCAAAGTTACATAATTGCACGCCTCTTTATTTAACCTCAGGGCAGTCAAGAGATATAGAGGGCTGCCTGTGCTTTGTGTTGTAGCTGCTCTGCTCCCTTTCCAGGTTGTTGCAACAGCAGCCTCTTTTCAAACATCACACCAATTTCGCCCCAGGTGGTTGAGCAACTGCAACTCCTTTACATAGTCATTTTTGTAGATGTCAAGGCTTCTATAAAATCTATAAAAGAGTTTATACTAAGTGATTAAATTATGGGTGCATACAAATATGTGGAACAGACACATGCGTAGTCCACAAATACCAAACTTTCTGTGCTCTCTCTATGAACTGTACCACCATTATAAGAACAAGCAGCCAAAGGGCAGACACTTTTATCCACTGCTATGCACAGGCCCACTGCCTATGACAGAAGGTCCACTGGGACTGCTACTTCCCTTATTCAATACACCCTGTTCTGTTGCTCCAAATGACACAATGATTCTGGCTACCATCCAAGGAAGAGTAACGGGTCGCGAAGTGGAAATCCAAAACTGCTCAGTAGAATGGAGGGAGATCTTGAAAAGCTTTTGAGAGACTTACCTCTCTGTCCTTCCTTAACTCGCATTAGTCAGCATCAGTGTCAACCCTATTCATTCTCTGTGTTGATAAAAGCATGTATTATTCATAGACAGGAGGAGCAATTCTAGATTAAATTATACAATCACTGTCTTCATAGTCATCATCAATCATCTGTTTCTGCTTATGCTAAGTGCTATTGCAAATTTTCTCTCCAGTTTTTCAGTGCCATTCAGTGAGTGTGAATCACAAGGTGTGATGGTGCCGTAATTATCTTCATCTAGGTTGCATCCTGCTTTGAAAACTATCTTCAGTAAGCTTGCGGCTCTTTGAGAACTTGGTGATTGGAAACAAATGGCTCATTACTGTACATGTTTATACTCATCTCCTTCATCCTCCCCCACGATTATCTTGATTAGAGCCATCCATTTGTTACTGTGCCAGACAAAAGATACAACGTTGCCATATTGGCGTAGTGCACTAATAGCACCCAAACTTTTAATTTTGTGGCTTCCATAGCTGCAGAAGTGGTCTGTGGTGTAAAATTAGATTACAGTTAAGATGATGTTATCAAAGACATGTTTTAATCTGCAGGTTTAAGCCCACCTATCTTTGGATCATATCTGGGACGTTTGTGGCATGAAAACATATGCTAGATCAGGATCTGGATTATAGAGTATAAATGTCTTTTTTTATAAAAGGTATAAAGGAATCAATATTTTGGGAAATACAGAGAGAGAGAGTTAGAGTAGAGGACCAATACCACTCTCATATCTGTTTGTTAAATATGAAGCTACAACCTGCAACTAGTTAGCTTGGCTTTTACATAAAGACTGGAAACCCCCTGTAAAACCATAATTTGACTTTTTTACACTTCATTTTTTGTACAGCAAATGAGATATAACGTGGCTGCCGGTTAGCTTAGCTTAGCACAAAGAAACAGGCAAACTGTACACCCAAAACCACAACTTGACGCTTTTAGTTTTTGTAGGAGTTAAACAAACAAACAATATGCTAATTAGTTTTAGAGGTGCTAGCTACTAGCTGCTAGCTTGGTTAGCACGTTGCATTTACAGTCTATGGTTAACTGTGATAATGCTAATGCTAATGCTAATTTTGCTAGCGAAAAACAGGCTTAAAACCATTAAAACAAAATGTACTTACTGGAAAAACAAAACATCCAACTCCTCAGAGGGTCTTTTAGTACAACCAAACGGTGAACAAGACTTTTTTTAGGCAACCAAAATGTTACAATTAACTTCCATGAACTGAAAACACACTGAAATAGCGACCACTACGGCTATGCCTATACTCTGTGAATCTGGGGTTACACGATGGTTACATTACCTAACCAACATTGTCGCTGTGGTAGCGACTTCTCAATCACAACGTAGCCAAGCCCTTGCTTTATCGTCTAATTTACTCTAAATGGGACCCTAATTTACAAAATAACCATCATGGTGTATTGAAGAAGACTTGAAAGTAGCAATTGAGACTATAAACTCATTAGGAAAGTGTTTACTGAGGTAATAAATCAAGTGAGAAATAGAGCCTTTTCTCATAGACTTCCATACAGTCGGACCATTAGAGAGAATGCAGATTTAAGGCACTTACGCATTTGCTTCACTTTTCAGACCTGGAGCTACCCACTTGAGTCAGGCTAGCTGTTTTCCCCTATTTCCAGTACTTATGCGAAGCTAAGCTACTGTAACTGGCTGCTAATAGCTTCATACTTAATAATGATGAACAAGAGTGGTATTGATCTTCTCATCTAACTTTGAGCAAGAAAGCAAATATGTATATTTCCAGAAATGCGAAACTATTCCTTTAAGGACTACAATACAGATGTTCTAGGTGATGAATACATTCTCAAATATTTACACATACACATAGTATACAAGCCTCAAAAATTCTAATTTGCACAGTCCTCTCATTGCTCAATTGTCCTCTCCAGGTATGTTTGGCCTGGTGTCAGAGCTGGATCTGCACTTCACTTGTCCCCTGCCGTATCAGCGCAATAGAACACCAGTGGAGTACGAAGCAGCCTGTTCAGCTCACTTCAACCCCTGCTCAGCACAGTTCACCTCACATCACTGTCCGTCTGCACTGCTGGCCCTGCAGCATTCAGTTACTCAACAGCCACAGGCTCCAGTGCCTCTTTCTGACCTTGGACATGTAACAGATCCCCTGGACAAGAACCTGCAGAAATTCAAGGACAAAACAGTCCATTAAACCAGAGGTGATGTCCTGGTACTTGTTCGATATTGGAAATATGGATTGTTTAATCTATCAGGATTTGAGTACAAGAAGGTTTGTGGTTTCATTTCCATGTAGAACATTGTTTTGGCAGTACACTCTTTCAAACTGATGTGCAGACACATAAAATACACATGTAGTTTTTGCAGGGGGTCTGTCTGAATCTGTCTCAGGAAGATGAATTAAATAGGAGTTGACAGAAGAAGCTCTTTTCTCTCTTTTTTCTCGACAGTAGTGACTGAAGGGTTGCAGCCCCTTTCAACCCCTGCTTTCTAAAGCTTTCTAAAACAAACCACTCTGCAAAGTGCCTCAGTCCAGCGTGCATGTCCTAGAAAAACAACAAAAGAAACTTCGACAACTGTGTTTTGTGCCCTCGAATTTTGTAATTTTTGACAACCCATATCTATCAATCCAATTGTTTCACAGCTAGAGGAAAGCCGTAGATGTTGCAGATACAAAAGATGGTGGTTGAAGTGTCATTCAAACAGGCTATGTGGGAATTGGAATTGTGGTCCTCACGTAATAAAGGCTACATCAGGCGTGGCCTCAAGCTCCCATAAGGGTCAGTGACACCGATATAACGATTTACTCCAATCTCCCTGACTTTTTATTGAAACTTCCTTACGGCTGCAATGCAGATCAATTAGGTACCAGTTCACTGACGTGCATCACAATTTACAGTCTGAGAGGATGAAAAAAGAGGCCATGACATAAAAACTTTAAAGGGTTTGATCCATGAACTCTTTGTCTTTTATACCTGCTGGTGACTTTTAATTCACACACTGGCAGCTTACTTCTTGCCTTTATTCTCAATCTCCATCCGTCTTGCTCAGCATCCCTCTTTGTCACACAAACACACACACACACACACACACACACACATTCAATACCAAATACAAACTCTATTGATGTATTGTGTGCTTCAGGGAGGAATACATCTGTCAAAGATGTGGATGCCAGTACTGCAGTGTGGGAACAGAGGTCAGAGGGTTAGCATGGAGAGTGCTTACTGCATTCATACACACACAGACACATATTTGGCAACACGTCAATATTACTTTAAATTTAGGCAAAAGTGTTTTCCCTGTTTGGTGTAGAAATGCTAAGCATTTCTCAGTAAATCTCAACTATGTGTTGCTGTTTCAGGCTCTGCACAGATTAAGCCCTCGAGGGTCACCACCCTCATAACACCCATTTATAACTATTTTGAGGTAGCTTTTGTTCAAAATATAAGGCAACCAGCTTGCTTATAGGACAAAGATCATCAGAGGACAGAGAAATATACAGCTGAATATCATCCGCATATGAATTATAGGATACACTATGTTTCTTTATAATGTTGCCAAGTGGGAGCATGTACAAATTAAAAAGCAGAGGTCCCAGAATTAACTCTTGTGGAACCCCTTAGAAGTCAGAAGTCAAATTTAAGGATTTTTAAAAGGAAATCTAAACATTTATGTCCTCTGTCATATTGTTTTAAGAGGTTACTTGAATAAAAAACAACATTGTACTGTAGATCTTCAAACGTCTACCATGGGCCCCATAACCTATTTGAAGACGCACTAAACTGTCTGTCAGAGGTGTTTGTCTGATAATGTTTGTCTGGTGATTTGATAGTATAACCTCTATGTGATCAATCTTGAGATTCATATCTAATTGCATTTTATCCACTTTTCATCACTTCAGACTAATCCCAACACAAGGTCAATTCACTATTTTTCGCTGGAGCTTTCAACACACAGTCTCATTTGCTCAGTTGTCATTGAAATGATGAGTTAATTCATCGATTAGTTGATTGACAGAAAAAGCTACAGATGAAATCATAGCTACTGAGCCCATATGTCAACAGATCCATCATACCTTGTTATTATTATTATTGACATTGCATAAAAGCTTCAATTACTGAAAGGATGCATCAACGGGACCATATGCAGTGTCTGGTCAACAGTTGGAGCTTTCTCTGCAGGTCACCAGCTGCAGGTGACGGCACGGATTGCGACTCAAGCTGCTCTCTTTTTTTCTCCCCCACCTATCTATCAGTCCACAGTGCTGTGCACCATGTGGGGCCCGGGATGACAGGCCAGGCCAGATGACAACTTTCAGCTGCATTACATCAGCAATAGGTTATTTGCAGGAATCATGGAGAGAGAAGAACAGGGGTCAGACATTACAGCAATTAACGTTTGTCCTGATATTACACAAAAAATACTGGATACTGAGTTCAACACAGGTAGGGGGCCGATATCTCTAAATTAGCACTCCACGTTCAATTTAATAGTCATTTTAAACCACAGATGTTAGAGAACAGAAGGAAACATTAGTGTTACTGATGTTTTACTGTCATATTAACTATGAAAAGCTGTCAGGTCCTCCACCTGAAAAGGACAGTGGAATGAAGTGTAAAATGTCTCCTGGGTTGCGTCATTCCACCTTTAGGCGTAAGGCCTGTCCTGTTTTATCATCGACCTGGTTGAAGATCCCTTAGCAACAAGCTGCTAAATTCTACAAACAGGTAACATAATGGAGTTAAAGGCACTTTAACATGTGTTAGTTCTCAAGGGAGTTAGTTGTCTTTATCCTATCGTGTTTTGAATACTTCATGATTTAGGGAAATACACTTTAGATGAGAAGATTGATACCACTCTCTAATTAAATATTAAGCTACAGCCAGATGGTTAGCATAGCACAAAGACGGGACACAGGGGGAAACAGCTTGCTGGCTCTGTCCAAAGGTAAAATAAATTAGCCAATGTGTACATGTAAATTAGTGGCTTTAAAGGTACTGGCAGATTGACAGCTATGAGAGTGGCATCCATTTTCTCATCGAAATCACCACAAGAAAGCAAATATCAGCATTAGCATTTCCCAAAACATCAAACTAATCCTTTAAGACATGAAGCTATTGTCAGTATGCTTGTATGGAGCAGAATGTATTTATAGTTAGAGTCAAGCTACTATCTAAATCATGAGTGGGCAAAATTGTGGACAAGAAATCAAAATGTTTGGTTTGTTGGAAACAGAATATGATGTTGGCATGTAAGCATAAATTCCCTCAATAAGCCATTTGTGAGTAACATTAAAATTTGCCTCATTTTGCTGCCTCCAGACTTAACAACTACTATAATTTCTTAGGTATAATATCTCTGTTTATTGGATGGCTTAATTGTTGCTATTTCATGTTGAGAATGGCTTCCCACAGGTTTCATTATGGCAAATTATTGAGAATGACTATGACTGATTTCGCACACTGTTTTCTCCCATTGCTGTAATGGCCACATAATATGCTAAATAATGCAGGAGTTCCTTTGCTTGTTACAGCATAGAATATAATGTCTGAAACTTTACATTGAGTTTTGTGAGATATTGCTTTTGCTTCACACAGTGCACACAAAACAATATTTCTAAATATTTACTAATCTGTGTCACAGCTTTTAAAAAAACAATTAGTGACAAATGTGGCTTTTTTTAATCTTGCAATTACTATTCATTACTGCGGCATAAAATGAGTCACTTTTTATGAGTCACTTTTTTAATTTAAAAAAAAAAAAACAATTCACTCACAGTGTGCTGGAACAATAAAGACCAGTCAACATGCCAGAGCTGTTACAGGCGAAAGTTGAGAGCTGCTCTCAGCGGCAGGCTGCAGCACTGTGTGGTGCCTGAGGTGTGGTGACATGATGTGAGCTGACAGGTGGCACCATGGGTAATAGGGCTAAAACTCCCATCATGCGGCCTGCTGAGGCCTCGTCCTACCTTACTGACCAACCAGGAGTGCAAAGCCACCGCTTATTATTACACCATAATTAAAAGCTAGAAGATGGTCACACTTACAGTATGACATAGATTTAAGGTTTTGGATGAGTTAAATTAACTTACAGCTAAAGCCAAACGTTGTACACACAGTAGGTATCTTATTTTGAGAAGATCTGGATTAGCCGCAGGGACAGATGTTGCATCTCTGATTTTGGGACTGAGATGACTCACTATCTCAGAGCTTTCAGACTTATAACTTGTTATGATGCCAATGAGTGAACAGGGTGAAGAACAGTTCTAAAAATATATATATTTTGGTAAAGATATCCAGAATATCAAATATGAGTTTACAGATCCAAAGGAACAGTTTAAACATCAACATTTCTGGCATTGATTTCTTTATTTTTTTTCCATCAAAAGAAATGCACAGATCAGCAAAGCTACTACATACAAATGGCCATACAATAGCAATTTCATTTTTGTTCTTGCTTGAAGGTGTTCAGTAAATTCTGGTGTGTCATTTATACACTTTGTACCTTGAACGTTTGCAGTTATGCTGCATTCAGCAAAAAAAAAATAAAAAAAAAAATTAAATAAATAACTAAATCAAACCAATGCTGTTCTTCCATGTTCAAATGAAAAAGTTCAGCCACAGACTACATATCTGGACAGATACTTGTTACTGCTCCAGGAAATCTACTGTACTTACATACAATAAAGAAAAAAACAAAAGTTTTGCATAGCTTCATTGTAATGTAGATACAGTACTGTAAGGCACTTCATGAAAAAAATAGGCTTTTTTTAAAATTCTACGTAATAAACCTTTTTGCCTCTTCATTCTAAAAGATCATCTCAATATGCAAGGTTACAACATCTGGAAAAAAAAAAACAACAACTTCTCAAATCACATTTTGCGCACTATGTAAATCTACTGTACTCCTCCACTTTTCTTTTGGCATTAAGTCTCAAGTTCAACATTCTCAAAATATTGAAGTTGGGTTCTTGTGCATAATATGACTGACACATTGTCCCATAACCCCACACAACCCAGTGTTTCTCAAAAAGAAAAAAAGAATAAATAAATTGTGCAATGATTTGGGGTTATGTGGAGTAAAAGGCAACACGCTGTCAAAAAAACGAGTCCCAAAACTAAAAAAAAAACAAAATTTCTGGGCAAATTACAGGTTGTTTCCTCATAGACCGGCACTGTACCAACGGTGACAAAGGTACATCTGGCATGGGTTTCTGTTTTTTAGATAAAAAAAGTAGTTTTGCCTTGTCTCTCCTCAAGTCATACCAAAGCATGGATGGGATGACTGTGTGGTGTTCAGTCCAGCAGCTGTGTGTAGGACTACATATTCCAGCAGCCCACTTGGTACGGAGAGAGGTAAAGAGGATGCATCTGCTCTATCCAAGCTGATCTTCGTACTGTTTGCGGAAGCAGTCTCCGGCTGGGAAGAAATCCCAGCAGCGCTCCTGGTACATCTTCCACACATATGACTCCTGAATGCAGACACACATGTAAGTAGACATCTAAGTGTTACTCAAAATCTGATATACAGCTTATGGACATAAAGTTATACTATATGAGTGTCTATATTGACTGGTACTGTACATGTATACATAAACATGCCCAGGCTATCACTGAACAATTTATCGTTTTAATATCAAAATTGTGATTTGAAAGATTTTTAAATTGGAAGAGCTGAGATTTTAATTATAATATAAATAATAACCATTGTTTTAACGAGCTGTTGGAAGTGAAAGTTTAAGCTGGAGATTTTGCCGGCTACAATTACAATTATCATTATCATTATAACAGTTATTAGCAACGATGACAACTCGCTGGTTATTAACTTTAATAAATAAAAAATAGTGGCTGATGCCGGCTGTTGTGCCCACTCTCTGCATGCCTGTGTGTGCAATTTGGTAAACGATGGTTTTGTGGAAACATCCCTCTGTACCATTGTGTATTGTGTCTTTTTGCTCCTCAGATAAGACCAACAGAGTGGCAAGTATTTTTATACAGCAATTTCAGACAGTTAGCTTGTCTGCACAGACACACCACCGTTGTATCTCTATCAGCGAAAGGATCATAATTGTCTAATTGTTTTTGATTGATTGAAGATTCCTCAGAGAAAGGTCATTTGTATAGATTTATACTGTACCTGGCCAGTGTGCTCCGTCTCATCCTTGTTGATAAGGTACATCAGGAAGAACCTTTAGAAAAGGTCAGGCCAATGAGACAAAACAAAAATGTCACACCAAAAAAAAAAAAAAAAAAAAAAAAAGCATGACAAGCTTTCACATTCTCCTACATAAACATCTCATCGCAGTTAAAACACAAAACAGAGTGGGGAGAGGGTCTGCTGAGGGACATTTGCATTGCTACGACTGGGTATTCACAGGAAATGTCACAATCTGTCTTAACTAGGAGGCGTTACACTTTCTGACGCAAGTGCCTAAACAAAGTGATGCCATCCCATCTTCATCATCGAATCACCTGTTGTTTCCCAAATCAAGTGCAAATGCAACGGGCTGCTGTATCTCTGTGGGCATCTCAGCATGCCAAATCATGATGAATACTGTATGAGAACACGCTATCGCAAACCTATTTTCCAATAAAGTTCATGGCATTAAATAGTAATGAAGCAACATAATGAGGTCGCTCTCGTATCCTCCGGCCTGCTGACTGTGAGCGTAAATGGACTGAGACTTGCTATTGTCACGAGCATTACACACAAACACTGGATAAGCAGCGAGCGCAGGGGAAACAGAGCGACAGATGGAAGGAATACCTGAAGGGCTCTAGTGTTCTGGATCAGTGGGGCTATTAGTGACTTTGGCCCTAAATCTGTTGTAATGTACTGAAGCCATCAATCATGTGGTTAAATTACAGAGAAAATGCAATACATGTTGGGGAAAGATGACAAGGATGATAAATGATTTTGTAATCAAGCCTTAATGTAAAAAACAAAACGTTTAAAGATTATATTAAATGCTTAAAAGAGGTGTACTCACAGGTAGTTGGCCAAATTGTGCTCTTGTAAGGTGTGAGTCTCAAAGCCGTGAGGTGTTGTATCAAAGTAGTCATTACCGATCCCGCAAATGAAACACTTGGTCTGAGGACAGAAAAGGAAAGAGATGATTATAGCATGTGCTCTCCCTTGTTTCATATATTATGTATATTATACAAGTATGGGTGAGAATGAAATCTACTCTCACCTCCATGTCCTCTTTGACTTGTTCCTGCTGGTCTCTCAGCTCTCCAAAGGCATCGATGATCAAACCTGCCACCAGGAAGGAATTGCTGTGAGCATATCGTATATACTGCATCTACATAATCAATGCAGCCACAATCTTACACCCCTCACTTCCTAAAAATATAGTACAGAGTGTAATGTGTATACACTATTGCGATGTGGAAGCTGATTTGTGGTAATTTTCTGAGGCTTTAAAGCAGGAAGATTATTCAAGATAACTTCAGTGATTCGATTATTTTAAACACTCACACAGCAAATTTCATTAAAGTTAGCTTAAAAATGAGATGAGTGTGGTGGAAAAGACAATTCAAAAGTCATTCAGGCCATCAGGTGATCACTACAATGCTCACCCTGGATGATGGCCAGGAGGATGACGATGACGAAGAAGAAGAAGGTGATGTCAAAAAGGATACGGTAGAGCTCATAGGGGTCACCAGCTGGGTCCTCAATCTCATCCCCAATGCCCCCTCCAGCTCTCACCCCAACGTACATGTGGAACAAGTAGCACTGTGGAAATAAGTTGAGGGTGAGTTGAAGCAGCAGACCCACATGTAGCCTAAACATGTCAGTATTGGTGTCAGTCTGGGGCGTGTGATTGATTCCTTACAGTCATCATGTCATCGCACTTCATGTCTGGCTCGTCGTCATCCTCACTCTTGTTGTAGAACTTCCTGAAAAAGTTGAAGGCCACCACCGTGTAGAGATAGACTACAACTGCCAGCAGGCCGACCGTCAACACCAGCTGCAGAGAAACACAGACATCAGTCAGAAAAGTCTCATTACCAATGTCTGTCTGATTTCCCTGCTTGTGGTAGAAACTCATTAAACACAGCAAGCATTCATTTTCTATTAAAATCATCAAATCTATCACTGGGAATATGATGGAACAACCGTCTGTAAAATTTTAACGTGCGAACCAATCACTCAGATCAGTTGTATTTTTATTATAAATTAACGTAAACTGATGCAGATTATACATGGGTTTACTTGTGAATCCAAACAGCAATAACAGTGGAAGCAGCAGTAAACCGCATTTAGATTGACGGCATGATTGATCTGACCACGGGAAGATCAATCACGCCCACGGGCAGATCAATCATTCCTGGCCGATTCCTTTTGGTCTCGCCATTTTAGTGTATTTCCACCCTTGGAGATTGTAGTGACATTAAATTTTGATTTGTGCCTCCAGTCAGTTGACACGAGAATCCCTGCAAGAACCCAGTCAGACGTGGGATTTAAATGAAGGCATTTTGCCTTTTGAACTTAAATGTCAAAGGATACTCGCTGCATCTAAATTCCCATTTATGCATCCTCGTTTCTTTCACTTGCATCTCCTCCCAATTTTTCTCATGAGGGAGACATGCAAAGGTACAGGAATTGACACAACACATACAATATTTATGAGATGACGCATCCTTGAAGAAAAAAGTGGGACAGATATTTTTCACAGGAGCTGGTGGATCAAATCAGTTTAGGTTAGTCAGATTAGTCCACTCTGATGCCCAGCTCTGTGTCTACTGTATGTGTAAATACGTTACAGTTTGCTAAATGTTAGGCATTTGATAGGCTAATAGCATATAAGGGTTTGGTTGCTAAAATTGTGTTTCTGTACCCTGGTGGTCAAAAATGCTTAAAGCAGTTTTAAGTGTGTTAATAAATGCACATAAATCCTGCTGCTTATAGAATCCCATTGAAGATGTTTTTCTGTTTCTTTGCTTTTAAATTTGATAAGAGGCTTGGCACTCATTTCTGACATGCCATCAGTGGGACAAGAATAAGAATGACTACCAGAGAGCATGGAAACAGTGATAAGACTGCCTTGTGGCTGCACATCAGGGAGTACAGAGGCAGCAGTTACAACCCCAACCCAATCCCAACCACTAACTCTGCAGTGACCCCTGCTGCTTGAAACGAGACCTGCATCCTCCTCCTCCTCCTCCTCCTCCTCCTCACCTGTTTGCCGTTATGTGTGACAGAGGAGAGGATGGTGCGGAGGGTCTTGAAGCCCATGGCGATGTCCAGCAGATGGGCGGCGAAGAAGAAGTTGTTGTAGTGGCCCAGAATGGACATGGTGGTGTACCATACTAGATACAGGAAAGACTGGCAAAGAAAGAGAATGAGAAGTTGATCAAAATCCATATGTCCTATCATAAAATCGTCCGTCAAAACCCACTCATCCGTCCATCCATCAAACCATTCACTCAGTCATCCATAAGGCCGCAATCAGAGCTATTAATCATAACAAAGTAAACTCTAACTTACATTGTCTGTAAACACCACCCCCATTTTCCAGATATGGTACTTTGTATCGATTGAGCTCAACCTGTCAAAAGAGAATGGTTGATATGAGGGCTCATATTTTCTATTCGACTTCTATTTTTGCTCCAAGCTGTTTCAGTCTGGCTGCTCCTTATCTGTCTTATGTCTCACCATGACACCAGTGAGGCCTCCTTGGCGACAGTTTCCTCTGTAGGGTTGAAATCCAGAGCACTTTTGTCCAACCCCAGCAGCTCCGCTATCCTCTCCGCTCCGTACAGGTCTCCGTACTTTTTGATCACCTACAAATAGCAGCAAAACAGGAACAGAGAAGAGGGCGACACTGTAGCTGACATTCAGTGACTATCACCAGATTCGGCTTATGGTTTGAGTGCACAACAGATTACATTAAAATAACATAAGCCACTTACTTTGCGTTTGACAAATTTATCCCAGTAGTTGTTGGGGAAAGAACTGACAAAAACAGCACAAAAACAAATTAGGATTAAACTTTTGTTTATAAAAGATTATGACTCAGAATTTAATAACTGTAGTTGACTTACGGCGTGTTAATGACCAGTCTGTCCCACTGTCCTTTGATGTCATCATCAGACGGCTGCTCTGTGATGTAGAGGCCTGCAAACTCCAGCTTCCTTGCTATCTCCTTCTCCCGCTTGAACACTACCAGAGGCACCTTGGACACACAGGGAATTTGGCTGCATCATCAGTGTAATAAAGGAAACAGTCATTAACTTGCTGTGCAGTCAAAAGCTAAAAAGCTTTGATGAAATATTGTAAAACAATGTAGAACATCTTTTCTGCTTGGAAAAAAAATGATTCGAATATGTCAAAAACAGCATTTTTGCTCACACAAGGCTAAATAAATGTATTAAAATGTAAGAGCCACACATGCCAAAAATACTAAAATTAAGTCATAATGTACCTATGCATTTATTTGTCAGTGGATGTTACTGTACCTTCAGGTAGTAGTATCCCACTACACACAGGAAAGATATGATAGTGTGGAGTATAGCCAGGCAGCGAAGTGTTGGCGCCATGTAACCTGTGCTCTCCTGCAGGACAAAATACTCAAGGGCACCTTCCTCTTCCTCCTCCCCAGCTCTTCCTTGACCGTTCCAAGGGTCTTCATCGTCCGAGTAATCACCGGTCACCTGAAAGACAACATAGATATTTAGGAGTATTTACCGGAAGCAGAGACTAAGAGCAACGTTTTACCCCCTTACTGTACAGTATATATCATGATAACTTAGCAATGAGCTTACTTTGTAGAAGAGGAGAATAAAGTTGATAGCGAAGGCGACAAAAAGTGCCAAGAAGCGGAGGTTATAGAAGTTTCTGGCCAGGTAGTTCTGTGAAAAATAATAATGTTGTATGTTATTTCTAGCAAATGCAACTCAACCTTCACAATTTGTTTTAAAAACAGCTGTACATAGGAGGGAGATATCTGACCAGCATCTTAGTCTGGTAGATTTCCAAGCCAGCGAAGAAGCTGGCCATGAAGGCCTCTGGTGGTTCTTTCTTCTGCCCGAGCCTCTTCTTCGGGGCTTTCTTCTCCTCCACTGAAGGCTCTGGAGGGGCTTCGTCTTTGGCCTTGTCATGGTCCTTCTTCTCACCGTCATCTGAACTGCAACAACATACTTTCTATTAGTGACAGACTGACATGTGCTGCAGCAAGGTTACACATACACACATGACTAAGTCAAGAACATAACCACACCAGCCCTTAAAGATACAAATATATACACTTAGACGGATTTATATGCACACTTAGAAAAACATAGAGTGTATTCTTGGATCTCAATTCACATCCCATCAGGTGTTAACTAAAGTATTGTTAGACAGCTGACAGTCTGAAAATTTTTAAATGCTATCACATGAAAATTGCAATTCCATTGAGAATGAACATGGAACAAATAAAGACACTCACTCTCCTTTCTCTGAATCAGACTTGTAGTCTCCATTTGAAGCCTTCTTCTTTGCAGCCATCTACAACAAATTGATTATTGTTTTGACCATCAATTACTTTGACAAGTTGCTAAATGAAAATTGTGGGAAAGTGAAAATGTAAACATCACTGTTGTAGTGTCTCAAGTGTCTTGATTAAGACTTGATTAGTAGTAGGGCTATCCTTACTCCATTTGATTTAACATGAGTACTGACCTGTGCCTTCTTCTGCCTGACAGCACTGGCTATGGATGGAGCATCCCCCACCACCACCTCTGACACATCCCCCAGACCCGGCTCGGCCCCGTGCTTTCCTTCCTTCTTGGGCTGTATGTTGAGCAACTCAGCCATCAGGTCTGCCTCTGCTGCATCTCCTTGAGCCATCTGCCCCATCTCCGCCAGTGCTGACGCTTCATTCGCCTCCATCTTCTCCGTCTCTAACACATCTCCGTGGATCCCAAACTGAGTGGGATCAGGCATGTTTCCCAAAATGTCTGTCACCTTCATGTTCTTGGCACCTTCGACGAGGCCACCCCCAAACATAGTGGTCCACAAGATGTGGAAGAAACCCCAAATGAGGCTGTAGACAAAGTGGAAGAGGCCTGTGATGATCATCCAGAAGAAAGAGAAGAAGCCTCGCACCATCTCCCTCACGCTCATCTTCCTGAATTTTCGGTACTGCCGCCTCATGCTCTTGAGAGTGAGCAGCTGGCGGAAGTGGCCGAGACTCTTTCTCATGGAGATGCAGGCGATTGTGAAGGCTGATGAAGACTCCAACATCACACTCTCCTCCTCTTCCTCGTCCTGGTTCTCCACCACACTCTGTTTGTCATCTTCGTCTTCCTCTGGACGCTCCACTGGGTCCGGCTCTGAAATTTGAGAAGCTAGCTGCATCTCAAAGATGGTGTCCTCACAGAAGTTGACAAACAGTTCCATCTTCTCGCTCTCCCCACCTTCATTGACCACATCAAAGATAAACTGCCGCTTGGACTCCTTGACCTGAGGCTTTTCCCACTGGGTACGACTGGACTCACTGATCTCAAAGTATACTCTCTCGATGCGCTTGGCTCCACCCATGATCTCAATACGACCCAAATAAGGCTCAAAGTAGCTAAGAACACTCTCAGCCAGGTCGAGGAACGTCGAGAGGCGAGCATCATTAGGCATGTGCTCTGAGAGATTGGTTAGCAACACGGCTACATTAAAGCCAATGTCCTTGGCAGGTTCATGAAATCTCTCCACAAATTGCTCATAGTTGAACATGTCGTTCTCATCAGCCTCGGCACAGGAGAGAAGAAACTCAATCTCAGACTGGGAATACTGCTTCTGGTTCTCCATGGACTTCTGGAAATCCTTCTTTGAGATGACACCTTTGCTCTCAGGGTCGTACTCCTTGAAGCTGTCTGAGGTGGTCAAATCCTTCAACTTGAGGAACATGTCGAAGAATTTGAGGATCATCTCCACATTGCTGGAAGATTCCACCAAGGTGTCCACCATTTGTTTTCCAATGGTACCGTTGACAACATTACCTGTGAGGTGATAGAGAAAGTGGCCAAAGCAAAGTGTTTCATTAAACACAGTAAAAAGCAACAGCATCCATGCAGATTATACAAAGCTGCTGTGGTAAATATTTGATTAAATTCAAAGCAAACAAATGTTTTGTCTGTTTGATGAAAGTCCTAAAGGCGACAATATCCTTGCAAACTAATGCTGCCTGTACAGCTCATATAGTGAATCAGCAAAAAGTAAACCTTCGAGAAGAGACAGCATCATGACGATCATGTCCTTCTGTAGGTCCAGCAGCTCCTTCAATAATTCAATCTGACTGGAGTCCTGTTAGGGAGATGAGGACAGAAAAAGGAAACCTTGTGACTCACGCTACACTATATCAGAAAGACTACTGATGGCCTCACTGTAAGGATATTGACTAAGTTGCATTTGGTGAGATCAAGGCTGCCTCAGATTGTGGGGATCCACAATGGCCCTGCTGAGGCCCGTCTAGGTAACATCCATCCATCAGCACCAGGGTTAATGTTATTTTACTGTCCAAGAGCAGATGGCTAGGTCAGTCTGACTCATTTGGGGTCTCTATGGAGCCTGTATTCAGCATGCCATAAATCTGAGGCACACTTTGATTCACTAAACCCCTCCGCCTGCGCTCTCCTTCATCCTGGCTCCTACTGTCAGACAGAGCCCTTTCTGATGACCATGAGATAAGGTTAGGTAGTTGAATTTCATCCCACAGCTGGCTTATTGAGCATGGAAGAAATATTATAGATGAAGTCATATATCATACAGCAGAGTGGAATGACATTTGTAATTGTACTGCAGTAGCCTGAGGTTATCCTTGAGCCTGGAGAGACCTCTAGTGGCAACAGATATGTAAAAGGAGCCTCTGGCTGACGTAGACAAATACCAGTGCTGGATGAAGTATTCAGAGTTTTACTTTAGTAAAAGTGGCAATACACCATATAAACATACATAATGAGTTAAGTCCAGCATTTAAAAGTAAAAGTACATAAGTATTGTCAGGAAAATGTACTTAAATACCAAAAAGTACAGTATAAGTAAAAGTATAAATCATGCAGAATGATACTTTTCAGAGTTTTAATTATTATATATGTGTATGTTATTGGATTATTATCACTGATTTCCTTCATGTATAGCAGCATTTTTATCTTAATGAATCTTATTTTTATTATCTATAATATTCTATAACGATCATATTTTATAAGATGATGATATTTTTTATAAATAAACTTAAATCTTAACCTGCAAAGTAACCAGTAACTAAGTCAAATAAATGTAGTAGAGTAAAAAGTACTATTTCCCTCTGAAATGTAGTGAGTAGAAGTAGACACTAACATAAAATGAAAGTAGAGCTGCAATGATTAGTTGATTAATCAATTTATCGATAGAAAATTAATCTGCAACTATTTTGATAATCATGATTATGATCAAAAAGTGATTTTTCAAGTAAAAATGCCAAACATTCACTGGTTCAAGGCTCTAAATTTGAGAATTTGTTGCTTTTCTTGGTCTTATATTACTGTAAATTTTATATTTTGGGGTTTTTGTACCACATGGACAAAATAAGACATTTAAGGACGTCACCTTGGACACAGAATGACGTGCGTTCCTCAGCATTTCCTGATATCTTATTGACTAAATGATTCATTGATTAATAATGAAAATAAATGCAGATTAATAGATTATAATAAAAATAATTGCTAGTTGCAGCCCTATACTAAAGTACTTAAAAGGTGTACTTAGGCAAAGTACTTGACAATTACATATTGACACCAGAGCTTTAGTAATTACCTGGGATAACTTCATCTGCATGTTTGCAAAAACATGCAGGAAGCCCACCACTGCATCCCACAGCCTGCTGTGAGCCAGACTCTGCTGGTTCCCAATACATGGACCCTGATGCAAACAGCACAGGTTAGATACAGAGAAAACAGAGACACACATCACAGGATCAGAAATATCCTATTTGCACATTTAAATTCTGATTATTCATATACCAGGTTTGAATAAGTTCTTGTTGTGTACCTGTATATACTCAGTTAAAGAGTTGAAGACCTGCTTAGCCACTGCCAGTGCTTTAGAGAAGTTCCTCTGACCAGCCTCATCAATAACATCTTTACCAGAGTAGTACCAGTAGAAATCACTAATAGATTCCTAACAGAGGAAAAATAAATACATTTAGCACAGAGTAGAGCATGAATGAATATATGAAATATATTTTTCTAGATCTCTGTGTAGCAATATCACACCTGGAGTCTTAGTAGGTAATCTACGGTACTAATGATGATGTTAACTGTAGTTGTGTTCCCTGTCTGAGTCCTTAGGAAGTTCTGAAAATCTAAAACAGATAATACAATGAGGAAAAACAATAATTCACATCACCACGCCTCTAAAACTATGTTGTTTAGAGACATGCAGCTCAAGGTGACTTCTTTATTTTCGGTGTATGGAAAAGCATCCACCTACCATTGTTGTGGCCCTCACAGAGAAGCTGCAGAAACCTAAAGAGATCCTTAGTGAACTCATCATTCTGCAGTACCTTGGAACCTGGGGAGAAGAAAATTAGATTAACTGTCCCTTTCAGGTGATAGGAAGGTCAGAGACCCATCATTTTAATGTTAGTACAGGCATTAAAGCTCACATAGCTTTCACTTCCTCATAAAGCTGCTGTCCACTTGTCAAACAGCATCACATTATGTGCACTATACACAGACAAGGTATAGTGCATCATCTCAAAAACATAAAACAAGGTTGATAATAGGAATAACACGGAGCTCTGTTATTTAATACCAGCAAAGCTTTGTTGTTTCTTACAAACAAAGCTTTGGGAGATTTGATTCTTAGTATACGCTTGGTTAGTGTCATTAAAATGAACATAAAAGGTCCCACACAAATGACAAGCACTGACTTCTTCTAAAAGAAGATGTGTGGAAATTTGAGTCAGTTTGGGTCACCTGACCACGGACTGAACAATCTATCCAGATGTCATAGGAGCATGCATGTGGTCCTTCAGTCCAGGGTACAAAGAAAGTGGTTTCATTGCATTCAGGGTAAGGGAGAAGGAGGACAGGGAGGGGAGGGAGAAGGACTAGGAGGAATGGAAGAAAAGGAGATGAACGGAGAGCAATCAAGATGTCAGCATTGCATAGAATGAGTAGAATCTAAACCATGTATTTACCCCGCTCACTCACGTTGACTGCGACCGATGAGATAAAAAACATGATCAGAAGAAAACAAACAAACAAAAAAAAGCAGACATAAGCAAAGGAGAAGACATTGAGAGTCAATCAGAAGAAGTAGGAACAGGAGAGAATGATAGCGCTTTAGATATATCTTAACATACTCACATTGATTTGCGACACTGACATGCGGTTACAGTTAAATAAAGTATTAAAAGTACAGTCTGCACGCTAGGCAGGTATTTAGACTACAGGTTAGACAGACTAACAGTCACCATCACTTATGCCTGAGCTTATGAGGTGAGAATGAGCTGGAATATGCATGATAAAAACATATTTATATACTGTATGCAACCCATCGGATCAAATAGAGACCTCTGATTAAAAAGTGGATTTTGATGTGGATGCGGTTGTGACTGTGAGTGCTTTTAATTGGTAGACAAGATCTGGACAGGACTTGGACATACAGTAGCACGGGTGTACCTGCATGATGAATATATTAAGACATCATGACATACAACATGACGCACAGGATACAGACATGATATGGAGATGGGCTTGTACAACAACTAAAGAGCAAAAGAGTGTTTTGTCAAGCTAATGGCAAACATTGTGTCCTGTGGCCAATTACAAGCTTGACTTGAGCAATGACGGCATGAGTCTGAATGAGACACGTCATATAAGAGTCCTAAATATTTGCTTGGTGATATCACTTACAGTTGCGGTAGGGACGAGTAAACAAATCTACTGCTGTGGTTTGAAACATGTAACACTGAGTGATTGGAAACTCTTTGTGTTGCTGTGGGAAATGGTCTTTATGCTACAGAAAGCAAACTATGACTTTTTAAATATCTATTTCATCTTAAGATACTCAGATCTATAATAGCAACAGTTTATGATTCAGCCTTTAGCAACATGGAGCTTAGTAAATGTTTGCCGAACTCTCAGCATTGAGATCTTACCTATGTTGTCCTTTCATTACAGTCATACAAGTGCCAATAATAAATTCTGTACTATAATAAGATAAGAAATATTCTGTATCCTTATATCAACTTGATCAAGAGTTCTAGTGCACAAAAGAACAAGTGAACAACTAACAACTAACTTGTCTCAGGTGGACAGTTCTCCTTGTTTTTTCTCCTCACTTACTTGATCCTTCTTCAGTAACCATCCCCAGACCCTCTGCTTTGTTTTGCCTCTCAAAAGCATTCAAGTCCAGGACACTGACAAAGATAAACAAACAAAAATTGAAAAATGTTAACCTGCTTTATTATATTATATTCAGTATTTCGGCATTATATTTTTCATGTTGCAGTTGAGAAATAAAATAACATTTGACTTCATTACCTGCAAGACATCATCAGTCCAGATAAACTTTTGAAAAAGCCAACATCTCTTTTTTCCTTCAGGTAGTCCAGCATTTTCTGCATCAAGAAAAAAAATTAAACGAAAAAATTAAAGTACAATAAGTAGCAGGTTGATGCTATTAACCAAACAATATCTGCATGAAGAGCTACAGTATGTGTACCTGCTGGACCAGTATGTTTCCCCCGTTGAGAATAGAGATGCCCAGTTTGAGGGTGAAAGTCACCATAGCACCAAGTCGACCTGATGACCACAAGTCATACATCATAGTTATATCACAGGTGCTAATCATATGAAGGTGGACGGGTGAATGTGTGCTCTCCTACCTTTGCTGGCACTGATCATTTGGAGCACCATCTCCGCAGCCCCTCGGTCATGCAGTCTGGCTTGCTGGTACAACATCTTCTGTTTCTCCATTTCCTTTTCCTGTAGGACATCATAATATGCACCAATGCTGCGTATGATTCAAAAACTAATTGAAAAGCAGAACAGTATTCCCGAGACATCAATAGCACCTCAAATGTTTTCTCTTTTCCCTCCTCTTCTTCTTCTTCTTCACCTTCTGCACAACTCTGAAAGAGAAAGCAGAATGTAAAACCTGCGAAAGTTTGCTGAACAGGATAAATTTCGGTAGAAGCAGTTTAGAGAATGAAGTACCTTTGCCATCATATCTGCATATGCAATATACAAGGGATCCTCTTCCAAAGAACTAACAAAAAAGGGAGATAAATATCCGCTGGTTAAACCTTGTATAGCACACAATCACTCGTGATCATATTTATAGCCACTGCAATGTACGTACAATAAAAAAAACTGCTTGTGTTTCTCTCTGGAGTATGAAATATATGGTAATGATTATAATGAGTATTATCTTAATGTAACTATTTATAAGCAGAGAGGCAGGCCAAAGCTATTATCCAGCACAGATGGAGCAAAGCGTGCTGGCACCAGGTGTGTGACAATGAGTGTGTATTTACCTGCACTCGGTCAGAGCGTTGTGACTGAAATGCAGAATGAGCTGGTGCAGAGGGTCCGGCTGCTTTCTGACCTCCTCCTCTTCCTCCTCCTCCACTTTGGGTTGCGTTTTCTGGACAAATCCATACAAGTCAATACTGGAGCTCAGCTACACCGTATGAGCCACTAAAATGTGAAAGCACTTTGTATAGACAGTGCTGTAATATCTAAGTCGCTTTGCTACAGTATACACCACTTACCTTAGGAGAATTAAGTTGCATCAGGAAAAAGACATTGATTGGATACACTGGTAGCATGCAGATGATGAATTACAAGCACAAACATGTACTCGGTTGCAGGCACACACATGCTGGCACAAACACATCTGACACAAAGAGGGTGATGTTAAGCAGCGTTTAAGGGTGGAGTTATGTAGTTAAGCATGACTCTCCATGAGCCCTGTTTACACTCTATCTTCGACCGCTGTATCATTATGAAGGAGCAGAGACCGCTCATGATATCAGACACATTGGAACTATTTTTTGAGGGATTGCTGCAAATATGTGTTTGTGATTGGCCAGAAAGTTCTACTCCTAACTTCTTTTGTGATGCCCCGTGGCTTTAAATCCACATAATGTGAAAAAGATATGGCTATTAAAAGGGCGAAAAGGAGATTAGATTTTCAAAAGTTGCATTAATTCAAATCTTCATTTCATTATTGAAAAAGAAAAAAAAACAAAACATGCCCATTGGACAGTGCGGTTTGTGCGCGTGGTTCCAAAGTGCCTGCATGATAGCCTCTTATCAGAAAACTGCATTTACAGAAACATTTTAACAGAATTCATTAAACTCTAGTTCATAAAGCCTGTAAGCATTTTTAATCAATCTATGTAAATCATAGATTCTCATCGTGCTACAAAGTGCAAAACAATTTTAAAGCATTTTTGTGAGGTTGTAAAGAAAGCAGGAACGTTCTGTATTTCCTCTGCTTTCATTACAGCAAATTCAATGTATGACAGTGAAGTTTTATGATTGTGAAAATTTAGGAAAGACACCACAACTTTCATAAATTTCATTGGTAAGTCGGAGCATCGTGACTGGATGCTCTCTTACCTCTCTTGGATGCTGTCGGACTACAGAACAGTACAATACTGGCTCTGACATCAGCGGTGATGTCATGCTTGCTAAAAATGGGCATCTAACTGTGAAAGTGCGAGTGCGCCCCGGTGGTACATGGTGTGAGTGGGGCGCTTTCAAGCACTTTAGACAATGACACGGGTAAAGGAGAGCGGTAGGGGGGGCAACGCTCAGCCCCCCACAGCACACGGGCACCGACACGAGGGCACCGGGGGACGACATAAGTACTTACTGCAAGGTCCTGCACTAGCTTCTCCTCAAAAGAGTACTCCTCTGTTTCTATCCATATTCTCTGATAGGCCAGGAGGAAGAGGTTAATAGAGCGATGCCTAGGGAGGGGTGAGAGGAGATTAGCCTGGATTAGATAGGAGCAGAGCAAAGGTGGGAGGAAGTCCCTTTAGGAGAGGTTAATACTGGTTAGTGTAGGGTACTGGCACATCCAACTGGTCACCTCAAAGGAAACTGATTAGAAATAAAGAGCTGTGACACACATGCTCTCTGCCAGACTGTTGATCTAGTCAGAATTTTTTGAACAATCTAACCCTCAACTCTTATCAGCATGCAGAATTTTCAATTTAACAGTAAATGAGTTGAGTTAGATCTGTTCTGACTTACTGTTGGACCAACAGATAGACCAGTGGAAAAACCAGCGGGAATTTTTTGAATGGGAGTTAAGATTTGTCGCATAAACCGTGCCTGGAGGAAAGCGAGGGGTAGTTGAGAAAGGTATACAACACTGGATCAACACTACATTACCGTCAGCACGGAGAGCAGACTGTCATAGTCTGTGTTCTCATGCATTATCTCCAGCCAAATATGTCGGTAGGCATTCAGGAAGTAATTATTATTTTTGTGCCTGAGGGGGGGAGGTACAGTACAGGGTGACATTGAGGAGAGAACAAAGATTCAGACTGAATAGAGAGACAACAGAGAAAAGATGACATCCGAATGTGTGAAGTCGACATTGTCCAGAAGCTTCACATTCATCCCTCAAACGGGAGTCTATTACTCCAAACAAAACTCAATCAATGGTGCCTGCATTGTAAATACTGCCTAATAATTATTAGCAATGCTGGGACATATTTCACTGTCAACAACTCTGAATAAATGAGTCATGCTGTCAGGCAGGCAGGCGGCATCATCTGAGTACATATTAAAGATGGCCACCCCCAGGTTGGTCCCCATAATTGTTTTCCTCCCTACTGTAGCTCTCTGCCTGACTTCCTGTGATTGAGTTACAGTGCAGCAGGGCATGAAATTGCTAGTGTCCCTTTTTTTCTATTCCTTGATAACAGCTGCGGGCCAGACATTTGTCCTACAATCTGGAGGAGGCTGTGCATTAATGCAGGGTCACAACCCAGGAAGAGAGAACATGAGAGTTGTGAGTCAGAGAGAAGAAGAAGAACGTGTGGTGGTATTTGGCCAGCAAATATAGAGGCGATGCTGCAGCGCCTGCTACACAAGTTCCCATCTGCTAGGATAACCAGAGGGAGCTCTGTGCTACTGCTAATGTTTCATCATTATAAGCCTGTATCATATTCTGAGAGCTAAAAAAGTAGAAGATATGTGTAAACTCTCTAAGTATACAGTAATACCTTGGCAGATTATAAAGTGGAGCCATGCGGAAGCAGGCTACAACTGCTCGCTTCCTCTGCTTGGACAGCAACTTCTGCCATACACATTTCTTGGATCTCAGTGGCTGCTCCACCTAGTGGGAGTAAAATATGTCAGTGTTAAGATCACAATATTAATCAGTGCATTCTCTACCAGGCAACATTGAGAAAAAAAAAGCCTCACTGCTGAGAACGGGCACACATAGTATTTTTCTCACTGCTAGTGTTTTGTATTTTGGTGACTCATCGTGAAGCTGATTGTTGCCTAAGTGAAAGGAGAGGTGTGGTACACGGGGTGTCAGAAACAGTCAAGCTGCCTAGTGCACTTTTGCTGTCAAGGATCACTGCAATTTGTTTGTTGTCACCCGTGTCAAAACGAGTAAAAAGAACAGGTTGTAACAAGCAGCAGATTCTATGCTTTTTTTTGTGGCTGTACCAACCAAAGTGCACAATTCATATGTCAAATATTCTCACAATATTCTGAAGCAGGCTCTGACTTATGGCTCTCATATATGGCGCACCATATAAAACATACCCTTAAATAACCTAAACATCATCGGTCTTAGGGAGCATATTTGAAGTGCCATTAGCTGCATGTTTGGTGATCTCCTTCACTGTTCTCTGCAGGATTCACACTTGTTTATTGACAACAGCATAAACCGAGTGTCAGTTGCAGCTCAAAAAGTGGTTGGGAACGTGTTAATGTTTGACCTGCTCCAGGTTGAAGACAGCAGCGGAGATCCTCTGGATACGGTCCACCACCCTCTCAGGGTCTGGAGGGCCCTCGCTCCTCATCACTATGTCCTTGTAAAGGTTTAGCTGCCACCTCACTGCAGGGTCCTCTGACTGTTTTAGAGAAGGATGTCAAACACAGAGCTGTACAGTACACTACGTGTAGTCTGTGGAAGATAACCACTTCCACTAATGAACATTTACATTGCTCACCTTTTCTCGAAGGTGAAGATTCTGCCGAATATGGTCTTTGACCTCGTCATCTGTGTCTCTCTGTTGAACAATAAGAGTAAAAGAACAACTTGCTACAGTATACACAAATGCAGAGCGTTCTCATTTTGAAATGCAGCTGTTGACATCTCTCTTTTAAAAGATGGATCTTAAATCTACAATTTTATAGAAGCAGTCTCACCAGGAGATAACGAGTCTTGGCCAGGGAGATGAGCTCTTGGTCTCCTGGGGTACACATGTTGAGACCAATTGGCAACATCTTCTTCAGAGCAGCCACAATCAGTGAAGTCTGGATGGAGTAGAACTCGCCACGCCTTTTTTTGTGCTTCCTCTCCTGGTCTTGTCCTCCAGACTGAAAAAATCATGATATTAACCTCAGACAACACACAATGGTAAAGTGCTATTGATAAGCTGGTCTTTTAAAGTAATACATATAAAAAAAAAGAACTATTATCCCTTTTGCTTAGATTAATGTTGCACTAAAGCACTTCCTTTTAAAATCTGAACTGATACCTTGAGAGTATTTTACTGGAGCTTATTTCACAGAGGGAACACTGATACTGTATTTGAACAAAAGCCAGAGGGAACTGAGGCATTCATTTTTCAGCTCTGGCAAAATCTGTGACCAGACTAAATCTGTGCCACTGAAGTATTTAGGAGTCTAACACCTCAGCTGAAAAGCAGAATGAGCTCTGTTAGAACGGCACGACGTTACCAGTGAGGGGAAACTGCACTATTGAGCCATAGTAAAGCAGCTGGCTCAGTGAAAAATCTCCATATTAATAAATACATACACTGACACACACACACAGCCATATCACACAGTGACTACAACATAGTATAAATAACTTGATGTAACTATTGGCCAAACACACCAAGGTACCACAATCCATCAACCGCAAACACACCACTGGCATGTGATCGCATGATTTGCTACAGAAGGGCCGGGCTTCATTACTCCACATGAGACGTGTCCCACCCCTAAAGGCAATGAGGAATGACCCAAGTTACCATGTCACACATGGTGATGAATGGAGCAAAGGCAACAAATAACCAGGTGACATAATAAATAACTACACTATAGACTATATAGCACAGCTATAAGCTATTGGCTTTTCTGCTTCATGACTGGAGCATATAAGCCAATAAGCTGGCAGGTAAACAGCTCATGCACTGCATCACTCTACCTTTTCCTTAAAGGACTGTTCAAGATAGAGGGATAGCAAGAGAGACAGAAAGAGAAAGGCAGATAGAAGAAAAGGATGAAAGGGCAATTAATGGAGGCACGCAGTCCTCACGTGCTCGTGCACTGCAATGAAAACCATTTGTTTGCCTTTAAACAACTTCACCAGGCAGACAAGAAATAAAGTGTTGAAACCCCTTTAATACTGACAAGGGGTGAAGGTATGGAGGAACATTTGTTTTGAGGGATGACTGTTAGTTTCTGTCATCTACTGTGACAAGCATGCATGCATAAAACCACACACACAAACACACTTACACACACAGTCATATTTACATAAGTGAAAATCAATTTTATTATAGTCATGATATTAGCAAGAGGTTGTCTATTCCTTCTCTCATTCACAAGTCTGATCCAGACAAACTTCAACAAGAGACACTTCTCACATGTGTGTACTGTACAGTATATGTGAGTTTACACAGAGCCGCTCTCAGATTGTCTTGATTGGTATTTTATATGTTAACATACTATATTAGCACATGTACACAAAATGTATGTGTTAACATGGCAGAGAAAATGTTAACACATATCATGCTTATCCTGCTGATCTTGGTTTCTTTTTTTTTGAGCAGCTTTTTCAAGAAGAATTTCACACACACACATATTAAGTTCTTGACATAGTGGGTAAAGGGGCCATTACACATGACTAAAAAAGATGTGAGAAGCAGTGGGTAGATATAAAACCTACCTTAGCCATCTTAGTTTTATTATCTCCAGTCAGGAAGGAAAGGTTGTTGATTTCATTCTGGACCACAAAGTTCTGCTCTTCTCTTTTGAAATTCTGAAGAAAGACAAAGGCTAAATTAACTTGGTTTATGCTGTTTCAGTGGCCTAATTGCTGTAATGGAGATCAGAAAACTTACATGTGACTTGCACCAGAGGATAAAGATTTCAGCGACCATTCTGAAGAGCTCATTGGAGTCCGCGTCCGGTTCTTTCAGCCATCTGGACCTGCAGTAGAGGGATGAGATTATATTTTCTCTCTTTCATATGAACACGTGCCCCATATCCTATCCATATCCTAGTCATCCACTAGTCGGTGAGCTAACCTGTTGTTGTCCACGTAGCGGATGAGCATGGGGTAAAAGGCGTACAGGTCCCTGCAGAGGACAGCAAACTCGTCCAGGATGAGCAGCTCGGCCTCCTGGGTGTCACCTTTACTGTCCGCCTTCAACAGCTCCTCCTCAGCCACAACCTTCACCGTCTTCTTCTTCAGCTTCTCCAGTGTGGGCAGGAAGTGGCTCTTGAGCAGGTCTGCACGGGCCTTGCTGATGATGGGCTGCACATACACTGTAAACACAAACAGTGAAAAAAAAAGGCTGAATGTCACTTTATTACTGTTGCTCAATTTAATTTCAAATGTGTTGGTATGTCAGAAAGGTTTTTTTAGCATTTCAGTAGCATTTTATATAAATAAATTCCAATTTCTAATTATAAATAATAGTACACCACACTATCAATCCAACAAAATTTCCTACTGTGGCCTCAGGATATATTAAACTGCAATAATCCAGGCCCACCTGCAATCCTCTTCATCCAGGAGGCCTCATCAATGCCCAGGTTGTTGTTGAGGATCTTGAGGATGTTGCCGAGAATGAGGCTGAGGTGCTCCGAGGTGACGGTGGTGCAGCAGACGCTGCCCCCGCTGGCTGGCTGGTTCTCGGGTCCCCTCTCCCACCAGTAGGACAGATAGTTACACAGCATGGGTAGCACCACCTCGATCACGTGAGGCATCTCTGTGTATCGTGCTCCAGATTCAGCCATGTCATTGATGTCCTTCATCAGGCCGTCCAACCGCGGCATTCCAGGACACATCTCTTCAACTGAGTCTGAAATGCCGAGGACTACAAACACCACAGAGGTTTAATATGCGATTACAACTATGTCTACATCTTCAGCTTGTGTTTTCTTATCATACTATATATTTATAGTGATAGCTAATTGATTTGGCACTTTGTCCCTTACTGTCTCGTTCACGTGCACTCTTGGTATTGTAGACAGAGCAGGGGTTGTATGTGTTGAGCATTGGCTCCAGGAAAGCTACAGGCATGGCCCCGGCCAGGGTGGCCAGACACTGGCCCAGAGCTGGCAGCTGTCTGAGGAACACAGGGAGGGTGAGAGTGAGTGAAGCCTGCACTGAATACTAGTGAATTTAACCACTGAAGTGAAATGAAATACAACTTTTAAGCTGGGATACCTTTCTACATAGATGTTTTTCCCAGTGCCCAGCGCATAGAGGCTGGTCAGGATTCGATAGCAGGACACTTGGACATCATCCACTAGAAAAAACATAATAAATAGAAAATTTGACAAACAACATATGCTGTGTACTGTCCTGCAATAACCATGATATAAAGATACCTAGTTACCAGTGTTAAAAAGGTAATTAACTTAGCAAATAAGTGCTGCATACAGGCTGATATGATCACAGGAAAAGTCCCTCACTGTTATGTTAATTCATATTTTTTGGGGAAACCTGCAATGCACATTTGTGTAAGTAAGTTAGTGACATAATGACACAATGTCCCACATACTATAATGCATGGTGTCAGGGTGTAAGAAGTATGTAGTCACTGTGTCATAATAAACTGCACATTGACACTTGACTCCAGTTCTTTAGCAGCCTCTCCAACAACACGTTTGATCATTCCTTTACTGTCAGGACTCACGAAGCAGGTCGACTCCAAAGTGGTGCTGAGTGATGTGCTCAAACAGGGCGGTTAGGATGGGGAGCAGAGCTACAGTGGTGTAGTTGATATTCTGCGACACCCCTTTCATCTGCGAGCGAGAGTGAGTGAACTTCCCCAGCTTCAGGTTCTCGAAAGTCTTCTCCAGGTCCTCTGCGGCGTTCTCAAAGAACGTCCTCAGCCCCATCCTCACCAGCTCTGAGCCCGACTTCATCACTGTCCTGTTGGAGTGAAAAGAGAGCGTGATAAACGACTGAAACCAAATGAGGAGATATGCAAGGGCAGGGCTGTAATAAACCACTCGATAGCCCTCGGTATCTAAAGGACAGCACTGTTTACCCGCAGTAGGACACACTCATATATGCAATTACTTCATTCTCAGACTGTGAAGGTTTTCGTCATGAAATATGAGACGTGCGTAGCAACCTGACCACCCTTACACTGAAAGATGCATGATTTATTTAATGAATTAGGTGAATATTTAAATCCAAGGTGAATGTTGGAGCTTAGAAATACTATATGACACTCTGAAATAGCACAATGCATTAATATGATTAGTCTGTCCATTTTCAGCATTTCACAGTTCATAACACTGCTAAATGAATTACCCATTGTTAAGCCTTGATGTGTCCCAGTAGGAAGGAGAAATGAAAGACAGAGTCTGTGGGCATCAGCTGTAGCTCTTCAGCACAAACAAGACACAATAATACATTGCCGATTTAGCCTCATTATGTGTGAGCTGCATTAACAAACAGTACATTGTCTCTGAAGAACATTATACGCCTTGGGCGACATGTGCTGCATGAAATTTGTTTTGCTTATTTAAATGCCAGAGGATGCTCTTTGTTAATGTCAGCGCTTCCCACAAGACGCTGGAGTAATAACTGTTTAAAAGAAAAATGTTCATGACAAATATGTTTCTCTTGAAGTTATAGAGTTACACTAGAAAAGTCATCATCAAAGTGAGGTCTTTTGTTAGCGTTTACTAAACTTTCCATTTCAAGAAGAAAAGGCAGAGGTGCCAGGTTCCTTGTGAGTTTTATGTGCTGCCAAATTAATACCCACCTGGTGTCCAAGGTGTGCGCCAGGATGTGCAGACAGCTCACCATGGTGGTGGAGTCACTCCCTACAAGACACGCGCACAAAAGCAATCAGTATGATGTGAACATACACACTGCAAACCATGTTTACGGGCCTTAGTTCATGGTTATGTCCCAACAAGAACTACCGATCGAATTACAGTATTATGTTTAGGTTTGGTTAGATATGGTTATGGTCAGGGAATCGAAATCCATTTCGCCTTAGTTGAAGAAAAGCTGTAATTACAGGGACAACAATTAAGTTACTAAACCAATAATTACATTCTATAAAGAATAAGGACTTATATGTAACCATATGTAGCCTATATGATATAAGTACATAAATAATAATATTAGCAACAAATATAGAGCACTATCCAGAACTGACTAAAGAAAAATATGTAAGTATATTCAATTGAACGTTAACATTTATTCTTTGAAAGCTCCAGACAATGCAAGTAAGTGGACTCACAAATTTTCTTTTTCAAGGAAAGGTACATTCAAATTTAGTTGCTTTTCAATATGAACTAAAACCTAAATAATATTTTCAGTGGCTTTTGTTTAAAGGTTGACTCTGCAGGTTTACAGATTAATCTTTCAATCGTAGCTTTATTTACTGTACAAATATGCATCCCAAAAAGCTAATAGGTCTGCGCTGCAAACTATATTTTTAAGATCGCCTTTAATACCACTGTTAATATACTGAAAAGACACTACAGTTCATGAGTCAAAAAGTCACCCAAGAGAAAAAAACGTATACTGACATATAGTGATGAAATGACAAGCACACGCACAACACATGTACACATACATGGCTGACCAGTCAGTATTAATCAGCTTACCAAAGAGTGAAATCCTATGTCTGACAAGAGCTGCCAGTTTACAAAACAGGCTGGAGGTGAAGATTAGAAAAGGGAAGGAAATCAGAAAATTACAATGAGTCAACTCTTGGAGGGAAGATTAGGAACACAGATTATAAGAGTGTGAGATTTTAAGTAAAGAACGGTGAAGAGTTACTGGCATGTTATGTTGCTGTGGGTAAATGAAGCTGAATGTTGCGATTGTGTACCTGGTGACCATCTCCTTCTCCTTGTTGGAGGCGTAACCGCTGCTACTCAGGTTCTTATTGGGCGAGGAGAGGAAGTAGAGAGAGTGGTTCTTGAAGTACTGGTCGATGAGAGGGAGAAGAACCTGGAGGAGGACATCGATGACAACAAAAGAGAATCAGCTTGATGGAAATAACATTTGGAAGAGTTAAATCCTTAAATGCATCACATCCTTACTTTGGCAAAAAACTTGATTTCTTGCTCATGAGGTGACCTGTCTGTTTTCCCACTGGCAGCCATGGCCTCTGGATTACAAACATAAAAACATTATTTAACATTAAGTAACAAGACTTTAACATGTCTCTTGCAGCCATGTCCTATGTTGTATTATCATACCCAAGTGGGCGATGAACTCCTGGGCTGAGTCAACATACTTGAGCAGCTTCTTGAGGAACTTATAGGCAAACCTTTTCTCCATGGAAGATGAATCCTGCTCTAAGTCCTTCAGACCTCTGCAACACAAGAAGAATTAGAATTTAGCTATAAATAGTTTCTCGTTAAAGTTATGAAGTAATGTAAAGTTTCTGCAAGACATCAACATGATAATATATTCAGGGACACATCCTGTGCAGTATGTGCTGACCTTGTGATGCTATAGCCATTGATTTGCAGGAAGCGGAAAAGGTCCTGTGACTTCTCTCGATCCCTGGCCTTCTCCTTTGCTGTCAGCGTGTCGTAGGGCACCAGCAGAGGGTGCGTTCCCCCCCCTGAAACCGCAGGCAACAACCACAGTGTTCAATAAGTGTTAATCAGCCGTGGATATCTGCTGAGTGTCTGTGTGAAGTGACATGGAGTGGATGCACCTCTCAGCTGAACCTGTTTAGTCGAGACCAGCGAGTCAGACACATGCATATGCTCACAGGCACATAAAACCACTCCAACGACCGCACTTTGCGTCCACCCACACACACACACACACACACACACACAAACAAAAACACAAGCACGTGCTGTCGTCCTTTCTGTTTTGCGTGCATCTGTGCGTAAACTGGGTCTGTGATTGACTTTATTAGCAAATCACCTCTGCTTCCAAGGTCACTCTTTTTCTTCTTGGCCCAGATGTTATGGTAATTCTCAGCCACCACCTCCACCATCCCCTTAGACCAAAGACAAAAGAGACAAATGGTACATCTCAGCGAGGAGCACGTTCCCGCCCACATTGCTCATCAGCATTCAAGAAACACATCGCTTTTCATCTCGTATTCAGATTGAGGTATCTTTTGATGTAAAAAAAAGAAAGAAAAGAAAAGAAAAAAAAGAAAAAAGTACAACAAAACAAATGTGCAGTCACCCACCTGCAATTCTCTGGATAGAACCACGTTGCTCGTGTCTATCGGGCTCGGATTGAATCCATTTGCCTGGGAGTGTTCAACAGGATACAGATGTACAGTGAGACACGGTGTTATATTAGCTATGAACTAACACTATAATAACACAAGATTTCTTATTTAGTAGCATTTGTTATAGGATTATACTTTCTCTTTAGTTGTTCTGCCAATTATGCAAGAAGATCACCTACAAAATCATCTTGCCACTAGTTAACAGCTGTCTGGTCTGCATGCTTACACACACACATACACTGTGCTATGTAACCCCTGACAACTATTAGTATCTGAAAAGTGAAGATATTCTTAATAATAGCAACAATTACTTATTTTAATGACTTATATAAATCTGCTTGTTTAAGGGGCTGGTGAAAGAGACATAAAAATCAACACACAAAAACAGTTTAATAAGGGCCTTCAAGATTTACAAAGATTAAGATTTCATTTTAAGGCATTATGAATATATTATATTTCCATTAAAAGAGTTTATCTCCATACATCTACATTTTGAACAGTTTACAGTGCATAAGCATTCGTTTGGCTTGGTGTAACTGCAATGAAGCAGCGTTTCAAACATTTTTTTTGCAAATCTTCATTGCATTGTACCTGTGAGGCCTGAGAGATCTTTCGCATTTTCTCATTCTCCCTCTGTTGAGACATGCTCTCTCCATCCTTGGTCCTGTCGATGCTCCATCCCATTGCCAGCATACTCTTCAGGGACTCCCTAATTGGCCATCTGTAAATCTCCTTCTCCTGAAGCACAGAAGAAGAAAGAGTGAAAAGGACATAAGCCTCTTTATCTCTTCAATCCATGTTCATCCTCTTCACAAATCTGACATTCTGTACCTTCTCTGTCAGGCCTTTGTAGGTCCTGAGCTGAGGGTGAATCTTGGCCTTCTCATCCACACAGTCTCCATATTTCCACCCCAGCAGCACCTGAGGAACAAGCGCAGTGGGATGTACAAGGGTGAAAGTGATCTTTATTGCCTTCAGAGCCCCTTGAGGACACGATTTATCATTTGAAAGACTGGGTGAAAGTATTGTCCTAATAACAAGCCCTGCGTCACCAGAGAGCTGAAACACCGTCTCAACCTCAAAAAAATGGCATTCACGCAGGGAGACAAAACGTGTCAATGAACTGAAAAGGAAGCTGAAGCACAAAACCAAGCTGGCCAAGCTCTGCTACAAAAATAAAATGGAGGAGAGGTTCATCAGGGGAAATGGGAGGGAGGCGTTGCAGGGTCTCAACACCATAATGGGCAGAGCTCAGAAACCAGCCCAGATACGGTGCCCAGACCCCGCCTCCTTCGCAGAGCAGCTGAACACCTTCTATGCCAAGTTCAACAGGACTGACCCTGTGGAGGACTGGATCCCGACCCTCTCCAAGCTATAGCCGAGGAAAGCTCCTGTACCAGACAGGCTCAAGGCCCGCCAACTGAAAGAGTGTGCAGCTCAGCTGGGCAGTGTGGTGGCACAGCTTTTCCAGCTGTTCCTGAAAGCCAGCTGCCCCAGGGCATGGAAGGAGACAATCATCATCCCTGTTCCCAAAAAAGCCCCACGCCAAAGCCATGAACGTTTTCAGGCCTATGGCACTCACCTCTATCCTCTGCAAATGTATGGAGAGGGTGGTCGCTGGGGAGCTTACCACCATGATGGGTGAGAGTCTGGACTTTTCATCTGCTTTTAATACAGTAAACATAAACACACTTCTGCACCGCCTCCAATATCTACAATCAACACAACACTGGTTTTATGGATTAAGGATTTTTTAAAGGACAGACCCCAACATGTCAGAGTGAACGGTTTTAAATCCAGCAACATTGGTTTAAATACTGGGGTCCCACAGGGCTGTGTCTTGTCAGCCATCCTCTTCTCCATATACACAAATGAAATCACCTCCAAAAGCAACGGACTGTCACTTTTTTAAATATGCTAATGACATGGCCTTGGTGGCCCACCTGACAGATGAGTGCTTCCTGTCCTTACACAGGCAGTATGTGGACACCATGGTCCTCTGGTTCCAGGAGAGTTCCCTGGAACTGAACATCAGTAAGATCAAAGAGATGTGTTGCAGGGGGCGCCGGGCACCTGACACCCCACACCCTCCCTCTGGACCACTGAGGCTGGAGGGGCAGGTGGTGGAACAGGTCGAGATCTTTAAGTACCTGGGCACCGAGATCAACCACCACCTGTCCTTCACACTATATGCGGACGGGGTCTACAAAAAGGCCCAAAAGCGCATGTTTCTCCTGAGTAGGCTGAAAGGTTTTAATGTCATTTTAACAGCAGTATACTGGTCGCTCATCGAATCAGTCCTCACATTCAACATTACAGCCTGGTACTACTTTTTAAAGCAGTTTTACACACCTGCTCTTATTTATCTATGGAATTGTTTGTGTTTTAACGTAATTTTATGTGAGTCTTTCATGGGTGGATGTTTTTGTGTTTTATGTTATGTTTGTGAGCCCCTAACCTAAGACAATTTTCTATCATTATGTGACAGACAAAGCTTTTTGAATCTTGAATCTTATACATTAAGTAGTCATGGTACATTCAGTTCTTGCTGTTCTCAGCTGTTGTTACATTTTTTGACAGATGCAACAATGCAGGCTAAGCAGTTGGCACAAAAAAGAGCACCGGCCTTCTACACAGAATTATTGTCAGCATGCCCAGAGTAATAACAAAAAGGAGGCATCACCACCAAAGGGAACAATGTTGTGATATTAGAAAAAAGAACAATATCAAGAAATTGATCTGATCTTCCTCTTTCGTGTGTTCAGCTGATTATTGCGTGCAATATTTCTTTAAGGAGAGACATTTTTAAGTGTCACTCATGACTTGTTCCACATCTAATACTGCACCATTTAATAACCATTTTCCCAGATGGAGGCTCCTATCTTTGGCCTTACCTTCTCTGCTGACCATTTCTCATGGGAATGCTCTGCATATTTGTTGGCAAAGTGCTCAAGCTTCTCTGGAAGAGCAATGCTGGAAAACAAATGTGACAATTAATCAGTAAGTGTGTGCAGATGCGTGTTACTGTGTATGTTTCATCACAGCACTTAAAACGAGGTATGGCTCAGTATGGCTTACTTAGCAGTATTGATGGGTTTGGGGTCAAAGTTGCCCTGAGCATCTACAGAAACAGGCTTCTCCACAGTGGTACTAATGGAGGCATCCACGTAGTCAGGTGGCAAAGCTCCAGCTATGGCACTGAGGCAAGGCATGGCCATCTTGAATAGCTCTGGGTCATATTTCTGCATGGAGAGAGAAAGCAAGTTACAGTGTTAAATACATAATTTAAGTCTGTTTGTAGAGACAAAACATTTCTGCAAATAGTATTTTTAGGGAGAGTAATGTGTTTAGTTGTTCATTTAAGCTGGGACTTAAAATAAAGCTATAAATCCACACCCGTCAAAGTAGCAGCGCAGCGGCCAGCGGAAGAGACATTAATGAAGAATTATTCTAAAAGCTGAAGAACAAGCATGCTAGAGGGTTTGGATCAATGATGGTTGTCCAGATATTGATGTTTTCAGGCCGGCCCTTTGCACAGCCTCCTTTCATGAGTGTGCATTAAGCGAGATGTGCTGAGTCCAGCCATCTGTATCACGAACAGACCTCAAGATATATATTCCCTGCATACATATGTGTTAATCAACACTGTGATGAATTACTTTTATTTAATTGTTTATCACTTTTCTATGAAAAGCATTTGTGGTATTACTGTGTGTTTTTTTTTTAAACACACAGTAGATTGAGAGTCATACCTTTTTGCCAAACACATTATAGACATTTAGTCTATAAAGTCAAAAACAAGTCAACCAAATTGTTAAGAGCTGCTGATGTTTTCCCATCTGAAGTGAAATAGCTGAGTGACTCCTCACCCTCTGGGACAGAGAATCAAACACGCCCCAGAAGATCTTCTTGGTGAGCAGTAGTTCATCCTCAGATGCGGTACCGTAGCTGCCCCAGCCTGACGGGAGGCAGTAGTACTTCCAGTTCTGCTCATAGTGGTTGGTTAGCAGCTGGAGGACACACAGAGAGCAAAGGTCAAAACATGCCGAGCAATAAATATTCTTTGGCGAACAGGACAGTTAACTGTGTTTTCAATTGCAGGCAACAAGCCTGCAGCCAGTACACATACACGCTCAACAACACACTGTTACTAGGCCACGCATGTATAGTAAACAGCACCTCAAAGGAAATCAGCTCTCCCACACTCACACGTGCAAATGAAATCCAAATGTGTACATGAAAGTAAAGAAGTGTGTCCACCATTTCACAGGCCAGTCACATTCTATTACATTGCCAGTATTTCTCTCCTGTGGCCAGACGGATGGAGTGTAGCAGTGGAGCCAACAAGCCTGTAATCACACAGTCCAATACTTCATCCCCTTGTTTTCCCTCCTCTAGCTGCCTGCTTCTTCCACGCCACATGATTAACACCACGGGTGTGTTGCAACTGTGTACATTTGAGTGAGTGAGTGAGAGAACAAGAGAGAGGTAAACAACAGTAACATTATATTAAAGGTAGACCTTTACTGGAGGTCGTTGAAATAAGCTGTTGGTACCGTCCCACGTTGCTAACAATCTAATAACCTGAGGTAATAAAGCGTGACAATGCAGTGACTACACTGACAAAACAGAGGTTAGGTTTAGTTGAAAAGAACAGAAAACAGACTGATAATGAGGCAGACAGTAAACAACTGAAAACTGGGGCACGCAGGCAGGGCAACATGGAAAATGAGATAAAGGCAAGATAGAGGATGGCAAGTGGATTTAAAAAGAGTGAGAAAAGTGAAGAAAATGTTGCCCACCCTGAGAGGCATCTTGCAGTAATCTGTTAGCAAGGGCACATCAAAGACGAGGCGGCGCAGGAGCTGCTGCAGCATAGAGGGGCGAAGGTGCCTGCAGAATAAGGAGAGAGATAAGAGTGCTGCCCTGGGCTGTGTTTAACCATAGCATCTTCAGACTCTCTGACCACTCTGCCACAGAGACCTAGAAGGATATTTTTGGAAACCAGGCTTTGAGGTATAATAGAAATCTGATAAAATGTGCTGTTGATCTTTTCTCTTCCTGTCAGCTGAGATAAAAGGAATGTGCTTGATGTACTATCACTACTCAAAAAAAAAAAAAAACACACAGCCAACAGAAACTTTTAACTCTACTAGGTTTGTGTGCTCCTCACTTGCAGACAGACAGCAGGCACTCCTCTATGGCATCTCTCTGCGCCTTGGTGAGTGAACGGCCCTTGGAGAGGCGGTAGATGGTGTGCAGAGTGGAGTCGATAAGGGTGGCGTAGTGCTCGGTGCCCGCGAAGAGAGGGGCGCAGCGGGTGAGGAGGGGAAGCATGGCCGAGCCGATGTAGCGGTTCATGGCCAGCGCTGTCTCGGTGGTACACAGACCCTCCTGTAGAGAGAGGGGGTCACAGGCAATACGTGACAGTCATGTCAACATTTAGATGTGACTTTATTTATTTTATTTATGTCTATGAAACTTTTGAAAGAAATAACACATTCTTCCTCTTGCAAAAGAAAAAACTATGTTGCTTAGCTTAGGGTGGCTAACGTTAGCTAATGTTAGCAAACTTATAGATATTGCTTTGGGCTACTCTTATGCTATGTTTTAGTATTTACTGTTGTTCAACAACAGGTACATAGTCTTGCTTTAAAATGAATGTATTTGATGTCCATTTTTATTAAATACTGTTTGAACAAAGAACATTAATCTTGTAGTGCAAAACAAGTTAGCAAGCAAAGCTAAAAAGAGTAGGGGACTATTACAACCACAAACAGATATCAGACTGTCACACATGCTGCCTTGATTAAATTAGCATGAGTGTGTTTAAGTGTGAACAGTGTGATCTGCCGGATGTCAGAGACGATAGCCACGGGTTGAGTGATATTCTTGGCTGCTGCCACATTAACACCAGGGCAGACGGCAGCCTAAGGGATTGAAAAGAAAAAAAAAGTCACAGATATTCCAGCCTTTACCAAGGGCTCTCCTTGTCATCTGGGGAATCACAGGAGATTAACTCAAACTAACTACTGCACTGTGTACAGCACACACACACACACACAGGCACAGGGGTCTCAGCTCACTGAATAGCTGACTTCTTTGTACAGTAGTTCAAGAGATGAAAAATACCTTTTCCCTTGTGTTTATCAAAAAGAGTGCACCATGTGTAAAAGTTTAAATAAATGTAAATAAATTAATAAATAAGAGTAGGCTAAAGAACAACTACATTAATCAACTAAAGATAAACTTGAACAAAAGCTTAAGGAGGAGCTCCTCGTTAGTATAAAAGGTTGTCCAGGATTATTGATTCTGAAACCCCCTGATGAAGTTCATGTTAAAGAGGATGGCCATTCATTACTTCTCCTCCACATCGCTGCCAGCTCTACCTACCGTATCCAGAGAATTAGCAGCCCTCAGGTCGGAGAGGAAGCCCACTTCGAGCAGGTGAAGCAGAAAGCTCTGGTCCTCAATACCGTACACCCTGTCCAGAAAGAGCACAATGGGGGCCTTGTGGTCTGGACAAAAGCTGGCTGACATGTCCGGCTCTGTCACTGAACCATCTGAGAGAGATCGAGACAAAGAAAGGAAGGCGTGGCGTATTTAGAACAGAGCAATCCACACAGGTGTGAAGCAGTAAAATATCTTGAGAACAGTTCACAGTACATAATGGAAAGTCTTTTCTGATTAGGAGACTCATGTGTATTCATTAAGCAGCGTGCAGCATGTGGATGAGAGTTTTCTGGTGCTAGAGTCACAGCTCGCTGTTTTCACTTTTGGCCTGTTGACAGAGCTTTGTGTGGCAGTGCTCACAGCAGCAAATTTAAAAGGCGAGTCTTGCCACGCTTATGCAGATCAATCAATAGAGTAAGACAGCTCTCTATAGAAATGATCTGGCTTACTCAGAGCTATGGGAGTGTGCAGTAAAGCGTTGTGCTGATTAAAAAGGCATGAGCAGTGAAATGAAATCAATAACCTTCCGCCTTGCACTAAATGTGCAGAGTTTCATAACCATTGTACTTTCTTGTGAGTTAGACATAATGTTGTAGCAGGCAAATGAATAGGATGTGTCCTGATTGGAGGTATAAAGGTGAGTTGCTGTGTGTTATCAGAGTGAACATCCTGACTAGTACCTTTGTTGGTGATGGGCATTTTGAGTGGTATGCTGATAATTCCCACAAGGTCCTCAGTAGGCACCAGAGAGCGCAAAATGGCACGAATACGTAGAGCTTCACCTTTCCCCTTGTTGATGAGCTGAAGCAGGGAGAAGGAAATGAAAATAGGGAAAATCAGAGGAAGTACAGAATTCAAGAAAAACAATAATAATTACAATTTTTTTGCAAACATACATGCATCTCTGGGGCACAACGTCCCAACAGGTCAATGAGCGCAGAGTAAAAGGACATGATGGCATTTCCCATGTGAACAACCTCCTCCTCATCGTCACCATCAGCAGACCTAACAGTGAAAAAGGTAAAAAGTTGGGGAAGAACAGAAACAGAAAAGAGAAAGAACATTTCTTAAAGGGCATCACGGCAAAGATGGAAGGCACAGTTAAAAAAAAATATCAGGGAAAAGGGATGAGCAGCTACTCTTAAAGGGGACCTATTACGCTTTTCCTTATTTTCAGTCATATATATAAATATAATGTTACAATGTTGGATGTTAAATGTGGCCAAAGTATCAAATAATGAGGTAAACGTATGTAGAAGTAATCCCTGTTAGCAAAAAGCACCGACTTCAGACTGCTCTGAAAGCTTCCAACAGTTTTTTCTACTTTTAAACTGAGCTGATGTCAACTCATGACGGATTTCTTTATATGGTCATCTGCTCCAGGCACAGTGCACGAATTTACTGCTTTGTTAACATTATGGTATTTTTCAATTGTTTTGGGGGTAGTCACACAGAGCCATGACTCGAGTCGAGCTGGCACGCTGTGAGTCTTTTTCCATTACACCGCGCAGCAAAGTAAAATAAGTTGTTTACCTGTTGGAGGTGTGCTTGTTGTCTACAGCTCTTCATGAAACATCATCATCACTGTGGGTGTTTCTGCTTGTACTATTCCTCCCTGCATTATTTCTAACTGATCCGCTGAACAAAGAGCTCCAAATATCTCCATATGTCGTTGTGTTGAACTGTTTTTTTTTAATAATAGCACCGCTAACGAAGTAGCACCACTAAAAATCCTTCACAATAAAAGTCAATTGGTATTTAGTCATTTAAAGCAGGAAATGTTGGGTTTGCATTGGCGGTAACTTAACATGATTCTGATATGGCTGCCCCTCAGCAGGCTACGGGAAAGCTGGCCAATCAGAACAGAGTGGGCTCATCTGAAGGGGGGCCTTAAAGAGACAGGAGCTAAGACCGCCTGTTAAGAGACAGAGGCTGAACTTAGGGGCTGCATAAAGGGTCAGTATAAGATAAATACAGAGCTTTTTTGAACTGTGAATCATGCAAAGCTACTCTAGTGGAGTCCTAGAATAAAAATATAGAGCTGGAAACGAGCATAATAGGTTCCTTTTAAGGGTAAGTGCTCAGCATTGATTTGATAAGCTTTGCTTGATCTTCAGGGCTTACACGTCAGAGCTAACTCCCTGGACAGAGCCTGGCAGGTCCAAAGCAGGTGTCTCAGAGATCTTGATGGCTTCCTTCATGGCAGCCAGCAGGCCGTTCCCCCCCTCTCCTCTCAGGGCGGGTCCAAAACACTCTGGACGACGGATGAGCAGCTTGACAACGACGCTAGAGTTCTCCTCTACGCTCTCACCTGGAACACAAATTAAAAAATCATGTGGATGGAAATGGAGTAAATACTCACCAACAGGAAAATACATAAACACACATATAACTCTGACATACACACATACATACGTCACTATTTTATTGAATTTATTGAAATTTATTGAAATTTCTTTGGTACAGGATATAAATCCTCCAGACCAGACTCTACAACTCAAAACAAACAAACCATATAATAAAACAATATTATACACAATATAAATTTTTAAAATAACAATAATCTCACAAATAATCACAAATCAGCTTTATAATTTTCCTTTGTTGACCAGAATTGATTCAATCTATTTTTAAAAGAGGTAACTGAAGGTATCAGCACTACATCCTCTGGAAGCTTGTTTCATGCTTTTACAGCAAAGTAAAGCGAGGTGTGAAGAAGTTTTTTCTCTTTTCAGAGAAACACTTTAGTGGGAAAAATGTTAACTCATACCTATTATTCCAAAAGTGGACGACAGGCTTGGGTGTGATATCAGATGGTAAATGGACTGTACTTGTATAGCGCCTTTCTAGTCTTCCGACCACTCAAGCGCTTTTAACACTACGAGTCAATTAATCCATTCACACACATTCATATGCTGAATGGGTACATGGGCTACCACACAAGGTCCCAACCCGCCCATCAGAGGAAATCTAATCATTCACACACTGATGACACAGCCATCAGGAGCAATTTGGGGTTCAGTATCTTGCCCAAGGACACTTCGACATGCGGACTGGAGGAGCCGGGAATCAAACTGCCAATCTTCCAATTAGTGGACGACCCGCTCTACGCTCTACCCCCCAGAACGAACTTTCAAATTCAAGATGAGATCTCACCAAGGAGTTATATACTGGTAAAAGTGTTTCCTTGCATAAATTTTGAAAAGTTCTTCTGATTATTGCCAGAGAGTTTGCCTTTTAATTTTTTTCTGAAATGTGCGTGTGAAATTCAAGTGAACTATCAACCACTACGCCACTATATATTTTCCTCTTCCACTTGCTGAACCACCAATTCTCCAACTGTATAATTAAAAAACTATGTTATCATTTGATTTCCCAGTGTGTAAATATTTGCATTTTTCTGGATTTAATTTATTGCAGATGGGCTGTGTCAGTGTCCTTGATAAGTATTCTAAATATTTTTGTGTCATCCCCAAAAATATGCATCAGATTGTATCACACTTGGTAAATCATTTATATAAACAACAAAGAGTACAGGGCCCAGGACAGATCTCTGTGGAACTCCAAAGGTCACCGGTTTCCAGCCTGAAGAGGCACCATGTACCACCACCTGCTGTTTCCTATTGTGTAAAAGTCCTGTATCCAGTCTGTAACTATGTCATCTTTGCAATAGGATTTTAATTTTGACTGTAGTCTTTTATGAGAAACTGTATCAAAAGCTTTTTGAAAACCCATATATATGCAATCAACTGACTGTCCTCTATCCAAAGCTGCTGACCACTTATTAAGAACTGTGAGAGGCTGAAGTGTAGTCGATCTTCCAGATATGAATCCATACTCTTATTGCTAAAAAAGTCTGTTTGACATCAGATGGTCAACAATTTATGTCCTGATTAGATTTTCCATTGTCTCACATACTACAGATGTCAGACTAACTGGCCTATAGTTTCCTGCTAATGATTTGTTTCCTCTGATGTGTGCCTCTTTCCATTCACAGGGTAAAATTGATTCTTCTAGCAATTGATTATATAATACTGTTAGAGGTTCAGCAATCACACAAGCCAATTCCTTTAAAATCCTATGAGGTATCGCATCTGGGCCTGGTGATTTATAGATGTTAATATTCTGTAAAAGGAGTTTTGTATCCTCAGTAGTTATTATAAGACGTTCTTTTTGCTGAATATCCAATCTCGGCAATTCAGGTATGTGCTCTTCAGGTTCTTTCACAAATACACTGCTTAAGTATTCTGACAATATTTCTGCCTTTTCAATATCTTTGGCTGTTTTTGGGCAGTTAGTCTTTTTTTGATTGGTATATAAGTCTCCTACTGATGGTTTTTTTGTCCTCTTATTCATATGATTCCAGATAACCTTTGGTTTCTGTTTAGATTGTCTTGCTAAGGCTTTTTTGTATAGCTTTCTTAAATATTGTGTTCTCATTCTCACAAAGTTTCTAACTCTCCGATACTCTTGTTGTACCTCTGGGTTTTTACTTCTTATTGCCTTTCTCTCTTTTGTAATAGGCTACTGTCGATGTGGAAGTTATGTTTTTTTATTCAGATTGGTACAAAATTGTCTTCTACTTCGTTCAACTTAATTAGTCTCCATTTGATGTCAACATCATAATTCCATTATTATTATTATTATTATTATTATTATTATTATTATTGTATCCAATCAAAGATTTCCAATTCCATACGTGCTTCCTCAAAATGTGTCTTGTTGTAATTTTTTCTTATAAGTTCATTTAACAAGTTCACTATCCCTAAGCCTCAGGCAAAACTCCAGATAGCTTTTGCCTTGAGCAACTGAATGAATTTGGTTGAAACTTGGTTGGACCTTTGCTAGCATGCAGTGGAAGAATAAACAGAAAGTGAGAGACAGAGACAGAGACAGAGAGAAAGAGAGCAGGGACGGTAACTGCAGTCATACCGTTGACGAAGACGGCAAACCGCAAGAAGGAGAGGTAACGCTCTCCCTCAATGGGGTTCCAGCCAATGTCTGGATAACCTTTAGCCAGCAGCATCGGACAACTCTGGAGACCACAGCCTGCCAAGTAGGTGACCACCTACAAATGGAACACATACATAACTTCACATATATTGCAGCTCAATATATCAGAATTAATGTATCGCTTCTGGATGATTTCAAACAGTATATGCATGTATAGACCCCCAATATCAATTGTCTTTTTCTCTAAATCAAGCATATAGACAGTACAGTAACTGAAACTCAGAACAAAAGAGAGCAGGGTTAGAGGACTAAGTCTCACCTTGTCCAGATCAGGTTCTTCCAGTGCCAGAGCCAGGCCGTTATTGTCCATCACAGAGGAAGCAGCCACATCTAGAGGAGTTGAGCCCCTCATAGCTGGTGAAGCTACAAGACAAATCACACACTTAGGTTCAACATCTTACTCTCTATTCTATTGTATCTTTTACTGTAAATCTCTTGAGAATCAGCTTGTACCTGTGGTCATATTTCTAAAAGTCTTGTGCTGTATTTCAGTCTGCTGAATATGACTTATTGAGCCTACAACAAACAGCAGGGGGTAGTGTTTTCACTCTTTTTCACTCCAACTGCTGGTAAACATTACATATTAGGCTCCACAGGGTTTATAGGGACCAGTTTGTGTAGCACTATGCATATGCACACATTACATGTAATCACACTTGCTCTTGTAGGATTTCAATTAGTAAAATAAAGTTTTCATTTTGCTTATACTGAGCACAATCATGTAACTTGTGTTCCTGCTTAATGAGCAATGTGTGTTTGTACGTGTATGAATTCATGCATGTGTGTGTGTGTGTGTGTGTATCCAGGGGAGACACTTTCTCGCCCCAGTGGGGTGCTCGCTGAGACTGTGGCATTGCCATCTTCTAACAGAATGGGAGATGAGGCGCTCTCTTTGCTGATAGATTCCCAAAACTGCTGCACACGCTGAGATTCACAAATACACACACGTCTTCTGAGGTGCGATGCTAATATATAAGTGAGCTCAGAGGCGCAGAATAAGTCCTATGATGGCAAAAAGGGTAATTACAGTATATTATCCATATTAATGAGAACACTGGGAGTTTTTAGAATTTGTCTTTCTTACATCCTCAAGCTGGTTTTAAAGGTACAGAACCAGTCAAAGGTTTGGACACACTTTTGCATTCTAGTGAATGGGAAGGTGTGTCCAAACTTTTGACTGGTACTGTATGTTTAACCTTTGTTTCATGGAGAATGACAATCCCCATACTGCATCTTCTTCAAGATCTTCCTCTAGCACGTCCTACTGTCTGAACATTTTGGTTGATTCCTGATTAAGTCGTGTGGTCTTCATCCAGTAAAATAATGTGGTGGCTCGGCATCAGTAGTCATTGGGCTAATCTGCAAGTAGCATGTTGGATAATAGTAAGAGTAGCAGCTAAACAGAGGCACTGTGAGCTGTACCCACCGAGGCCCACGCTGCTATTCTCTAGCAGGTAGCTAAGATGGTCAAACATGGCTTTCTGGTTCTGGCGGCTGATCCGGCAGAAGTAGCACAGGAAGCGACAACAGCTGGCAACCATCTTGGGGAAGGCAATTTCCTGTGGGGTGACACATTGAGAATAGGCAGGGTCAAAGATTCACTCTGGTTGTAATTTAAAACAAGAGAATTGTAGTAAAATCGCAAATCAAGTTTGCTGCAAAGTACAAGTTGTATAACGTGTTTTTTTGCCAAGAGTAGACATCATGTTTCATACTATCTTTATGTCGAGACATTGTTAATAAATTGTCACTCAAAAAAAGAGTTAATACCAAATGGTTTTGGAGAGGTTGCTTCTTTCAGGGATACTGAGTTTATTGTAATGACTTCCACCAAGCTTGTTAGTAAAAAAATGTCCCTGCATGTCATCGTTCCTAATTAACGTCCAAAAGGCCTGACATCTTCACATGCTGCCAGCTAGCCACATTCTGCCCTTTCTGCACTCCCTCCCAGACTTTGACGCTGTCAGCCTGAGGAGAAAGCCCACCTACTGGGACCATGTCTTTATTAATGTGCACTCACCCTGCGACTATATTCCATACACAAATGATAACATGCAACACTGAATTAAAACACAAACTTTCTACGTGAGTGACATCATTTCTGTCGAGGTGGTGCAGTTAACTCTGTGGGTGCCTCTTTAACAGCTTTAGCAAGCAGAGGGAAATATAAAAGTAGAAGATGTTAAACCTGGGATTTGTCTCCGCCGAGCACATTGACCATGACCTCCATGACAGTCTCATGCATGCCCAGTATTCTCATTAGGTTGGGGTGCTGGTAGAACACCTTGTTGTTCATGATGTCACTAGATAGAAAAAAGACCAGACATGAAATGACTTATCCAGTTTAACATTTAACCCAAGCATAGCTTCACTGAGGCAGCCACAACCTACCCAAGTCCATCAATCATGAGCTTCTCCTCCTCCTTCCCCATACGAACGGACAACAGAGATCTAATCTGACCAAGAGAGGCTAAGAGGTTGATGGTGTCCTGAACCGAGGCAGCACTGATGGTGTAAGTCTTCCTCATGGCCCGGAGCAGCTCTCCAATGCTGTCATACTGTCTCCTCAGCAGGCTGAACATCTTGCGGACCAGTTCTGGGTCCTGGATGTGACACTCCTGGGCCCAGCTGACCATGGTCTGGGAGATCAACTCCTTCAGATTGGCTGCAAAGAAAGTTGGGTGAACATGACTGATATTTTTTGTTTGATAAGATGTTATCAAATATATAAAACATTTTCTTTTTGTTAAAGTAATTTTTCCATTACAGTTTCTATATTTGGTTGGGGCGAAAAATCCATATTTCATCCTACCAACTGAACAATTAGAAACTTACCTGACTTGAACTGTTGTACCTTTTGTGTTAATGAACATTTAACCAGCAAAATCACCTAAATGACTAGAGGCTGACTATTATTGGGTCAGATATGTCTTATAATAGACAAATGTGTTTTCCTTACACAGAGGAACAGTAAGCCAACTGTATGCACCAAGTGTTAACATTATATATTTTGCAATAGCAGTTAACCCTTAAAAGTCATTACTTTTATGGGGTTGACTCCTGACAAATGACAAGTCACTTCAAGTCAAACATCATACTATTCTCAGAGATGAATGAAAATTATATTCTGAAAATAATTAAAACAGCAATAATTGTTTGTTTGTTTTTGGCCATTTGGCACCAGTGGAAAAAGCTGCAAACACAATAATTACATATTATAAGCTTATAAAGTTCTTGTGGTAAATGTGCTAGCAAGCAGTCGCTTATCTACACATCCAGCTGACACAGGACATTAGCATTAATACACCATTAAAGGCTGCAAATCAATCAGTGTGCTCCAGTCTTTTTTTCATCTCAACATGAGCATTAATTTTCAGTCATGTTTCTGGTCACCTGAGGAATGTGTTGCCAATATTCACTCTCCTTTTAGCTCTGTTTTTGTTCTCCACCAATTCCTGAGGGAAATATCTGGCTTTTTACCAGCTAAATGCTCCACTATGTTCACAAGCTATTGCTAACCTTGTCTGTCTGCTGTTTGGTGCTGGGCAGGTAGCATACAGTTGGTTTATCAGAGCTTTTCTTTCTGCTGTCTGCTGTGTGTGGAAACAACACTGATGAGAGTGGTGAGAGTGAACCACAACAGTAAAGTTGCAGGCGTAACAGCAAAACAATGAGCTGAAAGATGATGCTCCGTAGAGCTGAAGGGAACTGTAGAGTCAGGTAATAATTATCTGTGGGTTCATTACTACTAGTGAGACCTTTCAAGTTACACACAGTAATTTGATCCATTGTTTATATGAAAATATTGTGTAGCAATTAGTGCAGCTTTAATATTGCATATTACAGTATCCTCCAACACTATGCTACTTTCTGAGATCTTACCAGCTGTGTGACTATAGAATTACTCATTATGAAGGGATGTATTAGTTAAAACAATACAGACTTTTCTTATTTTCAACAGATCTGCTTTTCAAATGGCAGAGGATGACTAGCTTCAACAGTACTTGGTGCAATCCTTACTGTGTATCATCATTGGCCTTAAAAAAAATAAGTATGAGCATCAAGACATGGTAACCCACCGTAAAGCACATCTCCCTTAAGCACACAGCACACACACACACCCAAACAAAAAGCTCTATTAGAAAATAAAATAAAAAAATCCCTCCACTTGACTGGGTGCTCCCATTTCTACACAGCTCGTACTTGAGCACAACCAAAAAGAGACGCGATTCAAAGGCTGCCTTCTCAAACTAGTTCAGCGATGCAAAAAAGTCCTTGAACACAGAATAAAAAGAGATAGACAGCCCCTTCAAAGTCTTTCACGTGGCTCCAGTTGAGCTAAAAGAACTGCACACATGTACAGTATCAGCCACCTCTACAAGCCACTGCTTCTAAAGGAAGGACAATCAGCTGTGTTTCGGCAATGTCAGTTATTTTCTTCTATTCTGTGGAGAATAAAACACACTTTGAGTGCTCATTCATGAAAAGGCACATTTTCACTGGTGCAGAAGAGAAGTCCTGTTATATAAAGAATAAGGGACGAGGTATTAATAGTTTTGTACAGTACAATATTCTGCTTCTGTGGTTAAATGGAGACATTTGTTTGGACACATATGTGGATTATAGGGTTGGGCACTGAAAACCAGTTCCAAATTAGAACCAAATCCAAGAACCGGGTACCCGTTAAAAAACTTGAATTCTGCTTATTGGTTCCTGAACCCTTTATTATTGCAAACAAAGGCTACATATCTGCGTGACATCCAGTCCTAGTGGGTTACCCTTAAGGCTTCATTAAAGCTGGATCAAAAGGTTGTGTGGGTGTATTTGTTTGTCTGTTCTTGGTATATAAATACACAAAGAAGAGACAGACATCAATTAAACAATTTAGAACCATAAAAGATGGAGCCATTTACACAGGATTGATTTCCTTGAAAGTATTGCAATTAGGTGATTGTGTTTTTAAGACCCCCCGTTGATTGGATCTGTTGGTTTTCCAAAGAGTATTTGACACCAGGCTGTCAATCAACGCAAGGGTGCGTTTTGTGTGTTTTGTGTGACGGTTTGCGGAGCCAGCAGAATGTCGCAGTCAGCGGTAAGCGATCCTGCCACTGAGAGTTGCGTGGGTGTCAGAGAAAGAGCAGAAGCACCAGCTTGCTCCAAAATGAGAAGCAGCATTTCTCCATCTGAGCCAACATGCTTCACAACACCTGACTCTCATTCTGTCACAGTATCACACACACTCGTTCATTCCCCCTCTGTCTGTCTCGCTCTCGAACACAGTCCTCCAGCACTTTCCCCTCACTACACCCCGACAAACAAATCGGACCTGTCTAGAGTTACACTGATAGAAGCCAGCTGTTTTCATGGTATGAGAGAACACAAACAATCCCTGTGCTTTCTCTCACACACACAGATTTCTTCAAGGCAAGTCATCATGTCTGCACATTAAATGATTCTGGTGGATAAACCATTCATCAGAGGAGAAAAACTACTTCTGCGAACCTTTTGCTTCATCTATATGAAATAATGGCAAAGATGACAGCGCCTTTTGTATCTTCAGGGTTTCACGGAGCAAGATGACGGAGGGAGGAGAAGTTATAGCTGGAGTCACAGCACAGAATTTATCATATCTTCTTCACTCTGGCTTTCATAATATACACAAACAAATGTTGCGTGCACTTTTCACACATACCTACACATAAGATTCATCCATTTCTGAACAAAAAGAAACAAAACAAAAACTATATTAACATTATTAAATATATAATAAAAAAACTAATCAAAACACAAACGGGACTAATTTTTTTCTGTCAGCTTCAGCTGTACTTAATGTTTAGTGCTAATTACCAAACGTTAGCGCGCTAACACAATAAACTAAGGTGATGAACAGGATAGACATCAACACATTAGCATAGTCATCATGAGCATGGCTGTTGCCTCTTCTTTTACATCACGTTTATGGAAGCTCTTGTTGAAGATTAATCACAGCCACTGGCCGCTAGGCCTCAAGACCAATTTCCTGTTTGGTTTGATTGCTGGGATCTGGGAGTGATGGCTGACACCTGGGTTGGTGTGACTGTTCACATATACTGTATAAGTGTATACTGTATATAGGTGGCTGAGCAGTCAGTCTCTCCCTCCTCTCTAGGTTACTTGGTTTGGTTGGACTTTGGTTGATTTAATTTTGTTTTCTTACACCCGTATATGTTCTCACATCCACACACTACACACGTTACTGATGAACTGTTATGTGTGGTCTCCACATTTTCTCCTTCCTTTGAGCCGGGTCGTGACAAAATGGGTGTTCGTCCAATCAGATTTTGGTAGTATTAGTTTTTCTTTGCTACTTTCAGGTGGAGTATCACACATGACAGTAGTGCTTTGTTAGTTTGGGGAGCATTAATCTGATCTATTTTGGGCTCATTGTTTTGAGGTAAACAGCTAGCGCTAAAATGTTAAGTGTGGCATTATTGTGACTGGTGCTCTCCTCTGTGAGATGTAGCAGCAGGTTCTACTAGAGAGTCTGTTGCAGGGTGTTTTTTTTTAGTGTGACGGAGAAAGTGGTTAGAACAATTGGCTCGGGATCACATTCAGGGTTTCTTGGGGGGTCACTGTTTGTATGGAGTTGCCCTCCAGTGCCACTGAGTTACAGTGAATAAGTACCCACCCCAAGTATCTGTCTGAAGACTAGGGATGAGTTTAGTTAGCTAATTAATCTTGCTAGTTAGTTTAGGATGGGGAGACTCCAGTTCTTTTGGCCACTTGTTTTTGTAGAGTTTACCTCAACTTGATTATCTAGGTTGTTAGATTTGGTTGGTGGTTATGGCTTTCATTCAGTCTCCCTCTGATGAGTTGCTGGAGCAATATACCAATGAACAGTTGAAGATTGCTCAGCATTACTCTGTTAAAGTGGAGCCCAAACGTACAAAGGAAAACCTGAAGAGTATCGTAAAAGGCTAACTTGCAAGAATGTGGTGTGCTGATGGATGGGGGAGGTAAGAGTGGTGTAGGTACTTTTATGGCTGGCTTAACATTTGAACAGCAGAAGGAATTGGTGCTTTTGAAGTTAGAACATGAAAAGGAGTTGGAAAAAATACAAAAAGTAGTCCTAGTGAGGCTGCGGTGCTGGCCGATGAATATGTGTTGACACTCAAGCGTATCTTTGGTGAGCGGTATAATAGTAACAAATCCAACAAAGCAGATTCTTTGTCCCCAAGTTGGAACAGCAGCCTAATGTAAAAAGTGATCCAAATGTGTGTAATTATTGCCATCAAGAGGATCATTAGAATGTCCTTTGCTAAAAGAAAAAAGAAAAATATCCCACGTGAAGTTGGCTTGTTTGGCTGCACCTATTCCTAATCCCACAGTTGGTGAAGCAGCAGAACTGGTGGCTCCATTTCAAATGCAGGTTAAGCCAATAGACACCTCTGAGATTGACTTGGTTTATGCTCCATTCATGTCTGACGGCTTTGTAACGCTAATTGAGAGTGACAAGGAAAAAATTCCAGTCGAATTTTGAGGGACTCAGGAGCTTTGCATACTTTTGTGAGGGAGGCAATCCTGCCTTTTTCTTCAGTTCAGACACAGGGAGCTGCGTTCCAGTTAGAGGGATGGGTCTGCAAACCATTTTTGTGCCTGTGCATAAAATGCTTTTGTCCTGTGATTTGGTACAGGGAGACGCGGAGGTTGGTATTTGTCCGGAACTGCCAGTTGAAGGAGTTGACATCATTCTGTGTGTGGCCAGATGATGTAAGACCAGACGGTGTAAAAATACCTGATGTGTCAATACAAACAAAAAAATACATGTGCTTCATCCATAGAACCTCCATAGGTCGCTGAACCAGAGCAGGTGGTTTCTACAGTCTGCGCTCCAGAACTGCAAGGGATCACTGAATCAGAGCAAGCTGTGTCTGCAGTCTGTGCCGTGACTGGTGCAACGACTGCTGCTCTGGCTGATAGTGATGCGGTTTCGAAACAGTTTTGTGAAGTAAAAGAGTTTGCATCTTCCTGTTTCTCATTCAGAGCTGGTGAAAGAACAAAGACACGACCTGTCTCTGAAGGACATGTACAACTTGGTTTTGCCTACATCTCAGGTGGGAAAAGTTAGGTAGGGGTATTTCCCCCAGGATGGCCTCTTGCTTAGGGTGTGGGCTCCTCATGGAGAGGCATTCAGTGGTGATCCTATTGTGCAAACTGTATTGCCTCCAAAATTTAGTCAGTAATTCAGACAGCTCATGATGATATTTTAGGACATATAGGTGTAACATAAGATGTCCTTTGGTAGACTTGCTTATCATTCCTTTTTATTTTAAGTACTTCCTCGGGATCCAAGGTTGCTGGGTCATATTGATTGGGAGAGGAAGGGGAAAGAGGTATTTGGATGTTTGTAGATCATAATGGATTAGAAAATTGTTTTTGAAAATTTATTTTGTTCCAGGGTCTGAGGTGGGACCTCGCTCTTTAGGAGGGGGCGTGTGACGGCCACTAAAAGGAAAGAAAACAGCCCCACTATGAAAGAGACAAATATGGCTTTCAAGCCACGTAACACTTGCAATCAACATATATAATCATTATTGGAAAAAAAAACACTTAGATAAGGGAATTTGCCAGCAGAGATTTAATTCTCTATCATTCCACTCCCTTCTCTCACTTTCTGACGCCTCCAGCTGTTGCTAAAGTAGAAGTGATGCTCCTGAACTGCAGCTGCCACCACAAACCAGTCCTCTAATCAATCAGCACATACACAACACCCTGCAGAGATCACCACCCACAGCAGTCTTTTAAGAAGAAATACACACTCCTCTATTTTCATCCTGCCTTGCTCCTTGGAGATCGGTGCAGTGGTCTTCTGTGCTCCACGTCAGGGTCAAATCGAATCCCGGTGGAGAGATTGCCTTTCAACGTCTGCAGTCAGCAACACATATTTCATCCCAAATTTACCCATCTGCAATTTGGCCACTTCTTGTTGCCAGCATTACTTACTAGAATAGACGTGGGATGGTATGACGATGGCAAGATTTCCAACAGATTCTCAGAAGGGTTTTCAGATGTTGTAAATTTCACATTAGTTATTCCATATCTTGGCAATAAAGGCAGACACACATGTCTTGTTTTACTGCCAGAACGGGGTAATTCTCAGAAAAGGTCATATAAAAGAGGAAAATCGCTGCCATAAACAGAGATAATAAATAAAACTTGAAATATCCAACTGTGAACAGCAGTTTCAAATGACACACTGTGTTCTACATTAAAGGCCATCAGAACAAGGTAGAGTGTATTTTTTTACCAGTTAAGCGATGATGTGCAATCAGCGACTTGATTGGTGGTCAACAATAAAGTGGCTCTTGAGATAGAAAATTAGATACAACTTGTTCTGCATTTATAGTTTTGTGGCACCCCAGTTACTGAGCACAGTGATTGAAATTGTTTTTGTTCTTATGTGTGCTCACACTTGTGCAGTTGTGCTTGCGCATGCACGCGCGCGTGTCTATTGGTTTAATCAGGTGAAGGATTCGGTTTTTATCACCAATTTTTTTCTCTCTCTCTCATCTCTCCTCTCGCGTCTCCCGGAAGATGCTCTTCACTCCGGAGCCTCTCTTCCACCGGCTCTATATTACCATAATGAAATTGAAAAGAAATTGAAATGGAAATGACTCAAACCTGGTGACTCAGTCCACATGACACTGGCAGACAAATAGAAGCAAGACTAAGGGTGCCAGTGCTGTGATACAGAGGCCCTGCTTTTAATTCTAACCCTCCCTCTGAGCCAGAGACACAGACAAAGAGAAAAAGAGGCGAAACGCACCATAAACAACCAGAATGTAGTGGGGAGTAAATGGATAACATGTGCTTTGAGTGCTTGTGCTGTTAAAGGAAGGTAACAAATGTTGTATAACCCATTTATATAAATCCAACAACAACTTCAGGGACACTTTTTTCAAGTTTTGGACATTTGTACTTGGAAGTAAAAGCTTATAAAAATGTATTTTCATTTTAAATTACACAAGCTAAATGTGTAAGTAACACAATTAAGATTTCCTCACATGGTGCCGCTTGCTCCTTCTCTGTGGGTTCCTCCGTTTTATGAGGCTGTCCTGTGATCTTGTTCACCAGGGTGAGGAGGCGACCTTTAATAGATGTATCCTGCTCGTCTTCATCTTCCTCCATAGGGATTCCTACGCAACGCAAACATATAGATAGAATGCTACATACATGGAGCGCAAAGTGTATTAAAGCAATATCTCTGTCAAGCTCGGCCTCCTGTTGGGTTAGACATGTCATGTGTATGATGTGTATTGTGGTGTGTACAGTTTCTCCTACGTCTTGGCAATTTCAAGTCGTCTTTTATTGTTCTCTGTGCGGAGGGTGCCGTGAGAGTTCGGTGCTATTGCGGCAGGGCTGAGACATGCCATTAGATCGGCAGTGCCACAGAGGGTTGGGCAATTCAATTATTTATCAAAACATCAAGATGTCAAAGCAATCTGAGAGGCACTGAACTATAACTCCTCTGCCGAGACACGGAGAGAGATGCAAAGAGGGAAAGAGAAAGCATTTCATGGAATAAGTGCCGGTACAATTCAGCTGTTGTTGACAGCTCAAGAAATAGCAGCTAAAATGCACAATTTCTGTATACGTTTTTTTACCTTTTCCATTTGAAAAGTGTTGAATCTAAACCGATCTTTCTTCTAGTTTTGCCTCATTTTCCGTACACACTGCCAACTCAGGCTGTTTTACCCAAAATGACTGCAATTAATTCTAGAATTGATCACGTTATAAAGTTATTGTATCATATTAAATACAATTATTTTACATAGACATCTCACCACAGTGGAGCTGCAGCTGGTTGTGAAAATCATAGAGTTCCTCCTGGATGTCTGTTGGACATGGACAGTCCTCACCCATACTGAAGGTCAGCAGCATGTTGATCTAAAATATGAATATAAATTAACACATATGCATGTATAAATCTAAATACCTAAATGAAATGGCCTCTTGTGACTGGTCCCTTCTTTAGTCTCTCAACATGATTTGATCTCATTGTAGGATTCACAGAAAGAAAAAAAAAAAACAGCTTAAGTGGCTTATTCTCCCTCGGCCCTCACAGACCGAAGGACACCATGATAAGTCATTAAAGTAGCTGTGAAGCGCTGAACTCCATATCCAGCTGTGACCCTATGGGGATATGTGCGTGTGTGTGTGCATGCAGTTGAGTGTGCACTCTCACTGGAGCAATGACACCACTGACAAGGAGGATGAATTCACCTTGAAGCTTTTTTTTTTAATACACACATACACACCAAAGAGAGTGCTCTGGGGAACATTTGGAGCGAGGACCGGCTGTAATTCACTCTGGGCCATGGAGCCAAAATGAGGGAATTCAACAATACAAAAACCAAAAGAGAATCTGAGAGTGGGGAGAGAAATTGGCCATGTATGTGGAAAATTACAGAAGTTATATAAAATGTCCCACATGAATCATCTAGCTACATGCATCATATGAAGCCGAGAGCCTGAAGGCTTTCTTTGCGGACAGTTATAGATTAGCGTGTACTTTATTATAAGATTTATCACTTCTGACTGCTGCACAGTTCCTGGCATTTACTCTCTGTGGCTGATTTGCACCTTTACGTCACACAGGCATCACTGAGGTCACATGGCAGACATGTGAGTTGTCAGAGTCACATAAATAGAGGTGCGAATTCTTGTGAAAGAAAACAAATGCGCTATAAGTGGGAGAAAAGTGGTGTCACCCCAGTTTGCAGCTGAAGGCTTACAGCGCCTTAAGGCTGACTGTAATCTTGTAGATTTTTCCAGTTGAAAAAGTATCTTTTTATTACACAGAAGAGAGAGTTAAATGCTTTTCATGAGTGTGTAGCAGTGTATCGCCATCCATGTAAGAAGCCACATATGATATATGTGATCTAATATCAATATTAAGTGAAATAATATGGGTCTATTCTCAATGAAAGTCAACTATTTTATGTTTCTGTGCAGATTTGCAGATAAATACTAAACTTACAAATAAACAATGAAGAAAAAATTCAGTTTGCAAACAGGATAAATGTTAATAAATGTCTTTCATTCTGTTCAAAACTAAAACTAGCTTCCATTTCTCAAGGCTGAAAAACGTGCACAAAGCATCATTCACTGTTTTGTGTCGAGTTACTCTGACAGCTGTCCCCAGTCCTGGGTGTGACATAACTGTATATTTTAAAGTATCTTTAATATAGGGATTTTTATGTTTATTGCTTATTTTTTCCCTTTTAATAAATTATAGAACTGTAGTTAATGCAAATGCCTCGTTTTTTTGTTTCATCAGTGTTTCTAGCTACTTTTACATCCTTCTTAGCTACCCTGCAGTGATTATGACCTCGTCTCACCTGTTCTTGAGGAGGTGAGCGGAACTCTTTGGTCTTCTTCGCAGTAACAGCTGCAGACATATTGAGGGCCAGCATCAGCTCATTGTAGCGGAACTTCTGGTTGTACTGCAGCTTGGAGACGAAGCTGTCAGAAAAGGACACGATGGCCTCGATGCGGTGCTTCAGCTCACAGTCGCAGAAATAGTGAAGCAGCTCGCACATCTGGGGAACAGACAAGGGGGAGGAGACATGCGAGTGCACAAGCACAAATACTGTTGCGTCACTATTGCGCACCTTGATAGCAGCTGTTAGGAGCAAGTCTGCAAGGAATACATACAAACAGCCTTATGGCTTCACATTGTCTCACCTATTAAAGAGACATTTTTACTCAAGAGATCATTTGTTCAGTACGAGACAGGGCCATTTCATGTTTGACTGACTTCTGAATGGCTCTATTACAGTGGAGCAGTTATGGAGCATGTGATTGAGAGCACAGCTGTGTTAGTCTTTAGCAGTAGTATAAATTGGTACCTGTAGATGAAGATATTCATTGATTTTACATGTTTTGGCAATTTACCTTCAGTGGTTTTACACATATAAGATGATTCTTGATCTGTTCATGTGTGCGTATTATTACCTGTCGTTTGACAGGCTCAGGCAGCCTCTTCTCCAGAAGTCCTTTTATTGGCTGTTTAGCCTCTTTGGCTGCCTCCTCTTCTCCAGCTTCCACAGCCTTCTCCTCTGCACCTGTTAGTCCTTCCTTGTCTGTGGCACCTGTGGTTCCTTCCTCACGTGTCTCTCTGAACACATTTGGGTCAATGAGCAGTAAGATCTTATGAACGTCCTCACTACCGAGTACACCCATAGTCAGCAAGGTGCTAATGAGCTTCAAGATTGGCACAAACTGGTACTCCACGCCACCTCCTACGGGATCACGGATATGGTGCCCACCACCTTGAACAGCCTCTGTCAACATTAAAATTGATTTCTCCTTCAATGCATCCAGTGGGATTTGAGGACTATACAGATGCTCCCGTTTGATGCTGATGAAACAGGGCGGAGTGAAGTTGAGGCGGGGTTTGAGCGAGGTGCTGAGCCCCACCCCTGGAGGGAGGTGTTTTTTGGAGGCATCAGAAAAGAGGCGGATAGAGCGCGTCTCTGCTGTGACGGGGATGATGAACTCATCTTTCATCATGAGTCGTGCCTCTTTGGCTGTCTCCAGGTGGATGCTGATCAGGACGTTGTAGAAGCCCTCGCGTAACATGCCAGACAGGTACTGGTTGTCGATGGTGTATAAGAGCTGTGATTGGTCCAGGTGGCTGCAGAGGGCATGGGCCACACGGGTGTTGCCCAGAGCGCAGAGTGCACAGTAGAGCTTCAAGGTGTGGTAGTGGAACTTCCTCATGTCCTCCTGCTCAGACAGCTCCATGATGTCGACACACCTTTGAAAAGAAGGGAGAATAATTGCAAATACACTATGTTATTATTTATTTAGAGACCAGACAGATATTATTTGCCACATAGGATAATAAAATAAGTGCAGTAAATTTTGTCACAGAAAACCATTTTGAGTAAATTTAGTTTTGTGTACAACATGTTTCACATTGTTAGCACATTAGGCCATGCCAGCCTGATGTGTCAGGTGTAAGGCTGTAATTAATGATTTGTTTTCACTATTGTATAATCTCTTTAATATTTTTTTAAATAATCAACGCATTGTTTTGACAATTTAATATCAGAAAATAGAAAAAATGCCAAACACAAGTTCCCAGACCCAGCAGTGGTGTCTTCAAATTGCTTAATTTGTCTGACCAACAGTCTTGAATCCAAAATATTCAATTTACAAAGATATAAAACAGAAAAATGCAGTTACTGTTTGACATTTTTACACGATAAATAACAATTCTTCATTAATAATTAAAAATGTTAGTTATTTTTTTTATCAAATTTCTGAGGAAAATGAATGAATATAGTGTATAAGCACATGTCCTGTACCTGTTCTCCTCAGGTATGTGTACAGCCAACATCTGCAGGGGCTCCACACACTGGACCACCCAGCCGTGTCTCTCATTGACCCTTGCCGTTTCCACCTTGAGGAAGATGTTGGGCATGCGGCTCCACAGCACTGCGTTGATGGTCTGGACATCTAGACGCGGTGGACACTGGGGAACTGGGTTCTTATGTTCACTCTTAAAGATGGCTGATGACAGAGGCATGGCATTCTGGAGAGGGAAAACAAACGTGGATGGGCGAGTGATTGAAGGAATATTACAATTTGTCAATGCAAAACAAGCAGTTAAAACTCATTCACCACACTGACGTCCACACAAACTCTGCTGCTTTGGCAGTGAACATTTTGAGCTGTTTGAACAAATGACATTTTTCAGTCACACAGCCTCCTTTTTTCTCCTCTCAGCAAATGACACAATTACCCATCTTGTTACTGAGGCCTGCAGTATCTTTGGTGCAGACATTAGCATGCTAAAATATTAGCCTAGTCACCTAGCTGGAGGGCGTGTAGCTGTGCATTATCCAGCGTAAGGGGCTGCATCTCTGAACAGTAAGGTACTGAGTAAAATGAGCTCGACTGTGGGCAGTAAATCATACATGCAATAAGGCTGTTGCAAAGGAACATTACAGAACAATTCGGGAACTCTACCTTTATTTTTGCCAGCTCGAACTGGAAGAGGTTAGGGCTGGTGGGTCGCACAAACACAGCAGGGAAAAGCTTGGTGTTCGGTTCCACCTGGAGCAGAGAAAAGAGCAGCAAGTTAATACACAGGAAGCTCACATCAAAAGCTTGAGCAGCAGCGATAGAGCATGACTTGTGGAAAGCAGCTTAATGATGCATCATGAAACTCCACTACTTAGTGTATGCATGTGTGTGTGTGTGTGTGTGTGTGTATGTGTGTGTCTGTGGGTGAGTGAGTATGCATGATCATTCAAAAGTGTCAGCTGGCAGGGATGACTCAGCGCTGGGTGAAGCCACAAAGAATTTCAGTGAGGTAGAGCATAAGAAGATTATGCCCCTCGAAAGGTTCTTTGAGATTTAGTTCTCAAAGTACATTTGAACAAGCACATCCTAAGTCTGAAATTCAACAATGCAGACGTCACTGCTCTTTTAGAAAAATACGCAACGACAGAAAATAAGTTTACTCTCAAAGTCGAAATGATAAACTGCAGATGGATTTATAGAAAGTAGAGTGGGTGGACAGTTACACAGGTACTGATTCTAAGCTGACTGATAGGCGGATGAATGGTTAAATCACAAGCAACCTTAAAGGTAACGCTGCATAATCTGCAAATCCTTACAAAGTCTAAAAACACCCTGAAACAGTCACATATCACAACATTATACTCTGGACTTTATTTACTTTATTAAACACAAATGGACTTCTTGTCCTTTACCAGATTTTGCCCGGTCTGTTCCTTTAGTTCGTCTAACATATGCATTCATTACCTGGTAGGATGTTGATATCTCTTTGCCATTGACAGTGAATGTCACTAAGCCGGTGGCCAGGTCTATCAGACAGCCAATCTCCAGGTCCACATTGCTGCGACTCGAGCCATGAGCAGCATTGGTCACGTCGCCACCCCACACCATGTAGCAGTTACTCCTCTTCACGCTATCAGAGTGTAGATATCAGCAATTAATCTTGTCTTGTCATAAAATACAGTAGTAATTAAATATTTTGAGAAGAATATTGTTGCAAAACTTTCCCAGGAAACAGTCTCACCTCTCATGGACCCGTCCTCGCTCGTCACCCAGGGTTACAGTCACTGTTCGGTTCTTGCTGAGGTTGAAGTTGTTGCTATAGTAATGGTAGTCTGGAGTAACCCAGCCAACCCACACAGCGGCAGGGTCCTGGCCAGCGAAGACCCTAACCGAGTGGTAGTACTGCGATGACACACACAAGAGTTAGCTAATACTGTAGGTGTTGCAAAATGTATTCCAAAAAAATGTTTAAAAGATTATTCAATACCGTAGTGATGCTGCTGTAATCCACTCGTCTGCTTTCATCACTGTGCCTCACAGATCTCAGTGGATATCTATCAGAAACCACATTTAACAGGCGTTAATCAAGTACAATACAGCTGATGGATATTAGTACAGTTCTGGTCTTTAGTTTTGATTGACTGAGCTATGACTGAATAAAAACAACATATATAACCACATCACGTTTATTTCAAATAGTCACAGACTAACTGAAACTAAACTTGAAGGATTTGATGACACGATTGTCAATCATTTTACAGTAGATCAGCATATAAACATTATAGGTAAAATTCTAAGGAGCAGCACACAGTTGACTGGAATATGGCTTAAAGGTACCCTGTGGAGGTTTCGACCAGTATTAGTTTTGATGAGCGGCCCATTTTTTTGTATCTCGCACAAGCAGGACACGCACTTTATATACTGTTATATACACTGTTTGACTGAAGACAGAAACCTAGCGATCTGCCAGCAAATGCAGAGCAGACAACAACTGCTAGCCAATGTAAATATGTATGTAAACAAATCAGGTTTCAAAATATTGACTTTGCAGACTTTTTATGAGGAGGGAAATGCACACAACACATGTATTACGCCTCAGGGGTTCACACAATAGGTTTTAATGAAACACTGAATGTAAACTTTGTTTGTTTACCAGAAAACTCCACAGGGTACCTTTAAAGCTGTTGATTTGTTGGGGGTGAGCACCTGTGTTTGACTTTAAGGGACTCCTCTTCATGCACTCCATTCATGTCTACAACAGGACTTGACTTGAAGAAGGAGTGGAACTCTACAGGCATGCTGAGACGACAAAACACCATGTCGGCGTTGCTGTTCTGGGTGCCAAACGTCTTGTGGGTGACTTTGAGACAGGGGGGGCTGTCGATGGTGCCGTCAATCCTGGTAACCTGAAAAGAATCAAGAAAATTCTTTGCATTCATCCAATGACCAACATCTTAATCGCTAACAGTAAGTATTTGACTGTGTTGGTTCGTACTGCGATGTGGTTGTGGTCTTTCGGCACGTTGACAAAGGTAGGGAGACGCTTGCTGAACCACATGGTGAGCTCTCTGTTCATGTTGACAGCGAAGGGTTCAAATCCTTCCTGAAGGCCACACATGGTGTAGTACTTGAAGGTGCTAGCGTCTTTCCCCAGATTCATACGACCCACCTGAGCCAGGCCGAGGCTACACACCGGGATGAACCCTGAAGGAAAGCCAGAGGAAGTTAGGGAGGGAGTGTGAAGAGGAGAACAGCAGAGGGAGGAGAGTATAAAGCCTCTAAGAACACACACAGCAGGAGGGGAGGGAAAATCAATCCAGCTTTTGCAAAAAGGCAATTTACAAGTGTCACATTAAATAAGGGTGATTTCGTTACAGGGAGCCACTTATTTTTCACTTATATCCTCAGCATGGTCATTCTAGGTTAACGCTCCCTGCTCTGCATGTGAAGGCTTAAATTAAAAGATGTGAGGAAGATGTCGAGGCATACGACCACAACTCTTTTTCTATCACCGTATCAGTCTTACACTTCCTGACCTGCTGTAAAGCTATAACGGGCACTGTTACCAAACACATTTACACACACACACACATTTTCTCACCATCCTCAGTTTCAAAGTCGGTAAAACAAAGTTCAGAGCCTTTGGTGGTAATGAGTATCTCTCCATTAAGTGTGAAGATCATAGACTTGTCTTCCATGTTGATCATACAGCCCACCACGTCCCCGGCATGCCAGCACCGCCCAAACAAACGGCTGCCCATGTTCAGACAGTGACCCTGTGTACAGTACAAGCACACAGAAAGAGAGTATAGCATATAGACTACAAGCAATGTCTAACTTATTATATTTTAGTTTCATTTTCAAGCTTTTTATTGAGACAAGTAAAATTTCTCCACGCAATGTAAATGGATATGTAGAGAGTGATTTAGGTTGGACTGACAGCTTACCCTGTATCCATCAAAGACAAAAGCCAGCTCATCTGTGCCAAGCTCCACGTCTGGCTTACATCCAGGCCTAGCCCAGCCCACTCTCATGTCTCCTCCCGTCACGGCGTCAAATTCAAAGTACCATTTCCCGTTCTTCACCGCATACGTCCTCTCTACTCTGAAGAAGCGGACTTTGTCGATGCTGAGCCGCTCAACCACTTGTCCTGCTGGGTGGAAGAGACAGCCACAATGTCAGAGGAGGTGGTGAAGAGAACGTGTAATTAATTTCATCCTGTATAATTTGAAAGGCTATGCATTTTTATAGGCATAGGCTACATCCATAGGTCAAACATACCGCCCTCCTGGTCTGAGGGCTCAATATTGTATCCATAGCCAATCAGAGTGCGGATAGCCTCCCGCAGGCTGTCCCGGTTTGACTTCTTGGTACGCTCATCTAGCAGAGCATAGGGAACCAGGCGGGGGTTACGCTTACTCTTCAGATCCTGCAGGGAACAGAGAGAGAAACTTTTATACACCCTTTCGCAACAAACCCATTTCCCAAGTATTCCTGCTCACCTCACCAATTGTAGGCCGGCTCAAGGGAGCCAGCTCAATCGTACAACTGTTGTGTTTGTTACAACTGTGCTGTCAATCCCGAGAATTGAGAAGTTAATTGGCCATTTATTGCCACCGGGCTACTGCAGCTCACCACATCCTTTATCTTTCCCGTGTCATTTCCCATAGCTGTGCTCCCACTGGGTGTCAGGGCACAACCATGGAAGTGTAATGTTAAGCAGATTTGTATGGCTTAATTTGAAATCTTGTACTGGTTATGCAGATCCAAGGCTGTTTGTTTGGTCTGAAATTAATGCTTTTCCTGCGTATCACTAAAGGGATTCACTGAAAATCCTGTGATATTTTTCCAAAAGAGCTGGTCAGTACGACTCTTGAGAGATAGGGGTGAACATTTGTCTTGCAGTGTTCAGCTAGGTAATTTAAGGTCAGTAAAGTTTAACTGGTAAACTATACTAAGAGTTAAAGTTCAAGTTGAGAGTTAATTAATTGTTAGTTTATATTAATTGATGAATATTAACTTTAATGTGTGTACTTTGCCTTCAAAAGGATTTTGGGATAAATGCCAAAGTGTGAAACTGTCCAAACTAACACGTAATAGGTGTAACCTACACAATGTTCACACTGCTTATACTGGTTAAAATGACAGATCACTAACAAATAGAACATGGCCAGTTTACTCTCACATCATTTAGGTGTGTCATCTACATGGTATATTTGCCCGTTACTCTGAACCTACAGGAGATTTCAGCACTCAACAGCATTCATACAAAAAGCCTCTTTTTTTCCACATTATTAGCAAAATACAGCAAAATAGATCAGCCTTCGCTCACCTAATGTAGGAAGAATGATTACACTGCATTGACAAGTGGAAAAAGGACCACACACTGACATAATGGGAAAAAATAGATAGAGAGTGTGTTATATCCAAATTCATGGCAACAGTACCAAAATACACCTAAAAAGCTAATTAACAAAAATCTCTGCAGCAGTCTGTGTGTTCAGTTTTAACACTTCATTCAACAGATGAGAAGGGACACGCTGTATCCACTGTGTTTATGTACAATATGTTCTACGGCTTGTTGCCCTTTACTGCTGAATATCTTCCTGTGTGTTGAATAATGACATATAGCTAAGAAATGTCAGACTAAACAAACTGTCTGACATGTGCACTGGTAAGGTATAGACTGTATGGAAGGTAAATTTATGAACCATGAAGGAGAAACTGAGCACCTAAAGAAGACAGTATCAAAACTGGAAACAGAAGAAAAACATTCCTCTTTTTTTATATTACAGACAAAGAAGGTCAAAGCTTAGACCTTAAGAAGCATCTTGGAGGTTTTTTTACTGTACCTGCTGTATGCCGTAGGTCCATCCCTGTTTGATGCGGTCCTTGGCCCACACATTGTGTGCATTCTCTGCCAGTTTGTCTACCAGCAGCTCCTGACCTGGAGTCAGTTTTATGTCAGAAAGGTCCAGAGGGGACGGCTTATAACCATTGGACATCATGTAGCTACAGAAAAGAGATAATGGAAAAAATGTATGTTTCTCTCAGTCACAAATGTCTGAATATCTGATGATTGTAGACTGGGTTTACACACCTATTGATTTTCAATTTCATCATTTAATGTAAATAAGCCTAAAGTACTGTATGTTTAAGTTGGTGGTGACATCTTTTTCTCAACTACTGTATCTTTATAATTGTTGGGAAATCATAATCTGTATCTACAGGCAGCTTTCTAACAAAGAAAATGATTTTGTACAGTAAATGTAAACATGCACTCTCACTTCTTTGGGAGTTTTATCTTTTTGAGGGAGTCCTCCGCATTAGGATTGACCTGAACTACACGACAGCCCAACGCCAGCAGCGTCCTGTGGGGAAAAACAACATACAGAGACGGAATGAATGAAGCTTTTCTGCAGATTATGTTTAATTTTAACATTACTTCTGCTTGACAGCACATGTAGATCCAGCAGAGATAATAGATGGGTGAGGGGCATGTCCTAATCTGTCAGAAGAAAAAGGCCAAGGAATACCCAGAGGAATGCACAAGGCGTGAAGTGCTCTTGACAAATTTTCTTCACAACTTGTGAGAGGACAAAGTGACAGTAAAAATGAGTTTGGTGTCACTCAGAAACCCATCACTGTCACCCAGATGTGTCTGCCACTGCCACAGATCAAAATGAATCACGGCAAACCGTAGCGTTCTCCTTTATCATTTAAAGAGCATTTATGTAAAGCACTTGTAATAGGTCTCACTGGGACTGTTAGAAGCAGAAGCAAGTGTTGTGCAGAGCATTGACAAGTGGAAAAAGGACCACACGCTGACAATCAGCAAGACTTGTTTGGTTGTGCAACAATGGAAATGTTATGACCACAAGCATTAATGCATTTATTATTATCTTTAAGGAATGATCTCAATGCACACATTAGAGATTAGTGTATACTATCACACTGAATAATATATACTGTATTTAAGGCTTATATCAAACTCCATTGATGTTTTCATGTTCAGGAAACTGATTTTTTGTCGCTTTCCCACCAGCACGCACTTTCTTCTTCTCTTCAAAATCAATAATATGACTGTGGAGAAAAACCAATCCATAATGCTCAACATACTTTAGAGTTTCTGTTGACATCTGCAGATTGTAGTTCTTTTCCGTTTCTGGCAGCTTGGAGAAATCCACCAGGCATGGATGCTGCCGCTTATTATCATCCCTTATCTATGAGGAAAAAGAACAGTCACAGAAATAACATTTCAACTTCCCTCTGTCGCCTGCAATGTTGCCCCACAGTAACTCTATATGTATGTACATCATGTGGAAAGGTTTACTAAACATATGCATATGAAATACACAGCCTTGTCACTTAATGTCATTGTGGACTAACGAGGGAATGGGAATGTGGTCTAAATACAGGGGTGCTACTGGTTGCAGTGATAAGACGGTCTACTCTAGTGAACATGTTATGAAAGAGGAACAAGGGAGCATGTTTTCTTGGGGGAGATAGAAAGGTGTATGACTGGAATACTAAGTGAGAGGTGTAATGCCTCTCATGAGGCTGCACTTTATGCCAAATAATTCCTTTGGCAATGCTGCTCAGAGGAGGCGGCATGGCAATGGTGGATGTTTACCAAGAAAACATGCAGGGTTGTGTACAGATATGCAGCTGTGTGTGTGGGTCCAATGAACACCAGCCAGCTCTTTTGTGAATAGTACAAGAACTCTACTGGAAATCTCTTCTGTGGCAGTTCTTCCCCGTACAGAATGATATTTGTGGAACAAACTACACCTGAAAAGGGTATTTTATGCAACCAGAGCTAAAAAAAAACAGACATGTTGCTTATTCCCTCTGCATTACCACATCTACTATGAATGCTACTGTAATTAAACACACCAAATGACAACTACACACCACAGAAGGAGCTGCAGCGGAACCACAATCTACACTTACATCTAATAATGTGTGCACCTTGGCTGTCTCTCAACAAGTTTTACCACCACTGACACACTGAGATAAAGAAGACTTGACAACTAAAAGTAAAGATTTCTGGTGTCCCATCTATCTTCATCCTATTAAATATTCCTGCTTAAAAGTACGCATTAGTAATAGAGGGAGGATGCTCGTACATGTATGTTTGTATTATAGACATAAGAGCTGTGTTCCGTACTGTTGTTGTGTTGTCATCTGTTCCTTTAAGGGCAAAACAGGTCACTTTTGTTATTCATTAGCTAATGTACAATAAACCAAGAGTCATCAGTGAGTCTTCAGCAGAAAAAAAAAGGGACCAATTATGAATCTTTTATAAATTGTAGGTATAATCACATATATAACTGAAGATGTAATTATGGAAAATAATAATTTTGTGCATTTTTCAACTAATCATAATCAAAAATACTCCATAATGAAGGCTTTCTACTTCTGTGTTTATTGACGCTATTGATATGAACAAACCTTTAAAGGGCTAATTGGGCAGTTTCAAAAATATGCTTATTCCCGTTCTTGCCGAGAGTTAGATGAGAAGATCAATAACAGCCAGGAGAAGAGCTTAGTTTAACATAAAGACAGGAGACAGGGAAAACAGCTAGCCTGGCTCTCTCAAACATTGTTTGTTTGATCTGTGCACAAATGGAAAGAGGAAACTTCCCAGAGCCTCAGCTGACAGCAATTTTTAATTTTGTACAGAGCTAGGCTAGCTGTTTCCCTCTGCTTCCTGTCTTCATGCTAAGCTAATTGTCTCCTGGCTGTTGCTTTATAATTAACACACAGACATGAGAGTGACATCAATCTTCATTTCTGACTCCCTGCAAGAAAGCAAGACCTCTCAATCAATTTGGGAGTGATTGCAGGTTTCAGTGGTTTGAATTTTGATGGCGGGGTGACACTTGGGTAATTAAATACCCTTTTTTTTTTCTTTCAAAAAAGGAAAAACTAAATGCAGAAAATTTAAATACAGGGTTTCCTCTTGGTTTATTGTTGCGCTGAAATTGCCAAAATATCCTGTTCTGCCCTTGGGTGAAACAATACTTTGTAATTTATGACTTACTGTATACTAAAACACAGACACAATGAATCTTCTACCTACAAACAAACTGGAATGAAGCAGCTAAATGAATGGTATGAAAAGCATCGATCGTGGGAAATGAGAGTGTTCTTTCCACTTACCCTCTTTTTTGGTGTGAACCGCAAATTATAAAAGAGAAAGCAAGATGACGTACAGGCTTTTGTGATGGTTAAATTCTAATACTACTAACGACTAATGCATTTAAAGCTGTTTTGCTTTTAAACTCAAACTTGCTTAGAAAATGTGTAATTGTGATGTTTATTTCTCCAGAAACATGGCAAAATGTATGGATTATGCTTTTTAATCTTTTGATCCAGAGTGATGATCTTGTTGTAAGAGTATTATATAAGTAAAGGAGGAAGAATCTCCATTTTCTGACCTTGCCGTACGACCAGCCCAGCTCAATCTTATTCATGCCCCACAGTTCATGGATGTTTTCAGCCAGCTTGTCCCGAACATTTTCCAAATGAGGTGGCATAACAATCTAAGAAAACAGGCAAAGTATTGGTTTTGAATGAAACTGTGAGAGAACTATTGACAATTTGTCTTGCAACACAATATTTTATTGCTATTGTGTACTAACATTTCTGCACGGGCTCTAACACAAATTCATGTCTTGAAATTAAGCCACTATAACTCTATTTCTGTGAGTTTACCTGGCTGGTTTCCACAGGTGTGGGGATGAAGGAGGCCTGCGACATGAACTGGGTGGTGCCCAGCAAATCTCGGACTCCCTCCGCATCTCTCTTGTACTCTTTCACCGGCTCCACCTTCATCTTCTCTTTCGGCAGCAGAGCCTCGTAACATGGAGCGTAACTTGACGGAGGCAGAAATTTAAAGTCGCCATGTCGACCACCCAACAGGAAACGTACCCTAGGGAGATAAAATGTTGGTCATCTGTTGGCTTATTTGATTAATAGTCAGTGGAGACAATGTCATTATATGAATTCAGTATAAATGAACAAAACTGATAATCACACAGCTAAAATTGACAGAAGCAGCCAGTGAAAGGAAAACCAAACACACAGCTAAAAGCAACTGCTTTTCCTCCTCTTACTCCACTTCAATCATTTCCAGCCTGTGCTCTAACAGCGACAAGTTTAGCTCTGAGAGTGAAAAAACATCTCAGGCCATCATTGTGAAGAGGCTCTCCTGAGGCTGCCCAAAATAGCTACTCAAGTAGTAGTTGTGACGCAACCGAGCCCATTCTGGATGCAGCCCTCAATTATTGAGTAGTGAAGATGTGTGTCTGTCATTTTCTGGCACATTTATCTCCGCAGAGATGTTCACCCTGTTCACTGGGTCAGGTTCATCTAGAAAGCTTTAAGGTGTCAGAACCCGCACAAAAGAGGTCAGAAGAGTGTTAACTCTGAAAATCACAGTACAGTACAGTAAGAGGTGGGTAAAATACAAACTATTTTGGCTAGCTTTGTCTCTCTGCTAAGATAAGCTAATGTGTCCTGTCTGTAGCTTCATATATAAATATGAGAGTGGAGTCGATCTTCTCAACTCAAGAGAGCGAATAAGAATATTACCCAAAATGTCAAACTATTCCTTTAAATCTGTGGCTACAATAGATGGGCAAAATCTTTTTTTTTTATGAGTCACATTGTAACAGAACAATGAGGCTATTAAATGTGACAAAAATTGTGAAAGAGGAGATGTTAAATTGATACCAAAAAGGAGAAAATAATTCATACCTTTTATTCTTACTTTAATCTATATTACATAATCTCTTTCTCTAATATAAGAGAAAGTAACAAAAGTCTAAGATGTCAAAGAAGATTATTAAACTCGGGGTTTACAGCATTGTTTTAACATCTCTGAGGAAAATTGTCCTCCCAGACTCCTTTATGATGCAAAATCTGCTGAATCACATGCAACTCTTAATTCCCTTTCCACTGCGTATACGCTATCTGGAATGGCAATACTTTTTGAGAATTCATATTTATCAAGCAATAAGGATTGAATTAACTTTCTGATGGCTTACATGACCAAATAAAATTAGTCTCCTGGGTTCTCTGGGCTTCAAAGAGTGAAAGCTGTAATGCAAAAGGCTGCTTTTCTCTACAAAGTCAAAGTCAATCATGGAATCATGGAAAAACTGCTGGAGCTTGAAATTCCATTTTAAAGTCTTGTCAATCACACTATCTGTGGTCACCATGGCAACAGCGGGGAATATGAAGCCAGCCTATTTTACCTGTTTCCAATCTCAAGGTCTTGAGGATTAATGCGTTTGGACCAGAATGAGTAGGTGGATTAGATGGATTTCATGCAAGCAGTGTTTGTGTGAGTTAGGTTTAAAGCACATACTGTATATATATATTTCTTTTGACTGGCGCTTGTCTGTCTGTGCTTGTGTGCGTCGCTTATTCATCATCGAGGAATTTTAGAGAGCCCGAGTCTGCCTCAGACAACACACAGAAAAAAAACAAATACTCACTTGACCCCTGCAGAGAAGCTGACGACAGGGAAAAAGAGCCCGTCTGTGTTGAAATTTTCAAACATGCCCTGAACGGGCTGTCCGTTGATCCTGAAAGAGATGCTGGGAGCTCCCAGGTCCAGACAACAGCTCACCACATCCTCTGAGGTCAGGATGTGCTGGTTCATGGACGCAACCGCCCGCGGGATACGACCTGTTCAGGACACACACATGCACACAATTATGTGAAATACGAGCCAGTGAGTGATGCTGGCATAGATCACGTCTCTCTCACAGACACAAAGACATACACACAGGACACAAATTTGTACTCACAAATACACACAGTTACACACTCTGGGCAGGGAGATCATCCCTGCAGGGTGCTGATTCTGTCTAGACACAACCTGGCTGTAGCCCAGAGTTACTGCTCATGTTTCATACATCAGCTTATTATGATTTGAGTTACACACGCACACACAAACGCTTTTCCTTCAAACACTGACCTGACCAGAGGTGGAGTCCATCAAAACCGTAGGAGTAGAGATCATCTCCGACGCCGTTGCCCCCCCAGCCCTCTCCTCCCCCAGGGTAGGGAGCATAGCCTTTAGTGTTGGCCCAGCCCACCCTCAGGTGGGAGGGCTCGCTGGTCACAAAGTGGTCCACCTGGTCAATCATCAGCTCATAGTACCACTTCTTATACTGAGCTGAGCCCTCGCTCACCCCGAGGAAGATGTTCGGTCTCATACTGACAATGTAAAGTAAAGTAAAACATGAAATAATTAAATGTCCCACAGTGCAGGTAGAATATTTATATTTATTTATAAATATAAATAAATTAATATTTATATCAGATATTCTTCAGTTGTAATGTGTTTTTTTTTCTTCTTTTTTTCTCTAATTAAAAAGTCTGCCCTTAGGACAAGATAATTCAATTTGTTTCCAATTCATTTGGCTCCTAAAAATGTGTTGATACCTTGAAACGAGGCAGAGCAAAGCAGATCACTTCACTACTGGTCAGATTGGTGAGATTAAATCTGAGTTAAAATTATATCGCCCTAACTGGCATGTTTCTTTTCACTGCATAGAGACTAAATGTTTGAGGATCTTAAGAGATAACAGGACATTTCACATGGGCTAAGGCCCAATGTGATCAGTGTACAGTGTCTGTCGTTACAGTCACTTCATGGTTGAGTGTACATTATCCATGTTCCGATTAGTGGACCATGTTGTTAAAAAAACACAAATACACTCAACGTGTAGCATTAGTTAGTTAGTAGATGTGTAGCTTGTAAACGCAATTACATGGACCAAAGATTTGGATGCTGAATATACACTAACCCACAATGGAATGAGCTCTGGAGCCGGTTATACCAGCTGTTCGTAATTTCAGTTTAGCCTAGATGTAACTTGAGTGTTTACTAAGTGGAGATTTACACATCATTTAAAATAGGTTGCACCACACAAACTAGCTCTCACATAGAGATTAGTAGTTACTAAATATTTACTCTCAGTAACTGGGAACAACTGTATGTAGCTAGATAACTAAAAAAATCACAAAGCTAACGTTAGCTTGCTAATACACCTCGTTTAGTAAAAAAAAAAAGTAAAATAGGTAAGTAAAGTAAAAAGAATAAAATAGGCTAAACACATCTAGCCTGACACTGTGCTGTTAAATAATGTAAAAGTGGGGCTATTTCATTAAAAATAACACATTATGACAAAACGTTAAGTCAAGTTAGGCTAAATGACCAAATAACGTTGGTTAATCAGATCCCAATAATTGTAAACTACATACTACTCTGAAACACACATATTTCTTCAAGCATATACAAATAAAACAGCGTAATACCTTCATTACATATGAGAAATATATATTTGATATATGACTTGGCAGTTGTGCAGGCAGTTACAGCTTATATTCTTTAGTGACTTCCTTCTGTTTATATTGCTGATTGCTTTGATTGGACAAGTCTTTAGTAAGTAAGATATTCCTTTATTTTTAATGGTGCAAACTAATTTAAAAAATAACGAGGCTAGCTGTTGAACCTTGGAAAGACTTGGTAACATTGTTTTTTCCTCGTGTAAGATTAACTTACTTCCATACTTAAACCATTTGATTTGTAAATGTAATTTTGAAATGAAAATAAATAACTAAAATCTAAAATTGTATCAAAGAAGCATGATGTTGAAAGGAGATGGTGTATGGATGGTTTTCTAACCTTTGGACATCATTGACCAGCTGGGTTTGCAGCAGCAGATCTCTCTTGGGCAGCAAATGATCACAGATAAGGTTCTGATTGGTTCGCACAGCTACGCCATTACACACACACAGCGAGCAGAGCACGTCCAGAATCTAAAGAGAGAAGCAGAGGCACCGGGGGGGAACATAAGCAACAATATCAAGAGGAAGAGTATAACAGCTCCCCAACAACTGATATTAATCCCTGGATATGAATCCATACCTTTCTAAAAAATTACTAATTATTTTTGTCCCTAAACACTGACCAGGTTGCTGCTTTAGGGACAGCTTCTTTCAAAGCAACCACTGCATAATTATTCAGAGATGCTTTTGGGGGGCAAAAACATGTCCAATAATATTCCTTTGATGTTAGCTTAACAAAGCCATAGAATTAAATGGGCCGGGGAGCTCAGCCAAGGGTGACAACCCAGAGCACCTACGCTTTATCATTGGCCCTTTTCTCCTGCTTCCATAGCTAAATGATACATTCAGGCTGATTTATGACCCAGACCAGCTGACTGCCTGCTCCCCATCTCAATTCACTGTTAAAAAGATTGATTCATGATGGGGACGCACAGCAACCAAACCCCCAGGAACCTTCTGTCAAAGATGGAACTTTGTATGCTGGTAGAAGGTGTTAAGGCATAATGAATTAGTAGCTAAAGAGAAGAAGAGGTGACAAAGAGTCCCAGAGGGAACTGTTATGGAAATGGATTTGCATCCAGTGAACCATTTTCGAGAGCTTAATGAGGAAAGAACTGAAGATGACTGGGTGCAAGGTAAACAAGCTGTGTGCACTTCCAGTGGTTGTTATGTGCTTTCTTGCTTGACAAAAACATTCTGACAACATCCAAGCGACTAAAGAAATAGTTCAACAAAATGCGCTTATTCGCTGTCTTGCCGAGTTTATTGAAAAGATTGATACCACTCACATGTCTTTAGGTAGCTGGAGCCAGCAACCATTAGCTTAGCTTAGTAAAAACACTGGAAAAAGGAGTAGCCTAGCTAAGCTAAGCTAACCAGCTGCTGGCTCTGGCTACATACATATGTACTGTACAGACATAATCTTCTCATCTAACTCTCAGCAACAAAGCGGATAAATGTTCCCCAAAATGTCCTCCTTTAAGTATATATTCTGTTGTTTTATTAGAAATTTCCACCATATTCTCTTTGCTACTGAAAAGAGCTGCAAGCAATGTGTGTGTAGCCTGAAAGTGAAAAACTCACTGTACTGTATTTGCAGTACTGTGTGAGACATCAAACCTATGTTTACCTTTTTTTTTTTCAATTTGGGTTCATTGTACCACATTCTCCTTGTACCCCAAAGGTCAGACCTGGTGTGCTGCTCACCTTGTGATTGCGTCCGTGCTTGTAGAGCAGTGATATGATGGACTTGATGTGTCCTCTCTGGATGATGTTGAGGGCCTCAGGGCTCTCAATTAGAATGCAGTGGAGAACTTCCAGGATGCCTGCATAGCCGCAAATTCATCAATTAGTTAACACCCGCAGAGGAGAAAGACACACCAGAGGACACTCCTCAAAGAGACATAGTACATTTTGCTCAAACGGGAACACTCTGGTGCATCCTTTACACTTACAACGTAAAAGTACTATATAAGCAGTGTCATCTTTTTACATCCTTTGAGACTCATGTCCCTGTTGAGGAGTGCTGGATTGCCATCAAAGGGACTTGATAGTTTTGTGATGTATCTTTGACAGAGAAAAATGCAAGGTATTTCACAATGCTGTTTCACAGGAAGCTCAGGATGTGTGAGAATAATAATGAGCGTACCTGAAGAAGACTCCAGTCTCTCCAGCTTGCTAACCAGCCAGTCTAAGTTGTTGGAGAACTGGGTGCAGTTGTTCCTGTTTCCTCTAATTAAGGCCGCTGCGGGGCACAAGAAAAGTGTGCGTGAGTCAAATCTTATCAGAAAGAAGAACTTTTTTCTTTGCAAAGTAGTCTGATGGATCCCTTTCAGTGCACTGCCAAACTTCACTCCTTATACAACAGCAAAACAATGTCACCCAAAGGTGGACACCTTAAATGCACGCCCGAAGCCAAAGAAGGAAGAGGTGCTGCTTTGGCACTCTTATACATATTAATTTGGAAGACACCTAAGATAGAGGGAGGGAACAACACAAGGAGAGAAAAGACATAAACACAAGCGAGCACAAATACACACCCGCATATGCCCTAGCAAAGAAAGACAGGGTCACCCAACGTAGACAGACAAGGAAGAAAGGAGGGAGGCATCCCAAATCCACTTAGCGCTGCGCCGGAGCAGGTGTGTGGAGGAGGGAACAGGGGGAAGAAAGAGACGTGGCTGGAACACTAATACAAGCCAGGAGGTGAAATCAGTGTAAATAAGAGTGTGAAGGACACACTTGGAAGGCAGAGGGGCTTCAACGTGGCAGGATGGAAGATAAACTTATCATAAAGGCTATTCTAGGCACATTCTCTCCTTAAGAACAGGACATATTCAAGGGAATCATGCCTGCTTACAATTTTATGCTCAGAGATGTATTTTCATGTCTCAGTTGATGAAAAAAATGTTCCAGCCAAACATTGTATTCATCAGGTAGAAGACAGCAGACAGCGAGGGAGAGCAAAAACATATATATATATATATATATTTATATATATATATATCTTTCCCTGCCAGGTCACTTTAGTAAGGAACGTCTATATTTGACAGAGCATATGGTAGTAGTGCATGAGGTTAAAGTGATTTTTTTTTTTGGAAAGGCAGAGCTGATGACATTGGGATATGGAAACATAAAGAGCAAGAAGAACAACAGCATAAAGAGTGATGAGAGTTGACATTCAGGCTGCTTCAATGTTTAAAACCATCTGGCCAATAGGGGACACCCCAAATTGTGTGTGTATGACAACTGATCTTGTTGGCTTGATGCCCTGGAAGCACATCACATAAACGGGAAAGCTTCTTTGTATGCAGTGGGCCACATGCCACCGATTCTTTTCTCCAACAATGTGAGTATATGGGTGAGTATTACAGATGGGGCTATTCACAGTGTGTGTGCGCGTTTAATACGTGTCTGTGTGTGTATATGTTGGGCCATGTGGTTTCTGGCAACCTCAGAATTCAGTCCTCAAGTCTGAAGTGTCAGTAAATGGCTGGTTAAATACCAGGTCAGCACAGCTCCTCATCATAACTGAACCAACACACTTTGGGAGGTACTTTATCCTCAAACGACTTCCATCTCTGAGATTGATTACAGTAGAGAATCATTTAGTGTGTGTTTGCCCGTACGTATGTGTGTGCGTGGTAGGCGAGCTTCTTACCCAGCAGCTCATACAGCAGGTTGAGAATGTCTTTCCAGGCTGCTCCGGCCTCTGACCCGGCACACTCCCCAAAATGGGCCACACTGTTGTAAACGTTCAGACGGTCGATGCAGTTGGACACCAGAGTCAGCATGCCCTAAGAAATGCACAGTGACCCAACTCATTAACATCATAATAAACAAACGAAAATAAAATAAATATAAAACTGACACATTTTACGCATCATTCCCAAATTGCAGGTATTAATAACAAGCTCTCATTAGTGCGAGAGCTTAATTTTTCCTCGTCTGCAGTCTTCAATTAGTTGACCATCATGGCTCTCTCCTGTCCCATTTGGTGGTCGTGTCATGATGATTTATTCTACAGTGAAATATCTATAGTGATCAGATATGCTAAATGGAGGGCGTAAAAGACAAAATTGAAATTGCTGATGATTTATAATGCCAAAAAAAATCATGAGTCAGCTGTCTACAGTGACAAATTGACCATCTAAATGTAATTTATTAGGGGTGGGACAGAGGTGTGCTATTCTGGTGTATTATTATGGAAAAACAGGTAAATAAGGAGAAAGATGAACTGATGAAATGTGTATATTTTGCAAATATTAAAAGTCCCATATTGTATGATAACTGCACAGATATTCCAATAAATATTTATTAATGTTGGCTTGAGGATATGGTGACACGTTCATTTTGTTGTTGTAGCCTGTTAGAGTTAAGGGGAGTTTAGATGGTTGACATCATAGGTCCCCCTCAGTGAGGCAGCTGACATTTTGTAATTGATGAAAGCAATTTAGGTCCTAGAGGCTTAGCAAGAAAGCTTCAGTGCATTCGTGCCAGCCTCGGGAAAACTTATAACACCGAAACTGCTGACACTTTCAAATGCAGTGCCTCCAAATACAAGATGGCATTGAAACACACCACAAAGAATCAATTGCTTTAGCCTTTTGTTTCTGCAAGTTTGCCACTGCTTTCGGCTCACTCTTATGTGCAGCCGCTTACCAGAACTGCCTCAATCACAAGTCAAACTATTTTGCCGCACAGCAGAACAACTGCTTGGTATTATTAACTGACATTTCATGGACTGTGAGTTTGCCCTCCTTGATAGTGAGACTCACTTCCTGTTTGAATAGATTCTGCCTATTCTTGAGTGACCGTAGCTTGATCTGCCTCTCTTCGTGCTCCAGCTCGGCGTCAGGGAGCTGGAAATAGGTGATGAGGTCATTGAGGGTTTGGAGCACCTCCTCGACGGGCAGGGAGACCAGTGCCCTATTCTTAACACCCAAACAATCCAGGTCTCTGGGAGAAGGAGACAGAGAGAGAACAGAAACATCAACACAGACAAACTGGGAGGCAGGAGCGATTAAAAAAAAAACTTCTTTCGGAGATGACAGCAGTCCCCACTAATTTTCTTGATCATATATAGCTTTCAAAATACTACCATTCATCACAAATTACCACTATGACACAACATAGTGAACCTTTGATACAGACACTCTGACTGGGAGGCTGAAGAGACTTGAGAGGCATTGATCACAATGTTTAGCCCATAGGTTCATCCATGCTGAAATGCTGATTTCCGCTGGCCTACTAAAAATAGCTCCTGTCGAACGCGTGGGGAGGGGTGTGGGGAGATGTATGTGTCACAGCCGCGGGGGAGGCTGACAAACTCTCACATGTTCCCAGCATGAGTGGCCCCGAACCCGACCCAGGGGACAGCGGGCCGTTTGATAACAAATAAGGATAGTGGAAGCATCCATTTACGTGCTCCAGGGCTTCTTTTCCTCATAGCTGGCCGTGCGTAGCCGTGACGCTGCTGCCATTTCGGAAACGCATGACTGGACCACTGAGTGAGCTGTCTGGGGCTTTGGCACCCCACTCAGTCAAAACTCACAGCTTAACTCTCCACTGGGTACGTTCGCAATCTGGAGGGACGTTACATCACATCTAAGTGGACTGTGTGAGAGTCTGCGGGGCTTTGAGATGTCTGGTTTTCAGGCTTCATCTGTAATTTAGTGATATGGTGCAGTTGGGGACTCTTTGCTTTATCATCTCTAGAAAATGATCCTCAACCATCCTCAGTGTGATGCTTATGTAACTTGTACCAGTGACAGAACATTTTGCCTATTACCCTAATAAAGTGGCGAAACTGGGCAGTACAATAATTTGGTTTAATTGGGCAATTTGTGCGATCACGTCACCGTGTGCACCAGTGAGGAACAGCGGTGTTTTTTGCCGTGTTTAGCCTACCTGATGAATCGTTTAAAGAGTAGCGTGGTGTTGCGGATGATGCGTGCCGCTCGGGACTCCTCATGTTGACAGCGCTGCAGGGTCAACCCGTCATCCATGTGACCTTCAGAATGTAGGCATGCCTTGAGAGGGCATGAGAGGAAGAGAAAGAGTATGAGACACCGCTGTGAGACAATATAGGAAAAGAACCAAAAAAGGAAGAGGAAGCTATTTAATGGAGAGAAAGTCTCCAGCCGTCCTCAGGCAGACTGAGCCACAATGTCTGGAACACAGGTGCTGACACTACAGGCTATCTGGCTGTGTTTACATGGAGGACACATTGTCACGCACATTATCACATGCACGCCCCTATCACTTCTGTCACAGTAGCTAAGGGACAAGGTTTATATTTAGTTGAGGCAGAGACACAAACTAATGGACAATCATCTCAACTCAATCATTTCATTTCCCTGAAAATAATTATCCTCCCCGAGGAATCTCATTCATTTATTCATTTTGTTTGTTGTTGTATATGCTTTGCATTCTAAGTTGAAGATCACTCACTCGTCTCTTGAGGGGACCCAGACGGGCAGATTTGACATCAGGTGCCTGGTAGGAGAGCCAGAGTCCCGTGGCCACGTGCATGACGAAGCAGAGCGAATCCCCGTATTTAATCTCCGCCACTCCCATGCCCTCGATGTCCCGCTTGGGGCTCTGCTCCAGCTTCTCCTACACAGGGGAGGAGAAAATGAACATGTCAAAGCTGTGAAACGCATGAGCACGCTAGCAAAAAAAAAAAAAAAAACCCAAACATGTGCACATACAGACATACTGGATGCAGATTTATTCTTAATCAAACCACCGACCAAATGTCAGCTGCATCTGCTGCTTAATGCTCTATCCAGGACTGAGAGGGAGGATTGTAATTGTTTTGCTATTAGAATCAGATATAACTGCAACCCATAATTGACATGAAGAGTCCAGTGATAAATGACTTGACTTGTATTCTATAGTACATGTTTTAAATCCACATTGGAAGGGTCACTAATTGGCTCACAATCACTGACCATATCTAAAACTCCATTACACAGAGTGGAGCTAAAATGTCGTTTCAGTCACAGTCGACAAGTTCAGCTAAATTAACCTCTTTGGCGTAGCTATTGCCGGTGCAATAATTCTTGTAATTTTCATTGTCCTTGAAAAAAATGACGATTTTCCAGTCCAAGGATAGTGGGTGGTTAATTTGTAAAGGTTTAGAGGTGATCCTTTGTAACTCCCTCTCTGTGGCGTTTAATGAGGAAGTGTGTGGTTAATCCCATGTGACACAGGTCACCTTGAGGAACAGCAAGGAGTCCAAGTCTCGTATGTGTGTGCCCTTGCCTTAGAAGCTCTGAAGCAGAAGGCGGTGGCGATGGTGTCGGACCTCTCCCGGTCCTGCAGCACCAACCCCCTGTCCTCGGTCAGGGCCAGGTAGTGACCGGTGGTCAGGTGCCGCAATCGGAAGGGCTGGCCCCAGCGGATGTGGCTCCCACTCCAACTGTCAAGGTCACCATGGATACACACACACACCCACACATTAAAATGCACACATTAAAAAAAAAGGATCAAAACTTGACGTTTGTAAGCCCTGGATGCCTAATATACACTAATTAGTTGATCTAAACATTGCTGCCAGCTGTTAATTATCCAGCGTGCCATTGCAGCAGCGTAGAATAATTAGCAAATAGCTGAAAACATTTAACTAATTATGCACTTTGTTTCTATTCAGAAAACTAAACAGGGTCAAAATATGGTCGATGTGACAAACATCACATTTGACACAAGACGTGAAGTGGAACAGGAAAGATGCATCCCTGTGAGGTTGTAACATAGCCAGGTCAAAGAAAATGAGATGGTGGCAGAAGGAAAGAGGGGGAGGGAGGGAGGGAGGGAGGGAGATAGAGGAATGAAGAGACAGAGAGGCCATAGTGCAGCTTTAAATCATAGGCAGGGAGAGGGAGGTAAGGACAAATGGTTCCTGAGAGTAAAAAAAAAAATAGAAGAAGAAACAGCAGGCAGAGAGACGAGACGCAGACAAGATGGGAGAAAAAAAACAATGGAAGAAAATGGCAAAAATGAAAAAAAGAATCTAGCAGACACTGAGAAACAGGAAGGAAGGCAATAGATAACAGATCACGCAAGTCACAACCCACCTGATTCGGAGCGGCTCCATCCTCCACAAGGACCGGGCCTTGGCGCCAGCTTTACCCGTCTCATAGTTGACTATCCTGGGGATGCCAGAGAAGCATGAGTGGGTGGTCTGCCTGTGGATGCTTTAAATGTCTAGCCACCACTGATACTGTCAAGGTCATTCTTTCTGGCTCAGAAGAATAGTATCTCTTTACTCTCATTTGTCACTGATATTCACTGGGCGGATGTTCATCTCAGACACATAAACACATAAACACTGAAGCATGGGCTGTATTTACTCTGCTGACAGCAGCCTCACATCCTTCAAACGGAGACATGTGCACCCTGATAACCCACAGCTACACTGTCTATCAGTGATATGGGTGACTGGGTCCAAAGATAAAAGAAATCGCTCATCAACCCCCTGGTGACAGCTTGGAGTGTGTTTGATCTGCCCCAGAAAAATGTAAGACCTCTAAAAAGTATGCTCCTTTTGTTGAATTTCAAGGACAACACTAGGAGAAAGCTGGAAATTACTATCTAATCCTGCCCCCATATTTGCCATGCTGGGTTCTAAAAATAGACACAGTGTGTGTGCAATACGTGTGTATGTACGTGTGTATGCGTGAGGAAGACACATCTCCTGGCACCTGGCTGAGTGATCATGGGCCTTGCCCGCTGTTTTGACCCACTTCTGGTCCAGTGTGCCATTTTTCTGTGGCCTACCTCATCTGTGTTGGCACCAAGCAGCTATACTGTAGATAAAAATAACACGGCAGCCATTTTTGCTCCCATGATAGCCGAGTGTCACGCTGGTCAGGGGCCTTTTTATGGAGGTGGGAGTTGATCATTGGTAAATCACAGGTCAGTTAGCGTCTCATGTGCTACGTACAGTAACTGGTTTGCCATCAGTAAGTGTGACCCGAATGCTGCAGTGTAATCTAGGTTATTCAACGCTTGTGCCATGTTTCGCACCTCTGCTGCTCTTCACTCTGGTCTGATCCTGGGATGGTCACTACTTCGTCATGTCCGTGGAACAGCCGCATCACATGACCACCTAACAGGTAGCCTATTGAAGGAGGCAGAACAGAATTACACTTTTACATAGAAAGTTTAAAAAAACAGTTAAATGAGATGCTATTTATCATACAAATGAAACATTCGTTCATTTAATTCTGAAACACAGAGAAGTGCTGTGAATGTTTGGGGGCCGTTCCTAATTAGTGAAAACTTGAACCCAGCTTGAGATATATTTAGTTATTCGCATTCATCCGACAGCCTACACCATCTTCCTTTTTTCAAGTGTGTATGTTTTCTTTCTTTCTTATGTTTGAGTCAAGATTGTGGGGGAAGAAAATGTGAAGAAACAGTGGAGGCAGGGGTTTTATGTAAAGTCTTTACCTTCCTCTATGTTGCTGCCAGAGCAGATGGGATGGACGTTCCACAGTGTCTGCATGAAGGAGGCGTCCACCTGGATGTTGCCATTGGAAATGGATAAGTGCTGTGGGACACAAGGAAACATTACATGCTTGTAATGTTTACTTACATTACGTGCATCCATTGAACTTTTTAAAGATTGTCAGTAACCAAAGGCAGAAGAATTAAAATGTGTCTAAGAAAAGATTGACAGAATAATAAAATACCTCAGCATGAACCCGTCAAAAAGAGACTATATAAAACATCTTTGTCAGATGAATCTCTAGGCAATCACCTACCAGCAAACAAATGTTGACTCTTTGGATAGATCTGCACTGGATTTATGATACAAAAAAATTGAAAACTGAAAACCCAAAATGAAAGGATATTGACTTTTTAGGCAGGGCTCAGCTAAATTTGAAACTCTCTGTAATCAGTGATGCAGAAGGAAACTTAAGTATATCATGTGAGCCGTTGAGGGCTCCATAAAACTGACTGACAGATGCCTTCCGTGTTTGCAGATTCATAGCATCTGGGGGGCTGTAATGCTGTGCGTGTGTGTGTGTGTGCTTGTGTATTTTCCACAGTTTTCTACATCAGACTCTGTCCAAAAAAAAAAAACTAATTTTGTGGCAGCTGTGTCCTGATCATCCTCCCTCCCCTGAGTCCCTCTGCAGCCTTTAGGTGCTGCATGTCCCCGCAAACTACTGCGTGGGTGAAAGCGGGGACAGACTACCAGATTGACATTGGTGACTGTAAGGCGATCGTGGTCATCTGGCCGTGCCCCTACCGCCACGGGGGGGTTAAACACAGCCTGGCTGCTGTCACCATCTCCGTGGATCACAGGGAACATGTTTCCCAGGGTTTACATCGCACAGTGCTATGCTCAGGGGGCAGGGTGGTCTCATAGTAAAAGAGCTGAACAGGCTAGTTCAGCAGTGCAGTAGGGACGTAATCATTATTAATGGCAGCGGGATGTGGGGATGTGACGAGGATGATAACGGCAGAGGCTCAGCAGCAGTCTAAAGAAACCTCAACAACACAGTTATCATAATCCCACAAACCAGACATTTCCAGCGCAGTTCAGATTTTACTTAATGTAATTGTTAGCATCCAGAAGGGAAAAGTTGTTTCTCTTAACATTCAGTAGGATTTAAGCCTCCTGCAGGAGAGAGGTCATGGGGAAAGAGCAGTATGTGGTAACCGGATTGGGATAATCTGAAATTTTGTCACATCAGGGAAAGCAGATTTGATGGTCTCCTACTAAGACCTCTACATTATGCATGCGCACACACACACACACAGACACACGCAAAGCCTCAATGATCAAATGGCAAACAATATAAACTTACAAGGTATCGCTCAGAGGACACGCTGACAAGGATGAGGTCATCACCGATGCGCACCTTCTCTCCTTCCGATCTCTGCTTGGAGGCAGGGTGGATCGTCCACCAACAAGCCTCACCTGTAATGGTACACACACATACACACACACACATATATATAACCTTACTAGATGTTTTTTTATCTGAAACAGTTTTGAGAACACCCCGCCGTCACTGCCCAAATGTCATCTTTAATTGCTAAGTATGTAATAAAGGGAGAGTAGGCAGAAATGAGGACTCGGACATATTTGACTGCACCATGGCAACAATCTTTTCAAGTTATATTGAGGCGGCACGGTGTGAAATAAATAATAATGCAAATAAGAAGTGGGTCCAGGTATCAAGATACCACAACAAGACGATCAAATGTGCTGGGGAGATGTAATCAGCACTGACAAAAGAACCACACTGCATGTCTACACTGCTCCACGGGGGGATATTAACTGAGATGCTGAAAAGACACACACTGAAATTTGCTCATGTACAAATAAAGTGCAGAGAGAGAGAGAGAGATAAAGAGGAGTAGGGGGCTTGTGGAAAGCAGAGAGTAGAGAGAAAGAAACCGACAGACAGACAAAGAGAGACAAAGAGAGACATAGCCAGTGAGGATTAGAAAAGAGGATGGATGAAAGCAAACTGTACCCGGGCTTTTCTTTTACCTGTTGAATCCTCCTGCAGGCCGACATCAAAGGACAGCTTATCTGTCTGTGACCTTGATGTCTTCAAACAGGCCAGGTACTGTGGTCAACAGACACATCAAACCACACAAGACAGAGCCGTCACGCTCACACGCTGCTTTTCATGTGATTGTCATATACTTTAATTGCCAATGACGTTTAAATCCTGCTTCTGTGATAATCCGCTTTGAATTTTTATGATGGTGACATTGATGGCGATTGTGTCCAATCTCTTACCATGGAGCTGAAGGAATGCCGCAGGAGGATGGCGTGTCCGTACAGGAGAGTCTTGTGCCCGCCACTCTGCGCTGCCTAAAGAAATCATTCGCACACACGCGAAAACACACACATACACACAAATACACAGTTACACGTCAGCCCCACATCGTGACAGAGCAGCCCCAGTGGTCTCCCTCCAACTGCTTCGATCTACACCCGACCTCTGGCACTGAATGTTGACCTCAGCAAGGACCTTCTCGCCGACGATGACGACCTCTAGCTGGGGCCACATATCTCCTGGGGGAGGGTTTTTGTCACCCCATCTCGCCAATGAAGACATGCAATCTGACTTGCCACAGGAGATGGTGTATCTGGCTCCTGTATCCATGAGCGAACAGGATACGGGGTCATCTTTCCTGCACTCCGACTACAGGAATGTCGGAAGGATGCACAACTACTGTCAGTCTCCGATGCAGTGTTAACATTGGCAGGGAATGACTTCGCCGCTTATGGGGTTTGGGTTAAGATGCAGGAGGGGAACAAATGATATCTCTACAGGTAGAGATGCAAAGGGATTTTCTGTTGCTGTTTTTGTTCAGCAAGCAACTCCCATGTTACTCACCTTCCTTATGAGCCTCTAGGAAGCATTAAGGTAAGAAAGAGTGTCATTATTCAGAAAGAACAAGTGTTCTCCTGAGTCTTTCTGCCTGCCACTGCCCTATTTTAATCTCTGGTACAAATGATCAAAGTCCTGGGGGCACACATGATAGTCAGTAAGTCAATTTTTTGAGAGGGATTAAGAAAAACAAGTTGAATCCCATACCAATACCATTGGCACAGGATCAGGAAATAATTACTGAAACAATGCCAGCATTCTAGTTTAATCACAAAAATGCAATCACAGCAAGACACTAATGATGTGTATCTACCAATGCTGTAGATTTTTTTTTTTTTACAAAATTACAGTCTTATAGCTGTTGGTGAGATACATAAATCATGGCAGTGTTTCTCGAAAACATCCAACCATGCACCGTCTCTCTCTCTCCCTCATTCTGTTTCTCTTTCTCTCTCTATCCCGATTGGCTACTGGGACAATAGTGGGCCTGTGATTTGATGCAGTTGTGTCGTGCAGACTGCAGCACTGGCTTCCAGGCTTCTTCTGTGCTGCTGGCTACTGCTATACGCTGGCTGAGGTACTGAGCTTAATGCGGCGAGGCACATCCGGCTGCAATCACCACAACCAATAAAGTCTCCCGCTCACTCCCTTACCCCACGGCTGGGCAGTGTGTTATACAGATAGTGTAGAGCGAGGGAAATTGTGGCTCATATCAGTTAGAAAAAAAGAATCTTCTACACCTGGAGACAAATTGCAGCAAAAATTGAATACACCTTGAGCAGCTGAAATGAGCAAACTGCATTACCCTCGGCTCATTCACGCATAACGGAAAAGACTATTGGATCAAAGAGAAACAAGCTCTGTACTGTATCCCTCATCTAGCTGTTGACCACAGGTGACATCTTCCTATCAATTTAAAGGCGTGACATTTAGCAGGACACAGCCTTCCGGTGTGTGAGCCCTGCAGTAGATTATGTGTGTGTGGCTGCACTGTTGTGGTTTCTCTATAAGGAGGGAGGGGGGGGGGCACAAACTAACACCAAGCTAAAAGAAAAAGAGGTGGCGTGATAGCAGAGGAAAAGAAACACCCGCACGGCAGTGGTCTGAGTAGCTCTGTCTCTCTTTGACTGACTGATCTCATCATTTGCCCTTTTGACCGGCGACCCACAAATCAAACGGGTCAGTGCACTCTGGATGAGTGACGACAAATTCACACAGAGCGCTCGCTGGCTGTTATTGAGCTAAATGGGGGTTGGCATTTACACTAACTGTTAGTGTGTTGTCTTTGCAGGTCCCCGACGGTCCCCTCTGTGTCTCAGTGGCTTCCGGCTAAAACAGGCCGGACTACCGATTTGCTCCAGCCACTGTTTATTGATAAGCCCATCTGTTCAAAGACATATTGATCTCAGAGCCTCAGCCGAGACATATTCAACCTCCATTTCCCCTTTAATGGTGCTTCCTCCAGTGACATTTCAGCGCAGGCGAAGAATGATGAATAGGTAGACAATATCGAAAACAGATAAACGTGAGTGGAGAGAATGCACTGAAGTAACTATCAGTAGCTATCTAAAAGTCTCTGGGGTATTTGCTGCAAAGGAACATGAAGTGTGAAAGGTTAAGAAAAGAAATATGAGATGAGAAAACTAGTCTTTTAGAAAGTATGAAACCCAACAATAGTAAGTGTGACGTTAAGGCTGATGCAAGAGGAATAAAGCTGGACTAGCAGTTAAATATGTCCATTTGAGCGTTAATTTAGCATTTAATATTTTGAGCACCCTTTTTTTCTCTGCTGCAGCTCATAATTCCCTGCCAGCTATAGCTCTTACACTCCCCACAGCAGCAGTGGAACCAATGGTCTTGATTTCGTCATTCTGCTGCAAAGACAGTCCGCCGCGGCCACAAAGCTCCAGCCCTGACACATCCATTCATCTCTGAAGTCAAGTCAATGAATATGAGCCTTAACAGCTGAGGATTTATGGAAATTCTCACCATCATTAGCCATGTGGTATTAAAGGGTGAACTGGCAAAAAACTGAAAAGAACTTTTTTATTAACTCTTTCCCATTTGTAGAAATCTTGATCTCAGATGTTTGCATCATCCAGCATACGGCCAATATGAGTAAAAGAAGATGCTGTGACAAATGAGAGCTTATCCAATGCGGGGGGCGTGCATAAAACAAATGATACTGCAAAGAACATCCATCTGAATCCCCTAAGGGCAGGACTAATGTTAATCTGACGCTAATCCAGCATTGGTGCCGCTCTAGTTCTCCAGCAGGGGAAAGTGACTTGTATGAGAACTGATGTGTGTGGGGAACCTTATTGGGAAGTCTAAACAAAACTCTATTTGTCTCTGTCAAGTTGGTAGGGAGCTCAGACACAATCTACTCACCCAGTGTGCACAAAAAAAAATCCACATGATCATCACTTATTTCAAAGCATCGGCTCGGGTGTTTGCATAAACCGCGATTTCTAATGTAAACACAAAATGGTAACGTGTTGCAGCAGACAAGCCATAGGAGGCTAAATTAGGAGTTTAATTAGGAGTGCAAATTGTGTGTTGTGACTAATCTACTGCATCATGCATGAGGGATGACAGGGGAATGGTATGAGTGGTGAACATACCCATCGATCCGGGCCGCGTGTCTATCATGCGGAAGATGGAGATTATACACAGAAAATAGAAGATAAAGATGGGAGAATTACACATCTGTCACAGCAATGAGAAAGAGAAGGAAACACACTCGCAAGAGGACAATTGAAACAACATCAGGAGTAGAAAACAGAGTGAAGAATGAGCGCTGATTACAAATTCTACCACGCTATTGGTTACATGTGCAGATTCCCGCCACCACCCCTCTCATTATTCTTTTTAAAAAGATATTTTAGTTATTCAAAGTCTATCAGCGATATAATGCAGTCTGTGCTTGCAGATTTTCTGATGTTTTTTACAAAAGAAATGATGTAGCTAAATTAGGCTTTTCCTTGAAGCCCTGGTGTTAATCAAATGGGCTAAAGGACATGAGGCACTTGAGGAAAAGCTGCAGTGATGCCAGGGCATCCCGTTCATCCTCATCAATATTCATAAGGGCCCGGACCTCTCTGCAGCAGGGGTCCCCAGGCCACCATAATGGGCCTATTTTGCCCATTAATCTCATTATAGTGACTAAACAAGTTAAGAATATTAAACCTAGCTGACTGAATTCACTACAATATACAGTTTTACATCCTCCTCTTTTAAAATATCTAAACAGACTGGAACAACATATAGAGTATGACTCAGGATGGCTTATGAAGAGTTGAAGTACAGAGTGTCATAGTGTTTCTCATCTGCAACCACTCACCCCTTCACTGTTCTGTCCGCTCTTAGCCAGCATCTCCTGCAGGGCCCGTACTGACAGAGACTGCTCCAACACAAAGGTACAGATGCACAGGTCTGGAGGAACATACTGCAACAGCAGAAAAGTAGGTCTTGGGTTAAAAATTAACACGGCAGAATGTTCTCACAAAGGAGTTTCTAAGGTTACTTTCCATTTACTTTACATGCAGAATTCCTTTGTGAGAACATTTTAGGTTTTAAGCTGCACAAGGCAGATTTTTACAGCATGTAAGAAGGTACCTGAGTGTAATCATGTGTGGTTAGTCTTCTCAGCAGTCAGGAAGTGATGAATCAAAAATTTAAAGCAAATCATCCAAACAGGAACCAGTATATATATATATATATATATATATATATATATATATATATATATATATATATATATATATATATATATATATATATATATATATATATATATATATATATATATATATATATATATATATATATATATATTGTAAATATTGGACACATAAGAGATTTTTTACACCATCTCCACCTTCTGTAACTGAAAGACAATGGCTTTTGGGTGCAAGGACTATGCTGTTTAATCATTTCTGGGTAATGAAATCCCTGAAAATGTTATCTCATGCTGCCTGCCACCAAAATGCAAAATTGCCTACTGCACCTTTGCTTTAAATGGATGTCACTGCCATAGCTGTTCATTAGCGTACAACCTGATAAGGTGCACAATAAATGTAATTTTACTTGTAACTTTCTTCTTAGCCATCTCTTCTTTAAACTTTAGACTATACTTTGTATGGTTTTGCTGTGCAAAGAACAAAGGGTAAAAAAGTACCATCTAGAGTACAGTGCAGCTGCTTTCTTGAGTGCACAAGAAAGCAGCTGCCTCAGAAAATAACACTGCTGCAACATCCCACCAACACTGGCCGAACCTGGTTTTACTTAACAAAAGCACCATTAATGAAAGGATCACCATGGTCACCTGTCCTGCCTTTCATCAAAACTGATTTTGATTTAGTGGGTAAAGACCTTTTTTGCCACATAAGCAAAACATCCAGAGATAATCAGAAAAATGAAAACTGCTCACTGAGACTATGGGGATATTTTGATTAGATACCCACTTATAAAATCTGTGCTGACTGCTGCATTTTTACCGCACTTGAACCAAGTTCGTCTTAATCAAGTAGACGATATTCATTAAAAAGGTATTTTAAAAACAGATTAAGTGCTCTCCGGTCAGTCTGCACTCAGATAAGCAAGGTCTTGAGCGCTATTTGCAAAAAAAAAAAGAAAACAGAGAAGATGCCAAATCGCATCCCAAACCAGGGCAGCACCGAATGGGACAGGATAGGTTACAGGCAATCTACTGACAGAATGAGGGAAGCAGTGATGGAGATATTGTGGGGTATAGCTACAAGATAAATGATACCAACCTAAACACCTTCCCTGGCCTCCTTACTGAGTATCTGAACACCTCATAAAGTGGTTCATTCTAACCTCATTTGCAAACTTCACACAACCCAGTTTCAGGTTGAAGAAACAATGGATTCACATGTATGATCACCAGGATTAAAATGGCTGCTACTGTGCAAAACCACTGTGATGATTATTAAACTCTACGGTGCAGCATGGACACTCCAGGCGGGAATAGAGATGACTTGATTTCGAGCGGCACATGCCAGTGTGTTGAAATCCAACAACCCTGCTTCCAGATAGTCTCACTGGCTGGCTGCAGACAACAGACACACTCCCAAATGTCAAAACCTCTTAATTTAGACATCAACTTGAGTGACTTGTTTTATTTTTAGAGAATTTATTTTAATCCTTCATTTTGGGATCTACACTTGTTTACTTTCTCGCCTGGAGTTAGATGAGAGGATCGGCACCACTGTCATCCTAAATTAGGAGCTACAGCCAGGAGACGGTTAGCTTAGCTTAGCATAAAGACTGAAAACAGGGGGGGAAAGCTAGCCTGGCTCTCTCCAAAGGTCAAAACATCTGCCTATCAGCACCTCTATCTCGTTCCCCATATCTGGAGTCTCCGCTGGTTGCCTGGTAACCTCACATTGATGAGAGAAGACTCCGAAAAGTCACCACGCCCAGCCGAGAAATAGTCTGGCGCAAGCACCTCACATTTAGTTCTTTGTGCGTACATATAACATGTCAATTAGTGAGCTTTGGAGGTGCTACCACTCTAATATCAACACACATATGAGAGCAGTATCATCTCATCTCTGAAACACTTGCACATCCTTCCCCTTCACTCTGTAAGCGGAATTACAACGGTGCTTCTTGCTTTGTGGGCCGGTGCACTAGCCAGCCGTCTCTCTAGCAGTGTCACTGTCAAGAAATCATAATAAAGGCTCTGGTGGGAAGCAATCCACCCCCACCCTCATCTCTGAGGGTGACTAACAGCTGACCTTTGCCCTCTCCACAATCAGGACTGTAACAGTTGGTGGGGAGGGTACTGCCTCGGGAGAACAAGGCAGTGAAATGAAGGTCTAAAAGAGCTAGAGAGGATGATGAGTGTCCAGCCCTGTCTCACAGGGCAGAGCGGGGAGACAGCTTTACAGCAGCTCGGCCATGCTCTGACGTTTGGTTTATCACCGATCGTTTGATGAGGGAAAGAGTGTAGCTAGATGGCGGGCTAGGATGGATCACGTCTTTATTTCAGTCTCCAGGAAGGGGATCAAAAGGGGTTCAAACTGATTGCCCTGCGGAGGTGCGCTTCCTTTTCAGCTTCAATGGAGAGCGGCTAAAACTGTTAATTGAAGGGGTAAATAAAGGAACTAAAACAAATGATTTGCAAATATCATTTGGTTCCAGCTAGTGAAGGCATATGAAGCGAACTCTCTTGCTGCACATACGAAGACACAGCATCACTGCCATTATGGCATGGTGGCATCTACCCTCCAGTGGTCATAATATTGAGTCGCTGACGGGGGGGGGGAGCTGCTGGTCGTATATCACAATCAACCAGCTTCACACAGGCTGATTGATGTTGCCGTTTAAACTGCGCACTGTTTAAATCAACCTCATCCTGCCGTGCTGGTTCTGTGCCCCATTATTAGACTAGTTCACCAAGGAAAGGAGGCATCCTATTCAGTCGTCCAGGCCCACTTCTAAATTGCCATCTTGGTTTTTTTTCACCTCACAGTCGTTGATCCTAAAGGTGGGGTGATGCTTTTTCATAAAACCGGCAGGCAATGAAGACAAAGTGCCAGATAGGGAGAACATCCATCACACCTGTCAGGTATAATTACCATCCAATATGGGGTGAAAGCCTCACCTCCCTCTGTGCACAATAACCCCCCACCCCCACTCTTTGTGAGAGCTGTTGGAGGGCAGGCAGGGGTTGTTGAAAAGAGAGAAGATACTAAATGCCAGGAGTGCATGGATCTTTGCTCACATGTACTCAGATGTTTGATCTACTGTACATCATTCCTTCTTCCTCTCTCAGCTTGAAAATCATATTTGTCTTACACATTTACACACATTACATATTCCCAGTGCTTTGGCTTTAGTGAAATTAGTCTCGGAAAATACTAATGGATTATGATTAAAAGATAATCAATGTGGAAAAACCCATTAGGCCTACTGTCAACAGGCTATAGAAAAACATTAATGCCAGATTAGCAGCAGAGCAACATGTGCCAGTGAAAGGTGAGAGTATCCTGGGATTGCCATGGCTCTTTCTGGATCACTTGTTGATTTTTTCGTGCGATAAGAAGTAATATCTTGAAAGAGAAAAAAAAAAAAAGGTTGAGGATGCTTTTCATAATTTGGATTTGTTACGCAAAAGTGCATTGATGTGGCAAACCCACTGATTACAAACGCAAACAATTAAATTTATCTCATTAAAACTTTGCACTTAGTTGCACAAACCAGAAAATGCGTCAGCAGCTACAACCTTGCTGCTCAGCTGCAATAAAGCTGTAGGCAATTACAGCCGACGACAGCACTGTTTATGAAACAATCCATCAAATACGTCCAGGGGTGTTATTTCAGGGAATTATCATTTGACGGCGGGCCCACAGAGATGCCGACGTTGTCCCTGAACCCTTGGAAGAAAAGCTCATCAACGGGACTGCGGTGGATGTGAGCTGTTGTTGCTGCTTTGATGATGTGCTGAGCTGCCTTTCTGTGCGTCTCTGCTTGGCTTCACTGATTGTTTGCTGGACCTAAACAAGGATGAACTAAACGGATGTTTGGTTTCCACAGAGCTCTCGCCTGGCTGAATGCATCCTTTCATCCGGTTCATTTTTCTGTAAACTGCTTCATGTGACATGTTGATTATATTAGTGTCTGAACGTGCACGTGTGTGTTGACATCAATTTCAGTGCATAACTGAAGAGAAAACAAACGTCACATTAAGTAGAAGATTTTTTTATCGAGGGGCTGAGCAGAGACATCCCACACCAATAACATGCATCTTTATGTTCCTATGATTGTTTTTCAGATGAGAAAGAATCAAACCTGTGCCTACCTTTGCTTCAGATGTGGGCTCCAGGTAACACAGCCGATTGCCCAGACCCTCAGCAGCCAGGCAGAACTTGCGATTCTCCTTTTGGATGCAGGCCACGCACTGGAGCACCACTTCATCATCCTGTCAAGACAAAACAGACTTCAGTCTGTGTGTCTGTGCATGCGCGTGCGTGAGTATAGACGCCGCGAGTGTGTGCGTCGTGTCCCGAGAGAACCCCAACTCACCCACACACATGCTTGTCCTACTCCACTGATCAGGGGAGACTGAGGCCTTAAAAGTGTTCCCTCTCTGGTCAGTGTCCCCCCCCCCCAACAGCGGTAGAGGAACAACACCAGACAGAAACAGGCTGCAGGTTGCAATAGCATGACTCTCAAAAACTCATTCATTAAAACATGTTTTTAACTAGGTACTTGTATAATTTACTGACACATTTGACACATTTTCTAAATAATAAATCATTGTATGAATAGGTATAGCTACACTCTGAGTATTTTGAGTAGTTTAAATGATAGGTCTGTTGATATTCAATGTTACATATTATAACAAATCCTGTGAAAAGACCAAAAATAACAATGAAATGATCCGACTAACAAGTATTGCCAGTGCAGCCTCAGCATGATGTAACTTATTCCTCTGTGCCGTAGATCTCCATTGCTGTCCAAAAGCTATTAAAAACACATCAATAAGCCACACAGTTGCATCGGTTGGCACGCTTCTTCGTTGCGATGAACATACTATAGTTTATTTTGAGTCAATCCTACATACTGTACATTGTCTTACTGCTGTTATTACTCACAAGAGCATCAAATCTGCAGCTGGAAATAACACAACAAATGCAATATTTATTTCTGTCTGAGAACTTCTGCTGGAATTATAGATTTTGGGCTTTTCAAGGATTTGTCGTCAATAAGAAAAATACAGAATATCACCACCTTATCCTTTAAGATTGATTTTGGTGAGGTGTCCTTGAGCAAGACTCCCAAGGTCATCCAGGAGGTTCTGTAGCTTACCGTGAATATTTCTATGAGGATACAGAATCATTTAACATTCATCAAGCATATTACGCTGTGTTAAAAAAAAGAAAGAAAACTAAGCGCTCAATTACACCACAAGGAGTTAAACCTTATAAATAACATATGTACCTCCCCTCCCCCCTACACAAATTTATCCTTTTTTCTCTGCCTCTGCCCAGCTAATTGGGGGGTTTTCCCCTCTAAATGTGATGATCAAACACGTCCATGGCTGATCCCTTTGAGTCGACACAATCTCCTTTAGGCTATTTACTCTCTTTATATGGTACAAATGAGGTTGGGGCAATTGATTCAGGGTTTTAAAAGAAAATAATGGTTTGAGTAAATGAATGCATGTACGGTATGTAAGATGGGCCTTGCATTAGTTATTATGTGTGAGATGGTGTGTGCATCTATTTGAACATGTACTGTAAGCCTATAATAATTATATTTCTGGTAAAGAAATGTCTTGTTGGACTTCTAGCATTTAGCTCCCAGTCCTTTGACATAAAGCTTAAATACAGTCATAAGAATCTAAACAGACCCCTCAGAGAGTCTAAATCAATATGTTTTTCTATTAATTTTGGCTGTCATATATCAGCATCAGCCTGGACAGGCATTGGCACAGGGACACTCAATGTCTTTTTAAGGGGATCAGTAAGCAGTTTATCAATCATTAATGACATTATTTAAAGTTTATGTTAAAGAAAGTCATAAACAGGGAGCAAAAATAAATCAAAATGCTTAAATCTTTAATGAGCTATAGGCATCAAGCCTGCTCTCAGTTATATATTTCAGAAAAGGCAGGAGTAGTACTGTAGCTCGCATTCTTTTAGGAGCACACCAGCTGAAAACAAACATCTGATGCCGCTTTTGTGTAAATGGGTTGATTGTGTTTATAGTGCTGGCCCTGTAAACGCTGAATTGGACACAGTTACTCTTCACAATAGCAGAGCAAGCGGAAATCTGCTGATACGGGCTGCTATGGGACGAGGAGGGGGGGGGGGGGGTTCTACACAATGGCCGGCTGCATTATTTAATATGAGGGGGGATTGTGCTGAGAGCAGAGTGCAGCAGTAGTACTGTAGTCGTAACAGTAAAGCACTCCATTACAGTGCAGCACTATGTATGAGAGAGAGAAAGAAGGAAGCATCTTCATGTCTCTGAATGCATACTGTATGTGCATTTTCTTTTTTACATTTGTTTGGATGCACTTTATGAAAATCAATATGACAAGCCTCAGGGCCCTGCAATGGACACATTTTTTGAGCGAGTGCCTCAGATGTGGTTCAGGGGGCGATTTTAATTCTGAGCACATTGTGAGCCTTTGTCTATAAAGACCTCACAATAAATTTAAAAATACTGCAGGGGTGTGCGATGTCATATTCTTCACGATAATAACACATTTTTAACAAGATAAACAATTGTCATAGCTTGATATTCAAGGATAAGTGGTGATATGCAACCAGAATGTATAGCCTGCTCTGCATTTTCCCAAATGTAGTCCTCCCATTTATTTTACTGTACTTTATCTTTACTGTATTTATTCATTTTAAATGACGTTGGTTGTTGTTTGTTTGTACATGTCATATTCTAACATAGTCTATATTATTGAATACACCGTTGCACTTGGTGACATGTTCCTTCATTTTGATGAACATGGGCACTGTAGTTTATTTTTAAATGATCCTGCACACTCTGTCCCGCTACCATAAATAAATCACTAATCTGTTATTTTGGCCTTTTATTGGATTTGTTGTCTTTTTGTCGTTGTCTTATCCTTAAATGTTTTGTGATATGCTTATGTATTTACTCATGACTACAGTATGTACAGCAGCCAGAAACTGAAAGTGAATTCCTCCATCTCAAGCAGAAGTACCTGGTTGAGCATGAGGAGAGCCAGAGATCATGTGAGCTGATGTAAAACGTCAAAACAGACAAACGACACTGCCACACGTGAGCTCGCCAACTCTGTAAAACTACTTTCGAAATAGTATTTTGGCATAAAATTGTGAAAAAAATAAAAATTGACAGAATTTTCTGTCAAACTACATTAGCACAGTCTAGCATAGCCAAATCATTAGCAAGGTGTTTAATAATAAAGCAAAGTGATAATAAAATGAAGAATTGTTCAGTATTTAATCATATTATCATGAATATCACTATCACAGAAATAGCCATAATAATCTTTGTTTAAGCAATATTGTCAACCCCTCGTGTATTTACACTGACAAATGCAGTCCATCATTATAATATACAGTATAAATGATGTACATGTTTAGGTACAGTAGGAAGCAGATGTACTTGAGATAACACTGATTGCTGGAATCGATTGTGCTATTCATGGGACTGTAGAGACTTTGGAGAGTCCTGGATCAATATGAAGATGTTATTCAACTCAGATTGAAATGAACAGTATATGGCAAATCAACACTTGGCTGGGCTGGAACATGCAATCAGTCTGCCTGTTGAGGGAGCAAGTGTAGGGTTGATTTGGGCCATATAAGGACAGTATCGATCCACGCATCGCATTCCTGCCTGTCTGAGTGCCAAGATGCACACACACACACACACACAGACAGGCGCACACACACACACACACACACATACACAAAAGGCCATCTCTCAAGTCTCAGGATTGGCCCCGTTCCCCCGTCTCACCCTCGTTTTGAAGTACAATTAAATATCTGACGTGTCTCTCTCTCTCTCTCTCTCTTTCTCGCTTCCTCTCTCTGTCACCAACCCCACTTACTCACTCATCCCCTGTTGTACCTGACTGCTACAGAAGAGGCGGGGGCACTCGCTGCTATCAATCATTCATAAAGTGAAGCACTAAGTGATGTCAGCCAGGCTGCAAGGAAAGAAGACGCTCTCTTTAATTTGGAATGCGTCAGTTTACAAAATCTGAATAAAACATCTGGTTTTAGGGCACTCTGCTGTTTTTGGGTGTCCATTTGCAAAGATCTCTGTATTGTACCTCTATAGGAACAATTAAAAAGGTGGAGCTGAATCAGAGAGGCAACGAGAAACCAGAACTTCTATGTACTGATCCAGAAGAAATCCTAATTCAATATCTAATTGATCTAATAATGCAAATACAGCCCTTCAACATAACCTTGCTCAACAGTATGACCTGTGGTTAACTTTTTTTAAGTTTAAAAAAATGACACATCTGTCACAGGTTAAAAAGATGTCATTAAAGGAAACATAAATCATTCAGTTGTCTTAAAATAATGTGAGAAGTGAGTTGAGTCTCCCAAGGGCACCTTGAAATTGAATTTGACTCTAACATAATATTCCCTCTCTCACACTCTCTCACTCTTTTGTTCTGTGTAAACCCATGCATTTGTCATCTCCACTGTGTATATGTGTGTGTGCACTAAAACAATAGCGCAAAAGTCTCCCGTGCTCCTACGAGACTAGTGCGAGTAACGCTTAAGCATATCAATGAGCAGGGACATGATGACAGCTCAGCTTATTTTATAGGTTTCAACCAATCACGCTCTCCTGATGCGCAGGGGGAATGATGACATTGGTGGAGACTTTTGCATAGTGACAGGTTGGCATACCAAAGGTCTCCTCTAACAACGCTGCAGTAAGCCAATCACTGTTTTGAACTGTAAAGTGCAGAAATTCAGGCTGAGATTTCTGTAAAACACCAAAGTCCTGAGTCTGGACTGGACTGAAAATACTGCTTCTAAATAAATTATCATTATTGATGATAGTAAGGAGTGATTACAGAGTTTAGAGGAAAGTAATGGGTTGTTATAGCTCGAGAAAATACAATCCTGGCATTAGGGCCCTTATAAGTGTGCAATTATTTAAAGAGCATCTCTTTTTTTCTCCTCTATCTCTTTCTCTCCTCTTGCTTTACTGTACACTGCTGCATATGTAGTTTTTAATTCCAGCCCTCCAGACAACACAGATGAGAAGTCAAGGGTTTGTGGAGTGTAACTCAAAGTTACTCTGTTCCTCTTAAGTATCGGGATACGTAGAAGCAATCTGAACCACAATGCTCTCAGGTGGAGTCTGGAGTACCTAAGCCTTTGGTTTGAAGAGGTGTCTATAGCTTTTCAGCAGGTAGCGCAGTGCAGACCGTGCCATCAGCTCATGGGAAGAGACTCTTAACACTTTATCATGCACCGCACAGGGCTGCAGTGCTTTGGCGATGTATTCTCAAGTACATCCTGGAGGCGATACAGTAACAACTGTAAAGCTGGAGTCACAGAATATCTTAGAGACACAAACAAGCTGGAGCAACAGAGGAAAAGAGCTAAATATTTCTCTGCAGGAAAACAGAATGTTTCCTTTTTTTTTTTTTTTTTTTTTTTTTAGATCAGTGAGTCTGGGTGCGATGGCAACTGAATTGCTCTGGTATTTCATGTGTTGCTCCAACGCCTCCCATAAGACTTGTATTTCCACTGCTTGCATTATGCTACACCCAGCACTCTATACTCATGACATTATCATCTCCTTTCATTTGAGATACTGTATCTCAAGTTTAAAGCATCAAAGCTGCAGAGAAAATAACAAACACTGCATAATAAATACTTTGGGGGTACAGTGTTAAAACTCCCGAAAGAGAGGAACAACATAACAAGTGGTGTCATTGTTAATGTGTCTCTCGTTCAAATCCGTGAAACAGATTTTGGCTTGGAAGATGCTTTGATAATCTACAGAGCCACAGGCCATCCATGTCACCAACATGCTCCGGTAACAGCCTGGTCCAAATCTGAAATGCAGGAAATACATCCACCCAGCAACCAATTTTATATGTGTACATGCCTGTGTTTTACAAAAATGCACTGGTGCGAGAGAATGTATAAATGTCTAAAGGAGTTCATAAAGGAAAGGCAATTACACCTCCCGTTAAGAAGAAATTGCCACTGCTAAGTATATCCCATCAAAGTAAAGACTTGTGGTGATAAAATCCAGACTCCAATCCTGCAGCTGCAGCAGCTTTCTGCTCTCTGCCTCATTCTTTGAGGTCAGATTTGTTCTGGCTTCTTCAGCCTGATCCGGTGCCAAAGATCAAAGAAATCAAAGAATCAACAGCAAATTGATCTGAGGGTGGCACCGTGTGGCCCTCTGGGACAAGGGTGAAGCATACAGCACCACAGGTGAGAGAAGAGGGAAAGAAAGGATAGGAGGTAGAGAGGCAATGGAAAAGATTCCTGACCACAGGAGCAAACAAAATCAAATGCACCGCACACACAGCACTTGCCGCCACTTGTCTTTGTCCCCTTGTGAACCTGTTCTACAGTGTACTGGGTAATACAGTAAGTCTCCATCATCACCAGGGGCTAGTCAACACTGTACACTGTACACAACACTGACTCACACACTGAGACTTTGTTCTGGACAGATTGATTCAGCTGGTCAGTCACTGCAGAACAAAATACAGCTGGGCAGCGGTTTCACCCCCTACAAGCTCACTCTCACAGTGTAGGTATAGAACAAGGCCAGGTGTTTCCCAGGCCTATTGGTAGGCTGTCCACAGCAGTAGGAGGGGAGGGGAGGGGAGGGGAGGGGAGGAGAAGAGAGGAGAGGAGAGGAGACGAGAGGAGAGGAGAGACTACAGACAATAATGACGCACTACTAAAACATTTGGGAATTGTTGGCCTAACCATCTGTTAATTCTCTCTGGTCAAGTTAGATTATACATGTTACATGTGATGTACAGATGGCTTTCCTTTTATGAGGGACATCATTGACTTCTGAATCATCAGAATCTAAAATGTAGGCTATTTGTCACTTGGGATACAATCAAGGTAATACTGTTGTCAGAACCAGTAATCAGATTTAACTATTTGAGTAATTGCATACAGTATAAGTGTGAGGTGAATATCATATTTCTCTGTTCCTTTTTCTACAATACAATTATCCTACAGTGTCAGAGGAAGCACTGAAAAACGTGTTCTGAATTATCAGAATCAAAAAGCTGGTTGAGCTGGTTCAACCTGCTCTTCATAAATTCAAACTTAATTATAACATGAGAGTTTACTAAGTGGATATTTACCCATTAAATAATTAAAACCAGTTGCACCAAACAAACTAGTTCCAATGTAGAAATTAGTTGTTACTAAATTTTTACATCCAGCAACTGCCAAGTGTAACTGTTGCATAGCTAACTGAACCAACTGACAAAGCTAACCTTAGCTTGCTAACATATAACCTGTTTGGAGTGAAGAGTAAAACAGGTAATATGAAATATAGTCAACATTGGACCTGGTATTCTATAAAATGCTGTTTCATAACAACGTAAACTGGTTATATTTCAAATTATATTGCACAAATATATCACAACTTAACTTACAAACCTCAGGCCAGCGTCTTGCTAAATGACCAAATAACGTTGGTTAGCTTAGTGTAGGCTAACTGGATATTTCCAACTCCTAAATTGCATGAATACTATTAACCCTGAAGCACACATATTCCGACATGTATGCAAATACATAAAACAATGTTATTATTTGCACCTGTGCTTTTCCTGCTTTGACATGTCAAATTGCACAATTCTGTATTCGTTAATGAGGATCAAATAGAGGCGACTTTTTCCGCATCAATTGGTAGACTGAACCTGCAAGTGCAATACTAATTGTAAGATGCATATTCCCTTTTTTCCCCCATCATTTCTTATAAAGGTCTTGCAGTATCAGAGGAAGCGCTGTAAGACAAGAAGTGTTGTGTCCCAGAATATTCTGGTGGTGATTACACTCTGCTGGCTTACTGTTGGAGTGATTCATAGACTTGTAGAGTAATGCTCTCTCACATTGTGGCGTGACACCCACAGAAATTCAAAGAGAAACAGAAAAAAAGTTTGACTAGAGGAGCGGGTGCTTTGTTCTCATGACTCAGTGTTGCTGTGTAAATGGGAGTGCTAATGCTCATCTTGAGGCAAACTGCTGAACATGCTGCCCTCTGAGCACAGACAGAATGATAGAGAGAAAGGAAAACAGGGCTATAGAGAGCACACACACACACATACACATCATTAAAATCCCCAGGCCAGAGTGACACCATAAATTAATCTTGACATCCGCTAAAATTTCAGCCTCCTTCAAAGGTTTTGCTAAGGGTGCTGGGGATGACAGTTTTACAGCTAGTTATTGAACAGTGTCAGTGGCCAGTCCCTGAAACAAAATGCATACAGCTGCATCCTGAGCTGCAATGGCGAGGCTGATACAGTTTGGAGAATCTTTGAACCCATTTCCCATTTCGAACATTGTTTGCACAAGATCAAAACTTACAATCTGCAATATCAGATCAAGTTAAGTTTATTTGGGTATAATGTCTCAGTGGAGGTTACAGGTTCACTTCAGCCTGAACCAGCCCGAGAAAATTTGTGCCTACAAACTACAATTTTGTCGCTCCATTTTAGCTTGGTTGAAAGCATTTGATTGCCTGAAAAGAGTATGGATGTGTAGTTGACTTTCCAAGAATAAATAAATAAGAAAATACCTCTAAAGTACTGGAAGATAATCTAATCTGTGTTGGTTCAATAGTCCTATTCATATTTGATCCTCTCAGGTTGTTTGTGTGTGTGTGTGTGTAACAGTCATATGGCGCATATTGTGCTTCAGACCCAGATTGTCTAATCACTGTAGGCAATCTAATTACCCAATCACCATACACTCACACTATACAGCTGAGAACAGCACCAACCATATGGACTGAGGCAATCCATCTAAAAGATTGGACAGGTATGGCGATCAGTGTGAACCAAATAGCTCGGGGTGAAAAATGGCCACATCTTAAATGACACAGTGTTTGTAGCTGCTGTTAGCTTTGCAACGGTGGAGCATAAACCTTTCTATTCAGGAAGGCTTTTTCATCTAAACTCTTATTACTATTTTCTTTATATTGTGTGTTCTGTTATTAATACTGTAGCAGTTTGAGTTTCACTATGAATGAAAACAGGGGCACAAATTAAATGTATTATTATTATCATTATTATATTAGAGCATGCATGTTACTGTAGAAATTCAGAGTCAAAGGATTTGTCCATTAAGGGTGAGGGCTGCTACAGGTCATCTGAGGAGAAGTTTAGAAAGAGTGCTTCTAAGTGAGCGCTGCAGGCAGATCAAACCCCTCCCAGGTCTAGAGGTATTAAGCCTGTCTGCATGCTTCAGTACCGAAGGAGTAGAGGAGGGAGGCTGTAAAGTGTTTCATTGCCCCTTGCAGCACTGCTTCTCCTCCCCAGCGGTGGCTTTAATGTGAAAGGCTAAGTAAGCATTTTCATCACTTCCTTGCTTCAGGCTTCCAGGATATTGAACGAAAAAGGGGAAAACCACGAGAAGTGAACATCTCTGTAATATGTTTAAGTGCTTTGCGATGAGGCAATAGTGACTGTGGGTGAAGATTGGGGTAGTATTGCATTTTCCCCCTGACTACAGGAGGGCATTAGGGATGCTCAGGGACATTATGTGACAGCATTATAGCTGGGGCTTGCACTGGAAAACAAAAGGAACAAACTACTTTCCTTTACCTCTACTTCCCCTCCACAAAGTAGCCTCATTTACCGAGGGGATTGAGACTTTTTGTGGCAGGACACAGAGAAGGGAAAAGAGGCTGCTTCTACTTTCTGACAAGCAAATGTGTTGTATTTTTAGGGGAAGAGGCTTCCTGGGGGCCCCACGGGAGAGCAGCACTAACAGGTGCATTTGTAACCATCCTGTGTCCAGGAAGCGAAGCATGAATTTTGACTCACCATTTCAACTGCGTGCGGCTAGATAAGGTCCCAAGTGGTGCAGGGATGGAAATTACACTTCATAATACTTTATCACGGATGTGGAAGTACTTTATATGTGGCCTAAAATATCAAAGGGAGCAGTGATTGCCAGATATTTCAGGATCCATCCACAAGGAAAGGATGTTATGTAATTTGCTACTGTATAAGATTATCTACTATGTCTATCTGCCATTGTTTTAAAAGAATAGTTTTTGGGAAATACGTTTATTCACTTTAGATGAGATAATCGATACCACTCTCATGCCTGTCCTTTAAATATGAAGCCAGAGCTGGTGATTGGGTTAGCTTAGCTTAGCATAAGAGCTGAAACAGGGTGAAACAGAGCCTGGCTCTGTCCAAAGATTCCAAACTCTGCCTACCAGCACCTCTAAAGCTCATTAATTAACACGTTCTATCTCATTTGTTTAATTCACACAATAAATAAAGTGTAAAAACGCCAACTTGCAGTTGGGGGTATGTGCCAAGCTATTTTTTTGGCTGGGATGAGTGACTTGCCTAGTTGTTACCGTGAGGCTGCCAGATAACCTGTGGAGACGCCACACTTCAGTTTTTGTATGAATCAAATTAACAAGATACAACTGGAAGTGAGCTCAAGGTGCTGGGTGGCAGATTTCGTTTTAACCTTTGGACAGAGCCCTGCTTCAAGTCTGTTTGCTAAGCTAAGCTAACCAGCTGCTGGCAACAGCTTTGGACAGGCATGAGATTGGTATTGATCGTCTCATCTAACTCTCAGCAAGAAAGTAAATAAGTATATTTCTCAAAATGTCAAAGTATTCCTTTAAACAGACTGCTGACATGCTTCATATTTAGGCCAAGGTGGGTGATGGAAATGTGATCCTATCACCATCAGACTTCATCTTATCCATAGCTCTGAGTGATATCCTATAATTCCAAAGCCCTAAAGGGAAAACTGGCCTCAAAACCAGGCTTTTGCCAAGAAAGGTTTTATTTACTAATTAGATTACCTGTTCAAAAACTGTTGAAATTATACTTTCACTGTTCTGCAGAGACCTGGACAGTGTAACAGTATTACACGTATTCCCTACATATGCAATAACAGTGATCGCAGTGTCAGCTTCTGCGAGATAAAAATATCCATTGTCCTTTAAGGCCTGACATGACTTAAATTCTTCAGAGTGCTCATCCACATGCTTGTGGATGTGCCTGTGTTGGGCTCCCGGCACAGAGGAGAGCCAAGATTGAACTACAGCTGAGACACCACTGTGTCAAACTCTATTTGTTCAGGGACTGGTGATGATGCCCAGCTGAGGGGTTCACGTGTCGAAGCTACAACACAGCTGAGACCCGGAGAAAAGGATCACAGAAGAGCAGAGAAGGCAGACTGAAGCAAAGACATAGTGCGGAGAAAGTCTGACTTAGTGACAATTGCCAAATTTAGGGACATATCACCCCAAGCAACATGTCATGAAAAAGCAGGTGGAAAAAAAAGAGAGGCTGAGAGTTGGAAGACAGCCTCTTGTAGGGTAATTTTTACTGCATCAAACATCAACCCGCAGCACTCTGATCTGTCATACATTTCAGGAAGAGGCCATTAAGAGCTTGGTAAGGTACTTTTTAAGTGTCAGCTCCTCAGCTATACTGCCACAGTAACACTTCTCCAAGTTGGGAGGGAGTGCTACCGGGGGGTGAGAGAACTGAGCCGTGCTGCAGAGATACTAAGCCCAGTGGAGGGATAAAAAATGCTCCACCATCTTTATGTGTTCCCTCACCTGCAGGGCTAAATATAAAAGTTGTCACTAAAGAAAATAACAAAAAGCTATACACCCATTTAGCAGCAAATGCTCTTGAAATCAAATAATGCATGTGTGTGTGTGTGTGCGTGTGTGTGTGGTTATCCTTGCTGTACATGCAACCCCCCATGAATCTCCAACCCTGCTTGCTGGCAAGTGCATTTTTTTATAACGCACATTGTTGACTCTGCAGCAACAAGGCCCAATAAAGAAAGTGATATCTCTTTGTCTGTGCTGGCATGGTGCGACACAGAGGTTGTTAAAGAGGTATGAATCTTTTATGAGGTAGGGAAACGCCACTGTTGTCAATATCAGATGAAAAGGCCGGGACTTTGGCACTTGCCTGGAGGGGTATCATCACTGGATTTTCTCGACATAGCAATTGTTGTTGCGCTGGATGCACCTATGTGTGAAGATCCTGCAAATTACTCAATTACACACCCTCAATCGAGTCAATTAGATTCTTCGCTAACGTGCATTGGTGGCCTGAGTGCCTTGCCCAAAGCATAACGATCGGGCATTACATTTTTAGAGGGCTGTCAAGGTTTGCTTAAAAACTCAGCAAACTCAGAGAAAGACGCTCAACTTTCTCCTACGAAAAGGAGGGTAAAGTGAGCCACAGCGGCAGCAGATTGCAGCAGTAAACACTCCTCTAAATGGCTTATTAGGGGCACAGTGAGGAGACAGAACATTGGACATAATTGCGGCAGATACCAAAGCTGCTTTATGTAGGAAGAGAATGATTCACAAGCGCGGCCGAAAGTAGGAAGAGTTTTAATGATTTTTAGCAGCGGTAAAATGTTAGAAACACTGTCATTGTTTCTGTGGTAACGTAACTGTCGGTTGCACAGGTAAGGATATTCTAATAATGTTTTACTTGCACTTGAGAAAGGTATGTTCGCAGGAAGTGAACTAATACTTCATCTTCCTTCATGTTTCCTACATGCACCAAACTATGTAACTGTTCACTAGCAGGAACACTAATAAATGAGTCTGTCTCTTCAAGAAAGTTGAATACATTTTCAATTAAATGAATGAAAGCTGTACAGTGTTTGACAAGGGCTACTAACACATTCTTCTCAATCAGATTTGAATCCATTCTATCTGGCGGAAAGTTTTAAATGAGCCAAACTTTTCTGGATGGATGGATTTGGTGCCATCCCTGCAGCTGATTAGAACTGAAAAGGTGATTATTTGGTTTGTTTTGGGTAAAACGACACCAAACATTGGTAACTTGGAGGAGGATGTAATTGATGCAGTGCACCCCATCGTGCTGTGTAGGGACTCGTCATCAAATGATCGAGAAAACAAAGATAAAACTGATAAAACTCAGAGAGCCTGACAACATCTGGAAGATTCACGCACAGACACTAGAAATCATTTCCTATTTCTTCTGTTCTTGACAAAGTAGAATCACTATAAGAAAAGCCACCCTGACATCTTTGTTTCCACAGACTTTATACTATATACCTTGTGCAAAACAGACATCTATCTGTCAAGGTTTGGTCTATGAAAGGGGTAAAAGAGGAATGCTTTGTTGTACAGCACAGGGACAAGTGCAGTAGTGGATAAGAAGGCTATTGATGCATCCTGTGAAGTCAGGTCATGTATTTTTATATCTACAGTGACATCACTCAGGTACACCAGTAAGTATTTACAAACTACTACAAGTAAAAATGTGTGCAGGGCACAGATTTTCTACAATCAGTGAGTAATGCCACATCTCCAAGAAGGATGTCATGCATAGCCACAGCCTTTTGGAAATATAGCAGATTTGGATATACAGTCTTGTATATGTGAGCCAACATTGACTGCCAAGAAGAGATGACAAAGCGAAGCAGAGAGGGAGATGCAGAGATGGCCCTGCTAGCTATGGAGGAGGTGGCAGCTAACAACAGGCTAACAGTGGCTGGTGGTAGTGCCTCCGTGGTGTAAGTATGGTGCTTATGTCTTTTTTGGGTTAAAATTAAACAAGATGGCAGGAGGGCAAATGAAAATGGAGAACAGCACCGAAGCTGTGAACCACACAGCAGTACCACAGAATACATAGAGTTAACTGGCTAAGACAGTGTCTTCTATATAAACGGGGTTTCTAATTGTTTTCAACACATTTTTCAAACATGAATTTGCGCTGTGGCGATACAGAGACTATGATGGCGTACCACAACAAGCTACTATCCTCTATTGCCAACAAAATGAGCAGCCCTGTTTGAAAGTAACAGAAGTGGTGGGCAACAATCTCATGTCTGTATGTTTTTTGTATGCTGTCAGTGGGGCTTGCTGGATTAATTGCACTGCATTGTTGTTGGTCAGAGGCAGCCAAGCATGGATATCAGGAGGAGGCCCGAGCACAAAAGAATTTACAGAAAACCAAAAGGACCATGGCTCATCGACATCAGTGCTATTTGTAAAGATAAGGGGGGGAATTATTTAGTCTGTGAATAAAGTGAACAGCACAAGGGGAGTCTCACTCAGGGTATAATGGATGTTTTGTTCCTGGTGTGAATAACTGACTTGTTATAAACAGAGACAAACAATTAGGGGATTGAATAGGTGGGTGTTATTTATTTGAATGTAATGAATGTAATTATGGATGTAATGAGAAACACAGTACATTTGAACAGGTATGTTAGCACAATCAGTTGTCAGGAGGCCTAAAAATTAATAATTACATGTATTACAGTTTGTCTAAAGAGTCACGCAATTACATGTAGTTATTATACTTTTTACTTTTAAGTTTTTAATTAGCTTTGATGAGGTGTGAAAGTTTGTTTGGCATTAAGATTTTGGTGAAAGGACCAATCTTCTTATTATGGAGAGTAATGAAGTAAAAAACAGCATTAATTATTATATTCATGTCTTTCCCAAAGGTGTCTTGAAAATAGTCATCTGTGAAGCTTTGTATAGCAGAGGTGTAATATACTGTGTATACATTAAAGAGTGGATGAATACCCTTTAAAAACCTTCAGACCTTTAGCTGGCTACATGAAATTTGAACTGTAGGGATGCACCGAGCCGTCTTTTTTCTCTCCCGATATCAATTTCGATACCTTAACTCAGGGTATTGATACTGTATACAGATCCGATACCTGTCTTTTTCCCAAAGTTAAAATAATCCTCTAACCCAATGGCGCGGAACTCGTTTGGATCATTTTTAAGTAAGGTAACATGAGGCCAGAGAATGCTGCAGCCTGCCGTGACTAAATGAATTTTAAGTGGTAGTGGAAACACTATTTATTGACATTGATTTAGAAACAGTATTTAATGTGGACGAGTCATGTTTGGCCAACACCTGGTACACTTAAGAAGGTCAATCCGACAGATCGATGCATCCTTATTTAACTTTATTGAACTTCCAAATGCAAGTCTATCAATGTTATCATAAAAAGGACACCTCATCAAGATAATCCAAGAAAAAGTATCCTACAAGAATTTAAATTAAAAGCCTTTTAACATCCTAAGTATTCAAAATTTGTTTCCGCATTGGTCAAGTCAAGTCAATTGGTATTTATATAGCCAAATTTCACAAATTTGGGGGCTCAGGGGGATTTACAATCTGTACAGCATACAACATCCTCTATCCTTAGACCCTCGGTTATTGATGGTTTCACACACAAAATAATAGATAAGTAATGAACACATATAAGACAGAAGTCCACATTATTCAGTACTGTTATATCAAGGCTCGCAGGCCTTTGATACTATAATTGAAAACATAAACGGCAGACGTCTTGGAGGTCTGAGACCAAAGGAAAAGAACAACAGGGTCTTCTTTGGAAGGAAGCTTCCTACACTGCCTCATTAAATATTCATGCTCTGAAACACCAGATCAATCAGGCCCGCTTACTGCATGCCACTGACATTACTGAGGAAATTTCTTCATTTGGTGGCACGATCAATAGCTCATTACAGCGGCTTTACACTGGGTTGTCTCTGGGCAGTCCTGCTAGCTTAATTCCCTCTACATCACAGGCCTATCTTATCTGTCCATCTTCATCATGTGACGGAGAGAAACAGCCCCTGCTGAACAACACTTCCACACCGGACCTGGCACCAACTTACTTTTCTGCAAGTTGAGGTTTGAAAGCACTAAATTGAGAATTGTGAATTTGTCTCAGGTTATGCTAGTGGGATATATGAGGGAAATCAATACTGCAGCAGGGATATAAAGTCTATGTTCATATGCAGTGCAGAAAAAAAGAGCATCTATTTGATCAATAGCATGCTTTATACATGACAACTTTGCATCTTGAGTAGTTTAAATGCAACTTATCCAGGGAGCGAACCACAATAAATCAGTTCGATTTCACACTTTTTAGATGCGCCTCGACATGTATGTCAGGAATGAATAATTTATTTAGAGATAAAGAAAGTCAAGCTTTCACACACAGCATCAGTTTTCTGCATTTTACTAGTGAAAATAACAGCTGACAAAAACACATACCAAAAACACTAGACACGGCAATATCCCTGTGAGAATTTGTCTCAAAAAATGGTCATTTTCTTGCTTTCATGAAATTCACTTCTTCACAAAACAATTGTGAGAGTGAATCTCTGCGCTCAAAATTTGCACCATTATGCTCAAAATGCCTCTCGGTCGCTAATGAAACTGAGCTATTACTTTTTTAATTCAACCATGAAATGACAGCAGACCTCATCATAATAACATTAGAGCTACCCTCCTTAGTGTCAAGTAGAATGCAATGATGTGCCGAACTAAATTCCCATCAGTGGGAACAATTTCATGGTAATCTCTAATAATTATACACAGGGCAACTGACAGAGTAACAGGAGGAGCCATATATGAAGCATGTGAGGGACACTTGTGGGCAAAAATAATCTGTGCAAACAAGTATCAACTTAGATATAGGACACACTGAAAGACAGAAATTATATTTTTTGGCGTGTCCATTTTCAGAGTCATGAAAGGTCAGCTGTTCTTTACAGTCTCCGCTAAAGTAATATGGCCTAACTAAAGATGATTTTATGCGGTTTTATACTGAGAATACTGTGTCTCTGACTGCACACAAGGGCACGTCTGGTTGCCTGTTAGGATCTGTCACATCACCATTTCAAATTGCAGGTAACATCCTCCGCATCATACAGATAGATGTCGATAACATGATAACAACGGATATGAGAAGCAAAAAAAAAAGAGCAAAAGCAACAAAGGAATGAAAAGGAGACAACCGGCAGGGTGTTCACAGAGACATGAGTGGGTGAGGAGGCAGTGAGCTCTGGCACTGATGTCAGGGGCATACAGCACAGCCAAAATGAACACTTCACTGCTTTACCGTCTTATTGGTTTGTTTGTTTTTCCTGATGTGGCTAATTTTTTTTTTTTTTTTTGTCTGTCTGTTCGGCTCGATGCACTACATCTGTGTTGCCGCATTGACAGTCATCGCCTGGATGCAAAGTGAGACCGGTGCTTTCACATAAACAAGCCAAGCGCTGCCACAGTGCATTAGTCACAGCCCTAGTCTGGCCTTTTCAAAGTCGCTACTCCCACTCAAACTGCTAATAGATCACCAGAATTTGATATTAGCCTAGCAGGGATCCTCGCAACAGAGAAGTTGTGCGCGTGTGCTTGTGCGCGCGTGATCACACCGCACACTGTACCATGTTTTTACCAATAAGTGGCCGTCTGTCTGTATGGCTATTACAAAAAAGCAGAGTGAATCTACGGCAAAAGTTTGTTACGATTCCGTCTTCTTCCTCTACTCTCTGTCCACTCTAATGACACAAAACACAGTGGGCTACCAATTCATTTAGAAAACTACTCTTGCATAATGAGCAGCCTGAGCCATGTTACCATAAGTTGATATTTTATTCATATTATTCACTATACTGCTTATTATGAAGCTGCTGCTGCTGGAGCTGGTGCATCTGAGGACATTTTCTAATTTCCAAACGGAATGAATAAAGTTCCTGTAGAATATGCAGCCTTATTAAACTCTCTGTGCAGCCCCTTGCCCCCTCTGACATTAAACAGCAGTTTGGGGGGGGGGGGGCTTTTCTCTGAGTCTCCTGGCTCACAATCAGCACTGTTCCTCTTCCTGTAACATCAAATTACCCATGGCTGAGGCATCCTCGCTCTTTCCCTCTCTTCCTATCCTTTCCTCCCACTGAGTTGGCTTTATAGGCAGCAGTCCGGCTAGGGTAATTTCTGCCATCACTCCAGGGAAATTACTTTGTGTTGTTAGGGAAAATGCAGTTTGTGAACTGCTTTATCAAGCTTCTTAACTCCAGTAACAGCCAACATTTGGATGCCAGCAAGAAATAAAGCCTTTATATATCCTCACAGACTGTTTGCCACAAAGTAGCACTGACGTAAAGGCAAGTTCTGAGCCGTGCATGTGCGTTTGGGGATGCATATGCATATGTCGACTTGAGCATTTGCTGCTTCTGCAGGAATGACTCAATCATGTACTGTAGAGTAATGTCGGGTGCATGTACATGTATGTGTGAGCATGTACATACTTTCGTGTGTATCTGTTCTGTTCCTCTACGCTGAGTGGTTCAGCTGTGCCTTGCTTGAACTGATGAATAATTTCTGCACTGTGCTCTGCTGTGGCACGTCTGGTGCAGCCTGACTGCACCACACAGCTAAAGCTCCGCATTTGCATTCAACACACACGCACGCACGCACACACACACACACACACACACACACACTTTTACACTCATGAACACCAAGCTCGCTCACTGCGCCCCCATCCCAACACCATCCAGCCTTTCAGCTGCTTCCCTGTGTGGAGGGATGCAACAAGCTGCTAAGCCCTTTTTAAAGCAACAGCAGTTTCCTTTTAGTCAATGTCATCACACTTCTCTCAGGGTTACAACTGGGGGAAAAATGTGCACCGTGAATGGGACCAAAACAGTCAAGCAAGCAAAAAAATACTAAATCCACAACTCTCATATAGGGTTGCCCTGATTGTTGATTGATTGTGGATTGGGGGTTATTTTAGGTTCTAGCCCAGAAAAGAGGAGTACTGGCGCTGAAATGTCAGCTCTCTTTTGGAGTGGCAGGCATGCTGATGTGGTGACCTCTATGTGCTGTGGTTAAAAGGTTGGGGGGCTGTGGGACGAATGAGCAGGAGGTATCAGCCTTTAGTGGGCGGAAAGAAAGAGACATTTTAAAGAACATTCCTGGGGATAAGAAAGCCTTTCAGTGCAAAAACGCCGACTTATTCAAGAGTCCATTACTTATGTTGTTTATGTCTAAAGGTAGTGTTATGGGGCTGCGTGGACCTGACATTTTGACATTTGTAGGGACATTCTTTTGTAAAAATCTGTTTTGAAGCTTCTCAGTTAAGACTAAAGAAAGCAGAGACATTTCAACAATAACTGGGTTACTATCATTTACAGATAAAGAAGAGCATCTCTGCTCCGTTTGCCTCAAAGTACAGCAAGGTTACGCATCTGTGAGAAGCTTAATAAAGGGAAACCACAAGCAGCAGTTCCAGTGATATGTGCAACCAAACACCTCCTGCTGTCTCGGGGGTCTATCTGGAAGACCTCCAGCTCTTCGCTCCTTCATCTTCCCTTAGACGAGCGAGCATTTTCAGACATGATATGCCTCTACCATAAGTGAGCACATCATGTCATCATCTATATTTTGTCAACAGCGGAAAGTATTCCTCTCTCCTCAAGCACTGCCAGATATTTCCACGCTTCAACACTCACCTTCAACTGAGGAAATACATTTTTACTGGAGTTTAGCACCGAAGATAAGAAGAGCAATTAGTCTACAGCCTATTTAATACTAAATTACAACATGTTTTTTATGAGCATACAGTCTAAATTGACTAAAACAGCACAAGTAATTTGGCCTGCGTGCAACAATCATGTATTTATTACAAAATGTTGTCCTCCTGTTCATTTACATAGACCTTTGCTGCTGCACAGGAACCCTGGGGCTACTGTCTGGCCAAGCAGCCTGCACTGCCAGGCTACCCCGTTAGAATATATTATACAGTAGGATACAGCATGCATATTGGTTCAAAACTCCCATTTTCCTAAAGAAGATTTAAGTGATGCTACAAGAACAAGCCTTTTGACTCTGCAAGTCCTTCTAACACCAACATCACAGTGTTTTTCACACAGTCGACCTCTGTCAAATTGTGGACCGTTTGCAGCTACAACGGTGCAGCGAGGTTCATAGGTAAGTTTTACATGTCAAGGGAAATAGTGCTGTCAACTTCTTGATAGGGAGACTGCAGAAAAGACAATAGCTCTCAGTGAGCGATGCGCAAAACAATAGGGCACTATCACCGCCTCTAAGATCTGCAACAAGCCATAGAGGGTTATGAAAGGTTATGGGATCAAATAGCATCTGTCAATACAGCCAACAATTTGCAATCGACAGAAATAATCTCACTTGCAAGGTACCATGAAAAAGAGAGGTACACATATTTCCACAGCTGCCGGCGCAGCGCTTCAAGTGCAAGCGGCAGGAAATGTACTTACAGTTCTGAGGAACTGGATTTCATCCTCTCCTTCTCCACCTTCAGCCATGGCTGCAAAGGAGCCTGTTCAGACTCGGGAAGCCTCCGCTGGCTCCTCTCTCCTATCGATATTAGCATATAGCTAATCCACAGCCATACAGCGGGGAGACTACCGCAGCATGTGTCACTCAAGCCCCTGTGCTCAAGCCGCGCTCACCGCCCGGAGGAGGAGTGCGTGTCAGCATCGGTGGGCTGGAGCAACTGGGGACGGTGTGGCGGGGAAACAGGGAGAAGCCAAGTCGTGTATCCAAGATACAGCAGCGGGGGCTTTATCTTCGACGTCACCGGCAGACCTTATTAATACAAGCGTGAAAGCGCGAATATTCAAACATCCGTGTGTTAAATGGAGTGAAATAACCGCTGTCTAATGGGTGCCTCGTTATTTTTGTTTGTTTTCTCGCCCTATCTCCGAGCTACGGATTCTCAGAAAACGTAATGTGTGGAAGGAAATCGGAAAGCGAGATATAATGGTAGCTGCTTATTCCCAGTGCTGGTCCAGATCAGCACCATGGTCAGCACCCCGCAGCACAGACATGCTTCTGCTTCAGTACAATGTAATCAGCAGTTTCTCAGGCTGTTGAAGCTAAATTAGTTTATTATGTTTTTGATAATCGGTGTTGGGCTTAACTTAGTCCTATTTCTGGACAGAGAATGTATTACTGCCACTGTTTTTAAAAAAGCAGGCATGTAAAAGAAACATCCTCCTAAAATATTAATTTTACCCTAAAATGTCATCTGTACACGTTGTAAAAATGTTATATCTAAATTGTATGTTTGGGGCTGGGCAATATATCGATATTATATCAATATCATGATATGAGACTAAATATCGCCTTTAATTTTGGATATCATAATATCGTGATATGGCATAACTGTTGTCTTTTCCTGGTTTTAAAGGCTGTATTACAGTAAATGTGATGTCATTTTCTGAACTTACCAGACTGTTCTAGCTGTTTTATTATTTGCATTTACCCACTTAGTCATTACATCCACATTAAATAACTAACTGATGGTTATTTATCAAAAATCTCAATGTGTAAATATTTTGTGAAAGCAACAAAAGTCAACCCCACAATATTGTCACAATATCGATATCGAGGTATTTGGTCAAAAATATTGTGATATTTGATTTCCTAATATATACCATTATATTATGTGTGAAAATGACAATAAAGATGAGATATAAAAAGCTGAGTAAACTGACTTTATGTGGGTTCAGTGTGAACAGAGACTAGAAAGAAGATGAAGAACACATTCTAGTCTGCAAAAGCGACATTTTTATTGTAAATGTATTTAATTATTTAAAACATTTTATTGGATGAATCACCACTAAATTATTTATTAAATGAGATTAAACTCAGTAAAAAATTAATGCATGCCATGCAAGGTCTTTTATTCTGTGGGGAGAATATGGTAACATTGATGAGTGTGGCCTTTGGTTACCCAAAGTTGGGCCACATTTGACCCACAGCCAGGGCGTAATGAAACCTACTCATCTCCGCAAAACAGTAAATAAACACGTGGGGCCCATTTTCAAAATGCGATGCTGCCCTCTAGCGTCAATGCTGTGAACTACAAACCTGCTCCACTCATATGTCTCCTTCCTCCATCCCTTCCTCCCTTTCCTCCTCCTCTCCTTTTTACTTTTTTCATTTAGTCTCTTTCTTAGCACTTGATACTTCCCTTCTCTTCTCTCTCCAGCCACAGTTGTTTTCAATTCAAAATTTCCTTCCCTTCCTGATCAACAGCTGGTATGTTGAAACAAGCAGGTTAATAATATTCATATTTCTGTACCCATAACATTTCAGTCACCTTATGAAAGTGATTACACAAGCTGTACTGTTTGGTAGAGCTACACACCACCATGAACCATTTTTGTATTGCAGAACTACTTAAATAGCCAATTTAGGTATATATCTCTACTATTTAGATTTTATCATTAACAACTGATACCTACCAGGATAGCCAGATATAGACTAAGTGTCATAACTTCTTAAACTCTAAACCACCTGTCTACAAGAAACTGAATGTGGGAATGAGCCTTTACAGTCAAGACCAAATTTGATTGAAATCCCAACCATACATGTGTATTTATTTATATGATGGTATGCATGTAAGCTATATTCTATAAGCTGTATGTCTATGTGTAGGAACAGCATACATGGACGTCATAACCAAGTGGCTGGCATAGTGTACAGTAACATCTGCACTGAGTATGGGCTGGAAGTCCCAAGGTCAGAATGGAAGACACCACTTAAGGTGGTTGAGAATGACCAAGCTAAGATCCTGTGGGACTTCCAGATCCAGACTGACAAACTGGTGATGGCTAACCAACCGGACATCGTGTTGATCGACAAACAACAGAAGAAGGCAGTGGTGATAGATGTAGCAACCCACAAGTGACAGCAACATCAGGAAGAAGGAACACGAGAAGCTCGAAAAATACCAAGGGCTGAAAGAGGAGCTGGACAAAATGTGGGGAGTAAAGGCAACAGTGGTGCCAGTGGTAATAAGAGCACTTGGGGCTGTGACCCACAAGGAGAGAGGCTCCAGCAGATTCCAGGCACAAGCAAACATTCAATTGTAATAGTTCACAAAGTGAGGACACTTCTTAAGTATTATTTGAGATATCCTGAACTCTAAAATATAAACATAACTGGACTGCAAACAGTCTCTTTGATGGAAATAATGACATAATTTGAGAAAAACCAGTTATGAGTTGGAACAAATAGTATAAGGGTTGATGCACACGTTAGCCACTAGGTGTCTCTGTTTAGTGCAGAATAATGTCACCTCGAGCCACCATTTAACTGGTACAGCACCTCTCTGTGCATGTATCTTTCTGCGTGTGCAACTTAAGGCTAGCCAGGGAAACACTGGAAACTGCTACGGCTGTTTAAGTAAATTAATCGCAGCTAAACTTCCTTCCCTCCTTGCTCGGTACACGGTGTGAAACCCATCACATGGCCTACCTGCAAGCTGCAGCTGCACTGACTCAAAATGTAGGGGTGGGGGGTGGGGGGGTGGATAAATGATAAGGAACCAATCACAGAGCAGGAAGCCAGCGCTGAGTTTTACCATTGGACCAAACTCCCGTCAATCACGCCGGAGAAGCCCAGTGAGGCAGCGGTGAGCACTGGCTGGTTGCAGTACTGAGATATGAACAAATATTTGCCGTGCAAGTTAACCGGGTAAGTAACTGTTTATCTTTTACAAACTGCTCTGCTTTTACCTGCTGCAGGTGCAGATGACTGTAGCGCACTTTCAGCTTCTAATTGAATATACTGCATCAAACTGAAGCTGACATGTGGCTATACGGGCTTTTAATATATTAAATTGTAATTTAGAATAAATTTAGTTGAATATATCTTAATTGCAGTTTCAACTTTGCGTGCAGCAGCCCGAAAGCCGGAAGGGTACTGTAATTATGCTGCCATTTCAACACAGAGCGATGCACTCTTGCAAGGTGACAGTAGCCCACGGGATTATATTGTGATGTAAACAGTTGGGAGATGTTGCGAAATGCTCAAGTAAGCATTTGAAGCACAAGTAAACGTGCAGGTTGTGCTTATAAACATCTCTAATGGCAGCCTAACGTGGGGCTCTGCATGTGTCGTCACCTTGTGTGTTTTTTATGCGGCAGCTTGTGAAATGTTGATGAAATGCGATTTGGAAATGTTTCATCTCCTTGTACAGTAAGAGGAAGATGGAGATAAAAAAGGGTTAGGAAGACCCGTCTAAAATACTAAAATAGAAGCTACTAGTTTAATCTCTGCAGTGTTGGACTGTATTCAGTTGTTAATTAACAAATGGGTTTGACACTGAGATATGGATGCACTATTGTGAAAGGAGCAGTCAGTGTTTATACTGTCAAACTAGCTCTGCATTGGCTTTGAAATAATCTGTAGTGCCACAGATGTCAGATAATATCTTGAAAATTTAAATATTGTACTTTATTTTAAGCTGGAGGCTCACATAAGATTATAAAACAGTCTGGCATTTGGAGTTCATAAATGGCACTAGCAGGGCTAACATGGTTTTCTGGATGCATGTTGTGTCTGCACAGTCAGATTTATAGCTGTGTGCTACTTTCTCTTTGACAGCATCTGGACAGGCCAGGTGATGAATCTACTTCTGCAGTCCATGACCGGTCACTCTGTCTGGGAACTGACCACTTAATCAGAGGGCTTGGGTGATTAACATGGCGCCCATCATGGAGGGCACACACACGGTTTTGCTTCTGTATGCACCCATCCATGAGCTAAGCAACATCAGCCTGTATTTCCCCAAGAGGCGGGCCCCGGGCTTCAAGTACAAGAGCCGCGCCCCTCACTCAGAACGGGCCTGTAATGACCATGACTGGGGAAAGGAGGATCTCGCAGTGTCCGAACAAAGAGGCCAGTCTTCCGACTCCTCAGGCGGATTCCTCGGCTCCCAGCAGGCAACAAAGGAAGCTGTTGCAGAGCTCTGCTGGCTGGCGGCAGAGCACCACCAGTTGCTGGCGGATTTCTTATCGCTGTGCAGGGATTGCACCCACAAAGTCAAGATGGGTAACCAGGATGGGAAAATCCAGGATAACATAGAGGGTCAGGAAGTTCAGCTTGGAGGTCAGGTTCTCAGCAGCAGCAACTACTCCCTCACAGTGTCTCCAGAGCATAAGAAAGTTACATCTAAGAGCAGAAAGCTGAAGAAGTTTGCAGGCAAGAAGCTTGACAGTGCTGAGGATTTCCTACACAGTCAGATAAAGAAGAAGGTTACTCGTAGAACTTCATCTTGTGAGCTTCCTGCCCAGAATAGCATGTCCATATCTTCAGTCTCAGTAGTGGAGCAGATCCCTGGTACCTCAGCCTCTGTCCATGTCTCTGACAGCCCGGTGACCGGCTCTTATGTCAGTGCAGTCAGTAACCCCATACTGCCCATGGAGGAACCCTTCCAGATTTCCCGTGAAGGCTGGGACTTCATGGAGGACAACCGGACATTTGACCCTGACATGGATTTCTGTAATGACTTCTCAGAGTATGACAGTGAGCTGGGCTTTGAGTCGTCTTTTTACAGCCTGATGGAAGGTCTGAGCCGAAGGGAAAGTGGGAGCAACCTTCGACCACTTAAGAGGTTTGATTCCTTTGTTGAGACTTCAGCAGAGAATACGTCAACAGTCAAGTCTGCTCAGCAGCTGTATGGCGAAATCAACCAGAGGAATACAGGGATCCGGGTGGTGGCTAAAGTTCAGGATGTGGAAGGGAGAGTGCAACATGTCAGCCATACAAGCCAAGACAGGGAAGGCCCCGCCAAGTCATATCCAGGGACAAGAGGACCAAACAGAGACCACCTGCTGGGAGCAGGCAGAGAAAAGACAGGTAACAAGTTCTCTGAGGGGCTACGGTTACCCCTGACTACGGTTACCCCTGAACCTTTCCCCCCAGCCAAATCCCTCACAAAGAGCCCCACTTCACCTTCTCTCGCTGGGGTGTTCAACACATCCTTCCCTGCCTCAAACAGCCTCCAGAGCATGTCCCCAGTCTTGTCCCCTCTGTCCTCCAAGCAGGCAAGCCCACAGCTCAACCACCGTATTGTATTGCTGTCAGACAAGGATGTGGACCACGACAGAGACAGCTCCAGTAACACAGATGAGCCCAAACTCTTCACTGAGGTCAATGACAAGAACGGAAACAAGCGGGCTGTCACTCGTCTGGATCTGAACCTCAGCAGGCGGCCGAGCAACTCCAAGTGGAATTCCTCCAGCAACTCCACAACAACAGGTGAGTTATTAGAAATCGCCCTGCTCCTACTTTGAACACAGGGATTCCTGTTAAAACTCCCTGCCTTGATGTTATTGTCGACACTGGTGCTTTTATCATCTTTGTAACATTATTCGTTTGTCAGAATGTACCCTTCATCTGGCTTTGCTGATGCTGGATTTCAAAGAGCAGAATAAGAGAAGATGCCTTGAAAGCGGAAGTGTGTTTGAGTGTGTGTGTCACACCCACTGTCTGAGGTTGTTTTATTACTCTGCAGCATTGTAACTGCCAAACATTTTCCACACAGGGAGTTTTACTTTGTCACTCTAGCTGTTAACTTTATTTTCCACAAAGTAAACCAGTAGGTAGACATGACTTTCCGAAACTGCCTCTGTTAGTCCAGTTAGTTTTTGTCTGCTGTGTTCCGGTCTCGGCTTTGACATGTGACCACAAATTAAAAACTACCCAACAGAGTCATACAAAGGGCAAGCGGGGCCTGAGAATAGTTTGGCTGATGATCCATTTTAACTCTTTCTGTGCCACAGTGAAGCCAAAGATTAGTGGGAGTGTCCCAGATCAAAGGCTCAAAGTTGACACGAAGTTCGACCTGACCAGGGTTCTCGTGAGCATGGTGTTAACTGAAGCATTGCCAATTTGGACTCTAAGGGATGTGCTGCCCCTCCCTCTAAACACACATCCTACCCAGTTCACAGGAAACTGACAAAGCATCAGGAACCCAGCAGGCACAAGGGTTACAGAGAAAAAGGATTAGAATTTCCTTATTCGCAGAGTTTAACTATTTTCATAAGCTGGCCTATTGTATTTCGTGCTTACAATGACAAAGCAAATGGATTTAAACACTCAAAACATACATGATATTTGCAAAGCCATAATAATGTCACAAGCTTAGTTCAGGGTTTGCCAGTGTGTGGTCATCATCGGCCTTATCTCTTACTTAATGCATACTGTATATGGTCATGCCATTCGGTGACCTCATGCCTTTTGATCAGTAAGGAGGTGTCTGTAATGGATTAAAGTTTATACATGTTTACTGAAGTCAGTCCACACTGTATAATCCAAGCTGTTGCAGTCTGATACTTCGAAGAGGCCTTAACATTATTGCATTAAGTACCTCTGTAACATGGTTAATCATCCCTTTTAGTCAGTGTAATACAATCTTTGCTTTAATCTGCAGCAGCAAACAGATGGCCTTCCATCGTGATTTACTAATAGACTGTGGATAATGGTTGTAGAAAGTTATTTTAAAAATGTCGCTGCATCCTGATTATTTGATTTGTGATATTATTATAGACCAGTCCTAGCTCAACCAATACAACCAACAGCGCCCAGCTTATCAATGGCCGGGGCAGGATCGAGCTGAGCTGTGTGGAGCTAAGCTATCTGGTGGCTAGGGTATAAATAACCCAGCTTTACTCGTGGAGATGATTTGGATCAATTCTCACTGAAATGACACTGTCCCTGTGTGTCCTCACATACATAGGCATGCACAGAGATGTCCCACACTCAGATGACACACATTAACATCTACATGTGCATACATAATCCACATTGTCTGGCATTAAACTCCACCTGATTGGTTTTTTTTTTCTTCAATATACTTTCAAATGCCAAAATTGACATTTGCCTTCAAATGTATTGTGAGCTGTGTTTTTTCTTCTTGAGAGGGAGATTGGGTAAATTTCTTTAGCCCTCATCAGATATGACTGTGTGCTATTATAACTCATAAGTCAGTAAAGTCAGTCTGAATGAGCAATATTCACTTATGTAATTGCCTACACCATGCTATACACATGCTGTACAGCCATTGCAGTGAAGGCTTGAATCTTTAATCTGAAACAAAATCTCACTGTGTCGATTTTGCTGCGTTTTAGCTGTTTACTGGATCGATATTGTGTTGCTTGATAATTGAATACACTTCAAATGCTAACACAGATAAATGAACATCAGGGGGTCCAGCCTAAAGGGCTAAGTGGGTCAGTGTGAAGCTGGCCCTTCATGGTTTGCCAATGTCAAACTAATTATGATCCAGGCTCTTTAATCTCTTCTCTCTTATTGAGGCTCGGTGCTTATTAATGAGTGTGATTATGCAGACAGGAGTTGTAATTTAGTAACAAATTCTGTTTTTTTACTTCATGTGTTAATGCGTCTGCACTGCAGTCTGTGTAACAGAATATTTTATGCATCCACTTTGGTGTGCATATTATGTGGTCACACAATATCTATGTATATCTGTTAGTTTTTCTTTATGTTAGTATTTTGTTTCTTCTCATATACTTATTAGCTTTTGGATAAGGACATTCAACCCAAACATTTTAAAGCTGCACAAGAAACATTAAACCCACTATAACTTTTTTGGCTAGTGTGAACACACTGACATATTATCACCTTTTTAAGTGGAAAAAGCGAACTTGTTAGCAAACAGTTCCCTATTTACACATCTAGCAGATACGGAGCAACATCAGCATTCATTGAAGGTCCAATATTCACTCTCTTTCTAGCTCTGCCTTTGGTCTCCACTTACTTATGAGGAAAATATTTGGCTGTTTAGCTGCCAAATGCTTCACTTTGTTCATCAGCTAGCCGCTAACTTGTCTTTTCTGCTGCTTGATGCTGGGCAGGTAGCTTACAGCTTTTTAGCTTAATGTGGCAGCAAATGATGAACGTTGTGGGCCCGGAAAAACAAAATAATGAGCTGAAAGACGCTAAAGCTGAGGGGAACTGCAGTGTCAGGAGTCATGAATATCTTACATGTAGTAATTTGACATCCATTGCTATTATAAAATTATTGCTTTTTAAAAAAATCACATTTCAGGCCAATCAGCCCGACTCTCTTTCTTTCTTACTCTCTCTGTCTGTCTTTCAAATGCCTTACTTATTTTATTGTCTGACATATGGCAGGCAATACCATAATCAGATTACCCGATACGTTCCAGCAAGGTCATATGAAACTGATCAGTGCAGAGCAAGAGTACTTCACCCTGCTCTCCCTGCTAGCTGTCATTCAACAGAAAGTGTGCTGCCATGCAACATTGTTCCTCCCAGTGAGAACAAGGGCAACTCTATCCAGATAATGAAGTGGATTCTGCCAAAACAGGCTAAGAGAACTTCCTCTCTCTTAGTCTGTCTCACACTGTTGCTCTGAACTGCATACTACATGCAGAGAAACAGGGCACAAAGGTCTCTCTCTTATAAAGCATAACCTGTTTTCTTTAATAAATGACTCTGCTACACCAGCGCCAGGCAAATGTTGGCTGATGTTGGAGTTTTCAGTATGAGCAGCTTTATATGGCTCCTCCACTATTTAAATGTACACACACCGGTGAACTGAAGTGAAGTTAGCCAGATTTCCTTTCCCCCAGTCAATGGCTTGCCGGGCTCAATGAAGGCACTCTTCCGTCTTGTTCAACTCTGAATATCCCATCAGCCTCCAGAACCGCATTTCAAATGAGTAATGATGATTCTGTGAGCATCTTGTCATGCTACATTTCTGCTGTGGCCCCTCAGGGTACCACAGCGTTTTCTCCGAGTTTTCACTTGTAGCTATCCTTACATTGATCTTCGCACTGACAGCCAAACCAGTCAGTCAATCAGCCAGCCTGACAGCCGTGCACAGCCAACAAGCCTGCGTGGAAAAACAGTTGTGACAGGCGCAAAAGAAGCTGGGTGATTTATTTAAGTCCTGCATTTTTCATGATTTATATAAAAGTCTATGATCCTCCTTCCTGGCTAAAAGTGATAGAGGAGGGTGGAGGCTGCCAGATGCTCTAACCATGCCACATGGCCCAGTTATTTTACTTTGAACGATGAGGTTATAGATTTTAGTGGATAAAATAGGGCACACTGGGCAAAGCTGTTTCAATGTCTTTTATAAGAATGAGAGACTGCACTGTGGGAGGAGATAGAGTAGTGCTTGGTAATTATTTATAGATATGGATATAAATATTTCTGGCCTGCAGTAGTCCCTTGAAATGATCACTAATTGCTGCTTGTTAACTGAACAGTCAGCGCCTTCAAGGGTTAGAAGAATAACTTCACTTTTCACGGTTTCATGTCTGCTTTAGAGTGTTCAGTACAGCCTCAGCAAAGCTTTCCCTGACCACTGGATGAGTGATGACCAGCCAGAGTGGCAGGCGGATTAATCCGTCACCATTGACAACACCCACCTGTCAGGATCTGACATCAGATGATCCCTGCGCCGCACCAAACACAGATACTTTTTACGTTGAAACGATAATGCTTACAGTACCACAGGAACACCAATGATGCCTGTCAGCTGCTCACTCACACACTGTGATTTTCACTGTTAAATCACCGCACCGTCAGTCAACACCTGCAGGTTTGCACTGAGGAAACACCTGCACAGTATGTGTTGTAGATGTCTGAAATACAGAAGTCTCTATAAAAGTACACTGCCTTTGCCAAAGGGCAGTGGATCATGTGTATAGACAATATCTGCTGGACTGATGTTGTCCTGAGTTGGTATGATCCAGTTATCAGTGCGTTAACCTGCAGTCAAACTAAAGTGTATGTCACCTGAAAGACAAACACAATCCCATCTGCACCCTGTGTTCCCTCAGTTATGGACACTGTAATTCTGTTTCAGCTTTTTAGAGCAGCAGGGAGAGAGATTAAACGGCAATAAGCACACGGTTTTTTTTCCCAGGGCCAGTGAACTGAAGTTCATTGTGTGCATGTTCGAGTGTAGCAAATCAACTACCAAATAAATAAATGCAGTTTGTTCCTTACCTAATGCATCTTCAGAGTTGCTTGTCCATATCTGTTTACAGTTATTGCATTGCATTGCAGTGTTGTGCATTACTTCACCATGTCTTATTTCTAGCATACAGCAGTGACATCAGAGCTTCACTGCAGTGTGTTTGACTATACCGGGATGCGGACTTGCTCTTTCCTCTCCCTGTCCATATGGTGGCAGTGTGGGCCACCTTATACATATTTAATTAACTGACTGACTGGCTGTATGCAGGCACAAACACACAAGCTGTTTAACCATAAATAGTAATGTTTTTTGAGGGTTGACGGACCGCAGCAAACACATCTCAATAGGTGTAATATATTTAATAGTTTGTGGAAGGACAATATTACGCAGTCCGTCCACCTGCTTTCAAATGAACCAGGCATTGTGGAGAGAGCTGTTTCTGATCACTTTTTTCCTTGGCCTGGAGTGAGCTTAACTCTGCATTTGGAACTGGCCCAGCCTACAGTCAGCATTTCCCACTGTGGGACCATGCAGCGAAGCATTATCATAATGAAAAGTTATTAATCTAATCCTACTTTTTTTCTGCTATCCAAGTCCCAGATAACTGGAGGGACTACAGGCATTGCTGCTATGCCATAATGACTGATTGTGCTGAATACTGAAGCTGAATTTCAATGCTTCCATTTTTCAGTCAAACCCCCCAGTTAGTTATGTGTGTGTGTGTGTGTGTGGGCCCTCATAACTGAATTTAAAGCGTTTGGCTGAGACTCTCGGGATCTATTCAAGGGGACAAAGTGACTGCCAGGCAACAATACAGTAATACTGTGTGCCCTGTTCGAGGATATTCATTACAAAGTGAAGTTATCGGGTATTTTAGGGATTTATTGAACAGGAAGTGATTTGCATTTCTCAGTTTCCACCCCATAATTCTGAAACAGGTCAAGGTGTTGTCTTACAGCCGGAGGAAACTGAGGTCACCAAGCTTCAAGGTCTGTACCCTTCCCCCTCTCACTCACAGTGTGTTCTCTCCTCTCTCTCCACCTTCTTTCACCTCACTTTCCCTGCCCTATATCTCGCAACTTGTACTTTTCCTCCTTTTTTCTTGCATGGCTGACTCTCTTGAGACAGTGAGTGCATGCATCAAGGCGTGCTATAGAGGAAACGGGTTTCTGTGCGCATGAGAAGTGGTTGAAATAGCTCATGTGTTGGCACTCTCAGGACTAGCCTGGCTCCTGAAGTTAATACCATGTGACTTGTTCAGGTCATAACACATGAGGAAGGTTCTGCAAGTTCAGGCGGTGTCTGCAGTGTGTCACTGAGCTGCAAATATAAAAGGCCAGGCAGTCTGAAATGCAGAGTGGATCCCCAGTGTACTGCAGCAAATATATTCCTATTTGAATTTTGAAATATACTTTTATCCTGTATTAGCTTTGTTTTCTAAATAGCACAGTGCATGTGACTGCCCGGTCGGGAGAGGGCAGTCTCTCCCAATCTAAATTAAGGTGAAGTCTTATATTTCCACCTTTTTCTGGGCCATGTGGATGACTGAACACAGTCACACAAATCACCCATACCTATCTGCTCTTGTAGTACAGTGGTAGTGCTGAGCAATGCCATTTCGTGGTTCTGTTACAGTGAACATGTCATGAATGCAAATCGATATTAGATATAGTGGTTTGTTTTGTTTTTTTGGGGTTTTTTTTTTTTTTGAGACCAGTGCTGTGCAGCTGCATGTCCTTATTGGATCAGCGTGGCTTGCTGCCGGTGTTGATGATGGGAACGGGGCTAGCAAAGTGCAGATAAAAATAGCTGTGTGCCCTCAAGCCTGCAGCAAAACAGGAGTCTCTCTTGCTGCCTGTTTGATGCTAAAGGACTCTGATGCCTGCTTTCTACCTCATTCCACTTTTATTACCCGTGCAGGTTACACAAGAACACAATTTGCCTCAGTCAGTGCCGCTTATTTAGCATGGTCACACATAATCACCGGTTATGTTGTTATGTTTGGTGTTTTTGTAATTATTCAATGCTCCTTGCACAACATCTAGAGCGTTAATTATGCTGTAGTTGCCTGTGTTTGTTTGTGTGTTTCTGTAGAGGACTCCCTCCTGCGTCAGGATGATATTTGGATGCTGGACGGCGATGAACCTCAGGAGCCCGTTACCCGTGTCCCACGCCCTGATCACCTGGACTTCCTACGCATCACACCGCCCGAGGATGACATCATCGGGGATACACCCTACTATCCCAAGCTGGAGTGCACGGTGAGGGCCCTGAAACATGAGTAGCACAAACACTTACAGGCCAGTGTTAGCTGTAATGGCTACTTTCACACCCAGAGCAGTGTACCATGGCACTTTTTTTCCCTCGGGCACTCATGAGGATTTCTCTCCACTCGGGCATTTAACCACCTGATCATAAATTCTTAGAAGTGGATTAAAGGGTCATGGATTCTAATCTGTACACTGGGGTCCTAAGCCAGAACTGACTGAGATCATTGCACTCAAACCTTTCTTGTTCAGAGCAAACACAGGAAAATCTCACATTCTCTTTTAGCCTTTCTGGACAATTTCGTAACCTTATTTTCTATAGTGTAGGCTATTAGGATCTATCTTTGTTACTGAGCAAAGGTTGCAACACAATATTTTGTTTGCCACTGGGCATGTGATTTAGGTAATCCTACAGTATGTGTGTCTAAAAAACAATTCATTGTTTGTTTCCAGTTCCAGTTGTTTGCTGCTGGCTATATTTATGCAAAAAGTAGTGCAATTATAAAAACCAACTGCCTAACTGCACTTGTGATTCATTTTCCATCATGTGTGCTGTGTGTCAGACATTCATTCCTGAGGCAGATTACCTGGGTGTGGTTTTTTCGGCGGGTATCGGCGCAAGTCATGCATTGTTTCCTTAAGACACAATAACTGCCTCGACTCTAAGCATAATCAGTTAACATACCAGTACAAAGGGCAAGCTGTACAGAATTAGGTACTCAGTATTGTTGTGAAAATGACAGCCACCTTACATACTTGGCTGTGGCATGTCTTCATTGTCGCTCTCATCCATTTTTACGGCATCAAAAATACACGCCTCTGTTGCACATGATGGGTTCTCAGTGTGCTGACAAAGGGAGGGACACGATACTAACACAATCCCGTGCTGTAGGCGTGACTTGACAGTCTCTGAGATCTGCAGTGCTTACATCTGCAACTTGTAAGGAATCCTGTTTTTGAGATGATACTGTACGCGCCAGATCTCAGAATTCACATCACAGCCTTGTCTATCAGCGGTGGTATAGTGGTGCCTCTTTTGAGTGCAGCCTCTCAGGGGATTTACTGTGTGTGCATGAAATACCACTGCTCTTACATAACTTAAATCCTCATGAGAAGCCCTCACCCACTGTGTGGCTTTCTTCAGATGAGGGAAAAAAACAATCACTGATACTCTAAAAAAAATGGAAGGATGAGTACAAGAGTATTTATTATTTTAAAAATGTTTCATTTAGGGCTGTCGTAAAAACTGGATTAGAAACACTTACAGAACTTGCTTAGTCTGTGCTCAATGAGGCAGTCTGAAAGAAGGCATTCAGGAAGGGTGACCTTTGGTTGCTCAGGGCAACCGCAGTTTGAAAAATGCTGTTTTCTTAAGCACGTTCCTGACATTTAACTAAGTTAGCTTTACAAATATCTTTTAAAAGTTAGAGCATATTTTAATCATAGGAGCTAAGCTGAAAAGATACACCCCAGAGGATGTCTCTCTCTGTTGTTTTAATTTTCTCATTTAAACTATTTAGGTATTCCCCTTTCTCACATAGGTAGCCTGTTGTTAGCGTGTTAACTTTAGCAAAAGTTAGCTTGTAAACTTTTTGAACCCCCATAGAAACACAGCGTCTTCAAATCCAAACTTCTGTTGCTTCATTGCACAGTATTTATTATATTTTTATTTCAATAGTATGTTGGCATTCATAGTGAAGGTAAGTGAATCAAAATTATATTTTCCCCAACTGTATTCAGTCCTGTTTAGCCTGAGTGTTCATGAGCTGCTAATTACAGAAGGTTTTATGTTAGCCAGAGCTGGCTATGGCCACGCTCACTAATCACACCATCCTAAGCCCTGTATTGCAGTAGCTCGCTGCTTAATGGTGCAATGCTGGGTTACTGGACCTCTACAGCTCTCCACCTGACCACAGGCTGACTCCCCCTCTGTATTTACACTTTTACCTCAGCAGCCATTTTACGGAAGTGAGCAGAGGTAATCAGACACCTGTGGTGCTGGGTGCTACAGGTCCCCTCCCAGGAAGGGAGGGATCTGAAGGGAGGCGTCCCCGGACTGGGTAGACCAGTGAGACACATTTTTTTTCCAACCTGCAGGGTTTTTTTCCCTCACACAACAGCTCACAGGGCTTTCCTGTAAACTGAGACAGACATACGCAAAAGAAGACTCAAAGTAGAAGAACGGTTCAGTCATGGACTCCAGACCAGCACATAAAGAAGAATAACCCACACCATTATGGACAACGCTGCTCCGCTTGTTGGAATAGTTGGAAATGCTTTGTGAAAGGCAGGTGAACTCTGTTCTCTCCCAGGGAGATTACAGCAGGACATGTTTCCAGCCGCTGTGAACAGCTTGACTTATCTTGCAGCGTCCTGGGAATCTTGCTCACACATCCGAGACTAAACTGAACTAACGACAATATACAGTCAGTAGTAGTCCGTATGTGATTGAATGAAAGTCTGCTATATGCAACCTGTTTGTGTGTCACTAAACAGGATTGTACGATAGCGTTGTTATAATTTGCGCCCTCCTGGAGAAGGTAAGAGGAGCTGCAGAGATTTGTCCATACAAAGGCCTTTTGTTCCCAGCCAACGGTAGACCAGGAACAGTAGCAGCTTGGATAACTGGAGGTGGGGAGATGAACCTTTTGTGACTTTTTCAATGGACACTTTGCTAGAGTTGCTTCCTGTTTTGGTTTGGCTCTCTTTCGCTTTCAGTTGGTGTGACATTTTGAATGAAAATGGACAGTTCAAGTAATATCTCAGATGGACAGGAGAAGCAGCCCACGAGTTCCCTCTTAAATGTCTTCGGCAATCTCTTCACCAGGGATAGGTCTCCCTCCTCAGACGTTAAGTCGGCTTTGCTGATGTCTTTCAAGGGCACGTCAGGGCGTCCTCTTGCTGAAGGTGGTCAAACTATTAACAGCGAGAAAAAACTCAAAGGGAAGGAAGATGTGACTCAGGGTGATGAGGCTGCTTCCTGTGATACAGGGCAGAGTTTTAAAAAATGGGACACTTGCAAGGAATCTGGCAAGCAAGTTAAAGCGACACCTGGAGGCTCAGGTGACCAAGATCTAGTCCTGGTCACTAGGGTGGAAACGTATAGTGACACGGAAAATGAGGAGGAGGAGGCAGGCCTAAGCAGCAATAGCCTGTCAGAGAAGCTAGGCAGGAGCAGGGAGCCCAAGCTACCTGAGCCGGACAATAATACAGTGGACCATGGTGATGGAGATGAGCTAAAAGATGGCACTGAGGCAGAGGCAGAATACCAAGTGCCTGTGTTTAGAACACACAAACTTAAGGAGAGATCTCAGATAGAAACTATTCTATACTCAGACTGGCCCAGAGTCAGCACAACTGACTCTGAGACAGTTCTGGTCTCATCAATTTCCAAACAGGAAGAGCACTGCAGTCCCATTGAGAATACAAACACTGTGTTTGAGGGTATAGAAGCATTGGATGGAGGAGAGAATAGTGGTGAAAATGTGGGGACAAATGAAAGCGACGATTATGCTGGCATAGATTGTTCTCTGGCTGTTCCCTCCATCATCTCTGGACATCTGGCTTCAGAGGGTGCAGATCATAATGTTGTAGTGGCCTCTAAATTAAAGCAGCATGACTTAGACAGTACACAAAGGGCGTATTCACATGAGCAAAGGGCTGAGGAGACTCACTCCAGCCAGGTGTCTTCCTCTGTTCCTTTCAGCTCTAGGACTCCTGAAGTCTCAGTCCAGTCTAGTCCAGAGGAGCAGTCGGACACTGCTGGTAAGACAAACTCAGATTTTAAGGAACCCATGGTAATATCATCTGCACCCGAAGAGTCCACAGGTGACATCCAGCCAAGTGCCAGCCCTGCCTCACCGCGCACGACTGCTCCAAAGACACCACCACCAGCACCATCCGTTGCCACCCCCTCTACCTCCTCCACCTCATCCCCGTCCGGGGGCATGTTGCTCTCTTCACCTCCTTCCTTCCAGATGCCGGCTCTTTTCAGTGGTTTGCGGGTACTGAAGAAAGGAGCAGCAGGGGATGAGAGAGAGACGCTGTCGGAGATTAAGCAGAGTGAGAAGGACGCTGACCTGGCTCTGCTCAGCCTGAAGAAGACGGTAAACAAGGCCAAGCTCTTCCCTGAGCAGAAGACAGCCTCTCCAGCCAAAAAACATGCAGAGCCTAAACCCGTTGCGGACACTAAAAGCACCGTAATGGGACATCTCAGTCAGCTCCTTAACCGAGACAACCACAAGGAGACCAAAAAGTCAGATGATGGGCAGGAGGCTAATCCCGAACACAACAGAAAAAATGAGTCTGAGAATGGAGAAGAGGATGTGGGAGGGAAAACTCCCGAAGCAAAGAGCACCACATCCCAACCTGAAATAAGGAAAACTGCGGACTTGGCCTATGAAACCTTCAAGAACATCTTTGGCCCCAAAACTGTCAAAAAGGAAAAAACAGAAAGTGTGGATCTGGAGGCAGTGAAAAAGAAAATCAAGAATGACAAGGAAAATCTGAGGTCTATTTTTGAAAGAGCCTCCAAATCTCCCAGCATTGAACTCAAAAGTCCCACAGAGGCTAATGTATGTAACTACACACATTATGTATGTATCATTTTAAATCACTGCACCACATATTTTTTGGGGGGAAATTTGTGTTGTGTTGACTACAAAGACCTGAGAAAAACAATGCATTTTGAGATAAACTGGTGCTCAAATTCAGAAGTGTATATATAGTTCATGTTGTTGCATTTGTTGTCTCCCTTTAGACAGAGCTCACGTCCCCTACAGACAGTGAGGACCGGACTCCAGGGCGTCTGCAGGCTGTGTGGCCTCCACCCAAACCAAAGGATGAGGAAGAGAAGGTGGGGCTCAAGTACACCGAAGCAGGTAGGAACCTCAAGCTCGTGGCTTTAAATACTGTTGCCTGTATTTACATCTAAGCCCAGGAATGCTGACAGAGGATCATACCAGTCAAGCTTACACTGACACACCTCACACTGATTGTCTTTGTGGATAAGGACCAGTGGAAATGTCATAGAATTATATCTTATGTATCGGCATTTGTCTATGATAGAGTCTCAACTCTAATACTTGAAGCAAAAGTAGAGCTATCAAACCCTTGAGCACTTACACTTTACTCTGAAACTGGGTGAATGACATCCTTTAAATCCATTTAAGAACACAGTGAGGCTGTGTCTGCGCCATTAATGCTGCTGTTTGTGTGGTTGCTGTTTCGTGGCACCGCATAGTGTCATGTGTGGGTGTTAGTGAGGTAAAAACATTTATTGAAATCAAGAAGACTCTCGGCAGCACGCCATGTTCTGTCCATCTTGTACTCTAAAGGTGTAATGACACAAATAGGTTAAAAGCACACATGGCTGTCATTGCGCTGATTGAATTACAAAGTAAAAAGCTTTCCTTTCATGTTCTGGGTTCAGTGAAACTGTGTTGACTAAAAGCGTACAGTGCATTCAAACAGTAGTGCAACAGCTGTTGGATGTTGTCTGTGGTGTAGCTTCATCCCTGAAAAAAGATTAAGCAAGTGTGGATTATTCTGGTGATTTGCACTCCAGGATTGGGCATTGCTGTTGTCTAAGAGAAGAACATGTGGAATCTGAAAAGCAGAGCAAAAGTCCAGACTGTGAGCTATATAGATAAACCAACACTTGTGTGCATGCGTGCATATCATTCTTCTTTCAAACACTCGCCTGTTAACTCACCACACATTGAACCTGGCATATAGTACTGATTAGACAAATTACCACATTGTGGTGTACAGTATGTAACTTGGTAGGCTTTGGAGGTCATCATAAAGCTTGCTGTGAGAATATAACTATCAAAGTACAAGAGAAAGTGCAAGTTCAGTGGCACTCTGGTTTCTACTTTCATCAGAAATTGTACATGTTCTCAAATACTACTTTAACTTCATGGAGATGAGGTGAATTTTGTTGTGGGTGACCTCTTTCACTTCCCTGCTTTGATCTTATTAGTACCATCAGATCAGCATATTTTGCGAGTTTTGACCTGACAAAATGTGTCAATATGGCTTTCACCTCTGCCAGCTGTATAATTTAAAACTGGTTGGTTAAGTTGTAAATATGGCTCTTTATACAGAAAATGACCCACCCAAAGACAGCAGTACATCTTGTTGGGATGGGTCTTGTCTTGGAGATTAGCTTGATAGTAATTTAAAATGCAAATAATGCAAAGAAAACATTTTAACCCAATAAGTCCTTTCTCTCAATCTCAAGCCTACATTCATTAAAACTCCCAGCAGAATGAGTTTGTGTTGACGTACAGTGTTCTTGTTCTGCTTACTTTCAGAGCACCAGGCTGCCCTGTTACAGCTGAAGAGAGAGTGCAAGGAAGACTTGGAGAGGATGCATGTAAGTTATTAAATTAATTTAGCAGACATGTTACAACAACACCGACTGAAAAAATATTACGCACCAGAGATAATTACTCCAGGCATCTGTGAGGGCAGACTACTGTAGATTTTCTGGTGTACAGTATTAAATAGAAAGAGATTTGTGAAAGAAAGCAGTTCATTTTGCGGCAATAATTCATGTGTGTGACACATGGCAAATTCAGTTACAATTCTGAGGGTATTTTGACACCTCTACTCTGTTATAGCAGTGAACTGTCCTGACCACAAGATGGCACTAAGTAAGCATGAAATACTCCAGCACAGCATTTACTCATGACACCAGAAACTTTCAGGTGTCACAGGTTTTGAAGTACTTAGTATTGTGTACGTTGTCAACCTGTCACGTTAGTTTTAAAAGTTAAATGTTAATTTTCCTTCAATTTTTGTGCTTTTAATACTTAGAGAAATACTATAGAGAATGGTATAAAATGAAAAAAAACTTAGACTGTCAAATGTAGTTGTAGTGTGTCTGCTTAATGAAGAGAGATACTGTGTGTGTAATTTGGTTAGAAGCTTACCAGATGAGGCACAGAATGACGATGATGAAAATAATCACATTAGACCAAAATGTGAGCATGTAGTAAACCATAAAAAAATAAAAACTTTTGAGCAAACAAACCATTTCTTTAATGGTGTAATGTCGTGATATATGAGTCTTAATACGATCTTTAGCATTTTTATACTGAAAGTGAAAATGATTTGAAATACACTGATCAAAACTGAGGCAAAATCTTACATAATATGTTACAACTGCACTGTGTCAACTGAAAACACTTAAAAGTGCTTTCTACCATCCAGAATTTCATGCATTATGTATAATAACATGACTTCCAAATGTTCAGTCCCTGCCACACACACACTCACACACACACACACACACATACACAGTTCTGTGATGGACATCTTTTTAATCTCCAATATGATGACTCACTCCAAATCCAAATTAAAGGTATTAGTGTTTCATTCATCAAAAGCAGAGGTTTGGAACAGTGTCTCACAGGTGTTATTCATCTGCCAGCTTAATCAAGAGTCAAACTTACTTTGGAAGAACGAAAGCACATAGTTCTGGCCATGTTACATCATTTGTACCACTGATAAATTGCTTTATGGACCATTTCCTTGAAAAATCTGACCTCAGAATTGGTTTTCTCAGTCTGTCTGTTTAAAGCATTTAATTTGACGTTGACCTTAAGGGACTAATGCTGACATTGAGAAACATGTACCGCAGTCAGCCCACAAGAAAGAGTGGGAACGTGCCTAATTCTATTTCTAAACGGACATAAGTTAATAAGGGACATGTGTAAGATTCATTGAAAAACAATTTCCTTTCTTTCTCAAATCAATACTTTGCTTTGGTTGGATTGTTTTTCATTGTTTGAAATGTCAAATGAAAACTGGAGTTACCAGATTTTCACTCTGTGAGTCAGCTATTAGGCTCAGTTTGGAGAAGAATTTGATGGGAATGAGGATAAAAATAAAGCTGAAAAAAATTAAGGGGATTGTAAATTTTCAACAAAGAATCACATTCATGCAGGCCCCATGGAAGAATAATTTAAAACTGAATCCAAGTTAATTCAAGGAAAAGTCAATCATCTAATAGGACGATATTACATGAAGTGAAATGACAGAAATTTCTGATATTCTGGATTTGTTTTGTTTTCGGCATTCTGCTCTTGCCCCTTGTAGTCAGATTTTGAGCTCCAGATCTTCCAGCTTCGAGGTGAGCATGCTGTTTCAATATCGCACCTGGAGGGAGTCATTGCCAAGATGCAGAGAGCCAAGGCATACAATACAAGTCAGGAGCGAGGTGAGGTCCGCAATGTTGCTGTATCCACTGCAGACGAGCCGACACCCAAGACGTACCGTACTGTGGGTATCCAGACTGACAGGGAAACCTTCATCAAGAGCCCTGAGGGTGACGGCAGTGGGCTAGCTCAAAGCCCCACCCAGACCATCCCAAAAAAACTTAACTTGGACTCTATCGAACTGAATCTCGGGGTTAAAGCTGAAACAGCCCCAGGGCCTCCTGGACCACCCCCGCCACCTCCTCCCCCTCCCCCACCAGGCCTCTCAGGACCACCACCACCACCCCCTCCTCCTCCCCCTCTGCCAGGCAACATGGGAGCACCGCCTCCGCCCCCTCCACCGCCTCCACTCCCTGGAGGTGGCCCGCCGCCCCCACCACCTCCCCCTCCCCCTCCTGGCCTACCTGGAGCTGGTCCACCTCCTCCTCCCCCTCCTCCAGGCGGTGGCCCCCCACCTCCTCCTCCCATGAGGGGATTCGGTTTTGGTCAGAAGGACACGGCTCCACGGAAGTCTGTTATTGAGCCAGCCTGCCCCATGAAGCCTCTGTACTGGACCAGGATACAGATACAGGACAATAAGTACGTGTAACGTTGATTAAAATATACACACATTGCTCTGACTATTTTTACAGCCTTATTTTTGTAGTTTGGGCCATCATTACCATTGTTAATAATCATGTAGTCATCAAGTTAATTGAAGAGAATTCTGGGATCTGGGAATGTGGCAACATGCTAAGAAGTCCAACTGGGCAAGAAACAGGTTTTAAACCCCCAGATTAGCCAAATTTATTGGGAGGAGAAATTAAAGGCCGACATTAAATTATTAACCAAACTGGATCATGTGATTCAACTTTGACCTTAGCATAGTTGTGCACACATGTTCTCTTTTGCAGTAAGGGATTATTGTCAATATTCCAGGGGAGCTCACTTTTGATTTCTACTTCCACATTAAGTGGTATAGATAATCTGGTGTAATGATCGACTTGTTTACAATTTATAGTGTTTTATCATCTGACCACTCGTGTTTCTTGACCCATCAGACCTCATTGTAGCATTGCAGTGAACTGTTCCCAGATCTCAGAAATGACTTTGGTGAGCACAATGTTATTACAACCAATAGAAATGAGGGCCAAAACTACAAAAATACGGCAGAAGTTGTTGTACGAAACTAGTTTAAGATAGAATAGCTGTGATCATGCTGTGCAAAATCACTGTTAGCCCACAACAATCATAGCCCACACTTACTTACTCAACATACTTGCATTTCTTTACCCTGAATCAATCCAAACCCAAAGATAAAGAAAGCCAGGAGTAGCATAACTTTAGTTCACTTTTGTATTTGTCGTTACATTACTTACAAGTTTTGGTCTCATTTTGATGTTCTAAACCTGTTGTATTGGGGGATTATTACAGAATGCCATTGAAGTGGGGTTTAGAAAGCCCCAAGCTCTGAATGGGAATATCCAATATTCAAAGTTGCAAGAGTGAAACCTCTGGTATCCCAGGCCTAATGAACTTCTAAGCTTCACTGACCTTGGTTTAATAGGGTCCTACAGTTCTTAAGCACTGAACACTATCTAGAGAGATATCAGAGATACTGTATGTTTGCTTTACCACCATTCCCTCGTCCAAGAGCCCTACTGAGATAAGATGTAATTGTAAGTGGATTATCCAGTCCATTTACTGTGGCTGTGGTTGTTACCTCTGAGTGCCAGGCTTTCAGCTTTATGGCCTTGTATTTCCATGGCTGGATTAGTGGGGGAAGCTGAGTTGTGGTTCGCACTCTTTCTGGTCCTGGCCTACGCTGGAGGACTGACTGACTACACTACAGCAGTTTCATGTCAGCTATAAATCTAACTGTAAAGGGGCAAGTTAAGGGGCATTAAATGGGTCAGATGTTTAACTACAGTATAACTGGATCAGTTGTGTGATCTCTGTTAATGGTGTGAGGGGGAACAGTGCAAGGTTTGAAATGTTGCCAGGTGTCTAAATGTAAGCCGAAACACAAAGTACGGTTGGCAGCATACAGGACAGACTTTCTTGGGAAGCTGCAATAAGAAAAGAGAACTTTGCGGGGTATTCGAATTCAATTATAGTCATAATCCAGTCAATTAGAAAGTTGTCTTGCATGGAAATAGTTTTTGGGGTTTGGATGTGATTTTCTTTTCCAAGCTAATTTCCTGCACTGTTGGGTTCAGAGTCAGACGCTGTTCACTAGACTTATTTTCCTCAGACTCTCAGAAGGGAGTGTAAAATCAAAGGAGGATTTTGGGACAGTATCATTATGTCCTCAGCAGAAAAAAAAAAAAAAACCTCTTGGCTGCTCCAGATAAATACTCTCCACCACTGCAGGAGGAAGCCAACTGCATGAAGAAACAATTGGACTTACTTGACCCTAATTGAGTCACTGGCAATGCAGTTGATTGTTCTGGTATTTAAGCCATGATAAGCCTGCCAGCGTTTGTGTTAGTACGTTGTGTCCAGGTTCTCTTTCTCATCATAAATAGGTCTTGACTTGGGACTCATGAGACCTGCCACTCTCATGCTCTCACAGATGAGCTGCCGTGTCATTAAACTATGACCTGCGAGAACAATTGTGATCTGCGAAAAGATGATAAGAAAGGGCCACACCAGTAATTAAGCATGTGCAGCGCATTAGAGGTGTCATCATTACAAAACCTTTCCCTGAATTAGTTTATTTCTTCATAAGCCATTTACTGTGTATCTTGATGTCTGTTTGATTAACAGAGTTTGGGGAGGGATAGCAGAGACACTTGTTGATTTTTAGTGAACACAAAAGTGGATGTGTTGGTAACAGCAGAGTGCTTCACTCCTGAACATCCCCATAACTTAAGACACCTCTTTTTCTTGTTTGTTTTTTCCGTGTTACTCAGCAACTTCAGAAACAAAACGTTGCCTCCTGTATTCTTCTTCATTTACTGGAAATGATCTTTAATTATAGAAACAAGTTTGTCTTAAACTTGTGTTATTTTTATCACCTAGCTCATAAACAGTGCATTTTAAATAGCAGATATGATTTAGGGGCTATTCTTGCCACGTTTTTTTGTCAGACAGTGAAATGGAAAATGGAAAAAAAACAGGTTGGCAGGTTGAATAAACACCAAATTCCACAAATAGAACACACAATTTGTTTAGCTTTCGGAAAATAACCTAGATGTTTCTATCCTTCCCTAGACGACTGTCACCATTACTGTGATCCAAATCTTCAGCAGATTTAGGTTGAAATATTTTTTTCCAAAAAAAATACATCACTAACTAAAATCTTCACTTCTTTTCCCAGCAACAACACACTGTGGGGTTCCCTGAAGGAACCAGACATTGTCAACACCAAGGAGTTCGAAGATCTTTTTTCCAAGGCCACGCTGCAGCCGAAGAAGAAGCCTCTGTCGGACACCTATGAGAAGAAAGCCAAAACTAAGAAGGTATACTTACTTACCCCCATTGTGCAGTTTTTCTCACACACCTTTGCCACCTGACAGCCTTAATAACATGCTTTCTTATCTAGCTTTGTTTAAAATAGGCTTTTGGTCTGCTGTCATGTTCGATCATAATTCAAGGAAAGAACGAACAAAAAGTAAACCAGTAAGAATGGATTGTGACTCTCATCAGGTCCTCCTCCAGACTGTTGCCTGCAGTTGCCAAATATTGAATCGGGCCAATGCAGGCTATCAGTTGATGAGTTTTTTTTTTTCTCACTGTGCAGGATTTTAATGTAGTTACAGAATCAGGATTGTTGATTTTTTCCATCTGTGCAAGTTTATAGTCAAGATAAAACAAGAAAAATCGGCGAAGATGTGCTCTGTGGCCAGATTGATCGAGCATTCCCCTACCCGCCAATGACACACTTGTTGATGTCATGTCAAATGCTGCAGCTCGGCACCTCTGCTGCAGCCAGCGCCGTGTCAGCATTCTGGCTGCCTCATGGTCCTCACTGTGGCGTCCAAGCAGTTAAAAATCGGCCACTGCCCCAGACTGTCCCCTCTAAATCCATACACATCCCCTATTCTGATCAATTTGTCAAGGCTCCACTCCACTCCAGAGGGCCACAGTGTGTATGTGTGTGTGTGTTCTTCTGTCCTCGATCTCCAACCTTAGATCTCTCCATTCAGTCTGGTCACTCTAAACTGTCCAACATTTGATCCAACTCAGACAGCCACATCCAGACACAAATCCTGCCAACTGTCTCCTGCCTGGGCTTACATCAGCCTGGAAGAGGTTTGACCCCGCTAATGGAAACACTGTTGAAACACATTCATATCAATCAAAAAACTTTCTTTCGAACATAGCATTTGGGTTTTTTTATTTCAAGAGAAAAGACCTGCATGGTCTTTAGTTTAAATGCCGTACACTGGCTGGAGTTTATGTCCATGTTTAGACATTTTGTCCCCAGCACTGTGAATATACAGGAGTCTTATATTTAATATAAAGGTCTGTGTTTAGAGCCACCTAGTTCACAGTGGCTGACGCTACGATTAAAGAGGGAAAGTGAATACGTGAAGGCATGGTTGTTTTCAGCCCACTTCGAAGGCCAACTCATTAGAAAGGTCGTCACAATAGAAGAAACTTGTTTACTTAATCATTTTTTATCTCTGAAAGTTTATACTGGGAGTTAAAGGGAGAGAAATCATTTGAGAGAGAAATCATCTGAATCACCAGCTGATGATGGCGTCCAAGAAGTTCAGCTGGTTAACGGGTGGGAAAGAAAGGAAGGCGCGGAAGGAGGGGAGGACGCATAGAACGCTGAGAAAGGGATGATAGTGGGGTTGAAAACTAGGCGCTACTGATTTGGGGAGGAATGGAGCATAGAGGTGGACTGAATGGGGGAGAAAGTGAATGGTGAAAATAAGGAGGATGTGTAGGCACAAGAGCCACTCAGCCACCAGGCAGAGTTACATTTTGGAGTTAACTGAAATTAAAAATCCTTCACTTTTACTCCAGTTTGCAAACTCCAGAAAAGAAGCTATTTAAAGTGTCATACATTCTTGTTTTACTTGAAAAAAACCCTCAAATTTACGAGACAGATTTTGATTATTCTTCATTCTAAGCGAAGAACTGTTTTCCTCCTAATTTGGCTCTTAAAAGTGGTTTAATTCTCAGAAGTTTGATGAGTTTGGGCCCAGGCCAGAGGCTGAGGGCCTCAACATCACTCTGCAGAATCAGACCAGACAGTGGTCTCTGTCTCTCTGCGTGACTACCAATACCAGTCAACACTTAAAGCAGACGACCTGTCTCTGTCAGCATCTGCACACGCACTTGTAATGTTGTGTGTGAGGGGAAAAGTGTGTTCCATTTACCCGGTTTGTGTCTGTTTGTTTGTATCTGTTTGTGTTTGTATATGCGCCGACTTGTGTGTTTTCCTTCGTGTGATGACAGCACATCCTCACGAGTCATTATGCACTTGCTCAGAAAGTGTTGCCAGATCATGCTAACACCACAGCCCCGGGGGCTCTGTGCGGCGAGAGGAGATGAGTGGGAGGGAATGGAATGTGTGTGTACATTATGCATATGAGCCACTTCCCCGTTTTCCAACAACTCCACACGCCAAAAGTTTAAACTTTGGGGGATCTAGGCGATGCCTACATGAGTGAGTTAATCTTTATCATGTGTGCCACAGAAAAAAAATCAAAGCTCTTGTTTACTCTGGAGCCCTTCTCTCTCTGCTGATTAGCATATCAAAGCAGGAGGAGACCGGACCGGACTGGACCGGGGGTATAATTGCAGGCATGTGGCTTCACTCCCACTGGCTAGAGGAGGCAATGAAGACAGGGCACCTTTAGGGGTGGGGGAGCAGAGGATGGGCATGTCGGTGCATTCTTGATTGAGGAATGAGGAGGGAGGGAGAAATAATGGATGGAGATGAAGAAATCAATCGAGCTGAATGGGCTCTTGAGTTTGTATGTGTGCAAATATGCACACCAGTAAACACAAAGCGGCAATTTTCTCTACCCATATAAATCAAACCTGTATCAAGTTTATACATACCGGACCTCTTTAAACAAACAATGACTTTAACCGGTTTATGGGAATGAGTTATGAGCAATCATAGTACGTTTATTAAAGACATATTTGAAGCCCTGGCTATGACGTTGGAGAGTGGGTGTAAGATTAACACCGCTGGGTGAGACGGAGGTTGTTGAATGTACTGTATTTGGTTATTGATGGGAAGTCTTGATGCAGTTGTTATTGTAACATCTGCCTGGGTGATTCCAGACAGATAGTCAGACAGACAGTCACCGCGGAGCAGGCTGGCTGTTCAGCCGTGGCTGTGTAAACTATCCGCTGGGCTCTGAACCTGCTTCACCCTGCCCACCGCGCCTAACATCAGCCACCTGCTTCAGCTCAAAAACCACAGACACTCCCAGAGTCTCCTTCCATCATTTTATTTATTTTCTTAGCCCGCTCGCTTTTTCCTCTCCGCTTCTCCTCTTTTCTTTGACCTTTCTGTGTTATTTAAGTGTCCACAGCGGTTAGCAGAAAGCCTCAGAGTGTTTCCTTCAGGATAAACACTTCTCTTTTTGTCCACAGGAGGGAGCAGCCAGCTGTTGTTGTCTACCTGTCTCAGCATCAGCATCGCACGGCTCCCTCCGCTTTACCCAAGCTGTTTGCGTGTCTGAAACCAAGCATCCAGCATCAGTTGTCTTTTCTCATTAAGTTAACTGTTTAGGCTAATTGGCAAGTTCTGCAGCCACAGTGAGCGAGAAGGGTTCCTGGGCTGCTTTTAGTGTGGCCCGTCCAAAGTGGTTAATTAGAGGTGTTGGGAAAGCCTGGTACTCAGCCATCTCAAGTCCCCAGAGTGGGAGATCCCCAGTGATCCAGGTAATAGAGCTGGAAGCAGCATGGCACCCACTAACGCCCTGTAATGCAATACCCACTTCTAAGGCTTCTGCTCTCCAGCTCCCACTGGACAGCCCAGTAGCCGACAACGCCATAATACCTAATGAAGAAGCCTGACACATTAACTTTTAGAGCAGGGCTTTACCTTGCCAAAACTTTCTCTGGCTTTATGGCTAATTCAGTCATAAGTAATTGTGACCATGTGTAGGCACAAATAAAAATCCTGTGAATTTATAGTTTGTTATAAAAGTCCTGCTTCTCTTTGCCTTGCTCTTCTAGACTGTCCTTTTATGGTGCCACTTTTGCCTTTGTACTTTCACTGCGACTTGATATTTTTTGATTATATCTCACACATGTTCTTCGGCAAACTGGAGGAGGTGCTTTTCTGTTTAACTCTGCTCCGTCGCGGATGTAGCTTCACAAAGTGTGTCCCGGCTATGTGTGTGCGCGCGCGCCGCATTTCCCAGTTGTTTGCGTCACGATGATGGGTTATGACATCGTGTGTTGATTAGTCTGCTCGTTTGGGTCAATCCAGATGATTTGCAAGCTCCTTAGACCAGTGGTTCTCAAACTTTTTCACCTCAAGGACCCCTAAACTGACACAAATTAGAACACAGACCCCCATTTGATAAAATTGTGTCCCAGGGTCCCCCATCTGACGAGATTTTTGCTTTTAGGTGTTTTATTACAGAAAGTGTATGAATAGTCCAAAATAGTCACAAATTCTGTTGTGTTACTTATGGATGGAATTATAGTGAGAATAAATGATTCCCCTTTTTGCTGGGGACCCCCTGGACCCCTCAAGGACCCCTGGGGGTCCTCAGACCCCACTTTGAGAACCACTGATTTAGATTAATCGGGGCTTCAGGCACTCTGTCTCGCTCATCACCTATCTCTCCACAGCCGGGGAAGTGATTTTTACCCGACCTCTTATCACAGAAATTTGATATATTCACCATCTGTTCCTCAATTTGTTTTATGTTACTGGTTAAATAATAGAATTAAATTAAATAATAGAATTGATGATGTAATGTAATAATTTGTAATGTAATTTGGATTCTCCAGATAGTATATGAAGCATTTCAAACCAGCATCACACTACATGGTGTCAATGTACGTAAATTATGTTGTTGAGTCACTAATCTGTTAATTTAAAGAAAAGTGAGCATAAAATGATGTTAATTATTCAGGTTAAGCCTTATTAACTGAAATGCATATTGTGGGTTTTACACTGGATCCTACTAATACTCTTGAAGCTTAACACCAATTCATTTCCTGTTTTTCCAGATAATCAAGCTGCTGGATGGGAAGCGTTCACAAGCAGTTGGCATCCTCATCTCGAGCCTGCACCTGGAGATGAAGGATATTCAGCAAGGTGAGAAATACTTTCTGATATTAAAATGTCTTCAACATGTCTAGAAGCTTGTGGGGAGTATGATATCATTTTAATCTCTTTTGAGGGAGGAGCTCCTAATTTGATTCCGCAGTAATAAACTGAATTTACAGTCCCATTTACCAATAAATTGAGGATTACTCGTGATAAAATGCAGATGGAGTTATTTTTAGAGATGAGATTACGAGCCCAGCAGTGGAGAAAAATTTCCTACCCTTGACAGCTACTAATTTGTAACTAGAGACACTTTTTTTTTTTTTTGATTAATTTCTGTTTCAAGTGGAATGTGGATGATTTTTCCAGTTACCACAGTGGGAAAGTAAATGGCTCGATTTGTCAGAATGTGAGATGGCAACACTGGGATGAAAGCAGCCTTTCGGTTTTTCTGTCAGGCTGCTTGAAATCCCTCCTGCACTGGTTAAAATCAAATTGCCGTCTCCTTCATTTGAAGAACTGCGTGGATTGATTGCATGCTCGGTTGCTTTGTGGAATATGCAGACGTGTGTGTGTGTGTGTGTGTCTAAGTGGTTGTATGTGTGTGTAAACACTTAATATGTGTGTTGGGGACAGCATAGATGGGCCAGGAATTGGTCCTGTCCTGGGACTGTAGCAGAGAGTGCCTGCCGCCTACTAGTCTGAGCATGCGGCCAGCAGATCTGTTTATTGTAGCCAGTGACGGTTTCCACAAGCCTAATGGGACTGACACCCCACTAATGATCTAAGCATGTACAAAACCACCTTCCACAGTTAGCAGACACCGAGCTACCACATAAAACCACCTCAAACACAAGCCAAACAGCACATGAGACCAGTACCTTTTTGTTTAGATTTTTTTCTCCTTTCTTTTCCGTCCTTTTCCTCTCTGCTCCAGTGTCGGTTTGTATAGATGGTTTGGTTAAAAAAGGCCCGCTCACACCCAGCGTGAGCCTGCTTCCTTGTGCCTTAATGGGAGGTGTAAGTAAAATGGACAATTTGAATCTGACAATGAAGGACAGCGCCTTAATAAGCACTTCTAAGGGCTCTGGTCCCTGGCCTCGCCTGCTTGCCTCTCCTTTGTTGCCAAATTAAAAGGACATGGGACATGTAATGTAATTAGAGCTACTAGGGAGGGAGCGAGAGAGAGGGAAGGAGGGGAGGAGAGAAAGCAGCACTCTGGTTAAGGGAGAGGGGGTCAACTGCACCCGCCGGAGTGACTGGGGGACCTCAAGGGCCACCATGGTTCAAGGGCAAAGGGAGGCTCTCCCCCACACACCACCTCACCTCACCGCACGCACACAAACACACACACACACACACACACACACACACACACACACGTTCACACACCACACATGCCCTTCCACACCAAAGCCGATGAGTGAAAAGTGGAAGGAGAGGGTGTGAGGCGGGTTGGCAGGCAGGCTTTGATCTGTCGGTGTGGAGAGATATCCGGCTCCCCTCGGATCAGAGTGCTCCTGTGCACACTGGAGCAGGCCCCCCTTTGGTGTGTGATTGACGGCTGCATGGCTGAGGGAGTGAATAATCCACTCTAATAAGATGTAGGAAATGGACCTCCAGCGTTCCCTCTGATCCAGACATTGGGACCACATTGACAGCTTCACTGCAACAGGAACAGCTGGGGACCAGAATGCAAAGTATTACCTTGTTAGCTGGAAGCAGCAGTGTAGTGTTAGAAATGTTTCACTTGACCTGTGCCAGTACGATACGAAAGTTTTGGCACTGATAGCAAAATTGCATTTTTTTCCCATTGCTTCACAACTTTTTTTTCCAAACTTGGCAAAAAACAAATTCCTTTGTGTTTAAAGTACCATATGTTAATTTTGTCCAAATATAAAACTAAATTGATTTAAATCCTAAATCTGATTTGAAGTTTTTGTTGCCAACTTTTACTTTTTGACACTTACGTTTACTTTTACTGTAGCTACATTCATAATTTGACAATTAATTTAATGTAATTGTTGCTGTATCAGTTCTTCTTCATGGCCTGGACGTGCGATTGGTCTTGGTGACAGTGATGGCTTGTCACATCGAGTGACTGATTTGAGAGCAGTAGGTGGCACGCAGCCGTTCCTCGGCTGACACCAACCAGACAACTGTCAGCTGATCCAGGAGCGCTGGAGCCATCCCTCCCATCGTGTCCTCCTCCCCTCCTCCCTCACAGAGCCGTAAACCTGTGACACCTCTCAGACACAGAACAGGAGTCCCTTTCTCTTTTTGTGCTGTCCTCTACACTCTGCCCTCCACGCAGTCTTTAATTTTTTTACCGTTTGAATCAGGCCAAACAAAAATGCAGCCTGAGCCATTTCTTAGTCCTTTGGCCCAATTCTTCATGTCTAAATTATGATATCTACCAACCTTTATTTACACCTTTTCTTCTTCTTCCTTTAACGTCCTCTTCATGCTCTTGTTTCAGCTCATCTTCTCCTGCCTCGCTCTAAAAATTGTTACCGTCGGCTGTGGTGTTTCTAGCTGTGGACTCAGAAATTAAGCAGTTTCAGGCTTTCTGTTTTGAGCTGTGGTGAGGGGCTTCACAGGGGAGGGGAGGAGAGGAGCGCCAGTGTTGGTCTGTGGTCTCAAACCCAGTCTGCCTTGTATGTCTGCCCCACAGCCGGGCCACACTCCTAGCTTCACTACCTCAAGCTAATATCCTAAATTAGGTGCATAATTCAACTACATGGCAATTGGATGATGTGTTTTAGTTGTTGGTACAAGTGTGTATTTCTTTTTTTCTGGTGTGTAGGTACCCTATAGTTTGCCACAAATATAAATTGCTTTTAAACAACATTTAACAACATTACAGGGCTATCCCGAGTTTACGTCCCTAGTCGGAAAAACATGTTTGTTCTTCAAGCACTGGCAGCGCTTGAAAGGAGGCAGGCTTTGGCCAAGATTTTATCCATTAATAAGACTGACTGCTTCTAATGAATATTGCTTTTACTGTTCCAGCTGTTCTTACTGTGGACAACTCTGTGGTGGATTTGGAGACCATTGAGGCTTTATATGAAAATGTAAGTATGAAGGAGAAGTCTGTCTAACAGTAGTAGCATCAAGGATGAGGCTGTAAAGTAATTTGACTGGTTTAAACAACACAAAGAAAACCTAATTATTTTTATCACTACAGATGACTTTTATAAGTCGTCTTATCAGTGCGAACAATTTTTGTTATTGTGCAGCATCTTACACTGTAACGCTTTGAAGATTTCTGCAGTCATTCTCTGACTGAACATATTTGGCTGTATGGATATACATCTGTGTGTTTTGTCTCTTGATAGAGGGGCACCACTGATGAGATGGACAAGATAAAGAGACATTATGAGAATTCGAAAGAAGATGAGGTCAAACTACTGGACAAACCTGAACAGTAAGATCGTTTCTACCAAAGTTCAAACATTCCACAAAGAAAATGATACAATCCTGAATCATGATAAACTTGCCTGCACTTATCAAAGAAATCAAGGTGGGTCTGAGGCACTGAGAATTTGATTAGCACAAATTTGCTTGATATTGCACCCATTAAAATAGTTAAATCAAATTAATGAACTTGAGGTTTTGAGATTTCACAGGACTGATTAATTGCTGCAAACACCATGAAATGATTGATGACTTGTAGGGACAAATATGATTATTTGGAGGTTTTTGTGCAATAAAAATAAAGAAAACTTATTTAAATATTGGTCAAACTTTAATCTTGGGATATTGGAAAAAGCCAATATCTATGCATTGCCAATTCAAGTCTATATTTTTTATATATGTCTTCTGGAACGTGTGTGTCTGCAAACATGTGCATTCATGTGCATTGCTTCAGCCCTACTCAATCCTGTCAGGGTTAAGTAGTCCGGCCAGTTAACGAGGCCTGGACCCAGCAGTGCTGCTCAGCCTTCCTATTTCTATGTTTGACCAGAGCTGTCACTACGGCTGCCTGAGTCATCCCTACTCTACCTCCATCAGCAGGGCCTAATCACACAGGATGTTACCGCTCCGCTCCCCTCCGACACGGCACTGTTTACATAAGTCGTCCTGCATCAGGCCAGAGCTACCTTTGATCAATCGCGGTGCGCCGCTCACAGCTTTCCCTCCACCCGACCCTGTGGACCTTTCAAACCCAGCTGAGCAGCACCACTCATGACTATCAGCTGCCCGCCTTACTGTGAGCAGCAACATTGACTCAGCCGCCCTGCATGGGGAAGCACGGCCTGCCAAGGACCTCAAAATAGTTCTTCCTGTTAGACATTTTGTTTAATTCTGTCATAACACATCACACCCCATTCTCTTCCACCTCCTCCTCCTCCTCCCTCTGACCCTCCTCCCCTCCTGTTTTCCAGGTTTCTCTATGAGCTCTCCCAGATTCCTGACTTTGCGGGCCGGGCTCACTGCATCATCTTCCAGTCAGTATTCCTTGATACCATCTCCTCCCTCCGTCGCAAGGTGGACATTATCTCGAATGTCTGCAAAGTAAGAACATCATGTCAACAAGCAGAGCTCCAGAAAAGTGTCACTATGCCACCTCAAGGTTTACTGACCTATAAGCTGTGTGTGTGTCTGTATCAGGCGCTGCTAGAGTGCGACAGTTTGCGGGATGTAATGGGTCTTGTTCTGGCCTTTGGGAACTATATGAACGGAGGGAACAGGACCAGAGGTCAGGCTGACGGCTTTGGACTAGAGATCCTCCCCAAACTAAAGGACGTCAAGAGCAGGGTAACACACATAGTATCATTTTACACTCAAAATGTTACCAAAGTGCAAAAATATCCTAGCAAATATTAGCTAATATGACTCATAAAATTACATTAATATAATTTCTTCTTCAGGACAATCGTATCAATCTGCTGGATTATGTGGCTTTATACTACCTGCGTAATTTTGACAAGGTAACGTACTGTCGGACAGAAAATTTACACTCTTAAAACATTTGTTAGTCAACACTTGTATATTTTATGTTTTGTTTTTTTTTTTGTTCCAGCATGCCGGTACAGATAAGAGTGTGTTTCCTATGCCGGAGCCTCAGGATTTCTTGCAGGCTGCCCAGGTCAAGTTTGATGACCTCACCAAGGACATCAGGAAGCTGAAGAGAGATTTGACTGGTAGGACATGCCCTGTTGTACGAGTACATTCATTTTCTCTGTGGCTTAAACTGCACACCACATTGTATTTTATTGCTCAGGTCATCTTTGTTTCATTGTAAATGGGTCGGGGTAATTGTATACATTAACATCTTTCACCAGAGTAGTTTAAATGTACTCTCCTTGCCCTGTGCAGAGAGGTTTACGGGTGCATTCAGGACATTTCCGGCCATGTCATCACAACACCACAACCTCTCCTGTTTTTCAGAACAGAAAAGACAGAAAAGCTAGCTGACGAAGCATCCTTTCATCTTTTTGTGTCTCCAGAGCACTTAAAAGCAGGGGAAATATCCCAAAAAGTAAATTCCAGCTCATTGACAAAACATCAGAGTAATAATTGGCAGATAAATGAGTAAACAAACTTTTAATGTTCTGTGCTCAAAGTGTCATGGGAGCGCCGAGCCACTCAGTAACCCAGCCAGCCAGCCAGTCAGTCAGTCTTGGTCAGGGCCATGCGCAGGTTAAAGGCGATGCCCCCCAGTGCCCCTGGTGTCTGTGGTTATTTAAATCAACCAATAATACGGCATATGAAAGCAATTAGATATGCTCTGCAGCTCTCCCCTACGTTTTTTAGATCGCTGTTAAAGCCCTCTCCTCTCTGACCCGGGGGAAAAATACAAAGAGTCTACTAAAGTACTCAAGCTGTCACTCATTTATTAGGAAAAATGGAAGACCTGAAGACAATAAATGCAACATAAGGGCCCTCGTATTTGATCTCTGTTGCAGCACAGTCTGGCACAGTAGTCCTGAGGGGTATTAGCATCACAGGGCGAGTGTTGGATTCTGGATGTTTGGTGAGCTCCACCTATGACTCCCACCATTTTTATCCTCTCCAGCCGCCAGAAATAAATATTTATGCCTGGCTATTATAAACCAGCCTAAAGAAAGCAACTGGTCTTAATTATAAAGCTAACACAGATCACTTCCATCCACATTGTGAATTATGTCTGACACCGAGGCTAACGCTGAATCACAGCTCAGTTTAGTCTCTCCGTTTGACTTACACGAGCAAGCCTGTCTGCCCCTCACCTGATCCTGAGGTGGCGACTGCGGCGGTTGCCGGTGTCTTGCCCTCCAGCCTTGGGTCAAAGGTCAGGAGACTCGGTGCTTACACACCAGACAGAAATCCATCTCTCCCAGTTAAGCCCCTTCTTGCATACTGACAGTTTCTCTTTGTGCATCCATGGATGCCTGTCTCATCATACAAATCTCATATAAATACTCTGTTTAAATTTGCACGAGTATGTGCAGGAGTAATGACTTCTTGTACCTTGATGCATGCATATATATGTGTGAGTGTGTGTGTGTGTGTGTGTGTAGCGTCTAGTCAGAAGCGATGCTCAGGAGCGGGTCCCCGTCCGCTCGGCTGCCCTCTTGCTTGTGCAGAAACATGATCCTCTTTTGATGGGGCTTCCTGTTTGGGGAGAGGGTGATGACCTCTCTCTGTGCTCCTCTCAGGGGGAGAGGGATGAGTGGGAGGCCACGAGGATCTAAACCTACTGTAGGAGTCTCAGCTCCCATAGAGACAAATATCATCTATTGTTTTCATGCACAATTATTGTAATATGGTGCATTCAAATTTGCACCCTAATTTGAGGTTAGATTTAACTTAAAAATCCTGTAGAAGTTAGTCTCCATCACAAATAATTGTACTTGAAGTTGCATTTTCAGATGACCACTTTCAAACCTACATAAAGATCCCTTTAAGTGCTGTGTAATTGCACTGGACAGAGAGGCAGGGACACTACCAAATGAAATAGGATCAAATAAAAAGAAACAGTCAGAGCTCATTTGCTGCTCAGGGGAGTTTAGTGTTTCATAGAAGGCCTGGCCCAGGTTAGACATTCATCACTGTGGCAAATCAGACAGTGTCCTGATTTTAAATGGCCTTTAATGTCAGCTTGAGGCAGGGCCTTTAGCCTGAGGTCTGTTTTATGACAGAGACTCCGCTCTGAACGCCATGTGTGAAGTCAGCGCGCTGAGGCGCTGTCACCACTCGTCTGACCAAACATGACAAAAGTGATGCTGAATTTGGGGGTTTTTGTAATTGATTGATTGCAAATGAAAGGGCTAGAAGCGGTTGCCTCTTAATTGTCAATCAGACTTGTGATCATTAGCCATTCTCTCATGAGGCAGCATCTGAGTGATTTTGATGCGCACTACATCCAAACCTGAACACGGGTTAACGCTCCACCTCATCTTCTGAGTCTGGCCTGATGCGTCTACCTGTCAGCGCAGCAAAAAAATGTAGGAGAAGGATAAAGGTTGATTTATGAGGAATGGAAAGGGGAGAGAGGGTCTTACCTTTCCGTACTCAGGCAGTCTCCTGGCTGGGATAGTACATCGCGCAGAAAGGGGAGCTGGAATTCTGACAGTCTGCTCGGGATTGTAGATAATTGGGGATCAGTGAGAGAATTCATTTTCCAGGTATAAATAACTGGAACATGCCAAGACTGGGAGCACTTTACTGGTTTAACCTTTGATGAATGTACAAAGACTGTAAAATATAAACTATTTTCCAAAGCACTTCCAAAAAATGTTTTTTTATAACAGGGCGTGCGAGGATTACCGTCTGATCCTACATGCAGGTATCTGTAAAACTGAAAAGAACTGTATTTGAAACAACATTGGAACTGCAGTTCAAGATGTTTTTTTTAACAAAAATGTACAAAAACAAAGAATCACGCAAGTCTTTGGAAATTGAGTGAATGATTAAGATTCTGTCTACCCTTTCTGACATCATGGATTTCCGTGTCTCCCTCTCCCCCGGTGTTGCTGTCACTCGTTTGCTCCCTCAGTGTTCATCATGATCCGGGGCTACAGAGAGGGGAGGTGGTGGGGCGTTAGGGCAACATTTGCTCACATTTATGAGACAGAAACACTCATCAAACAGCTTGTTTGCTCATCTTGTGGTGTTGCGCTGCTTCCTCAATTCACCGTTGAAGCATTCTCTTATCCACACCGCATTTGTGCATTGTCTTTTATTTGTGCGCTGTGAATTCCTTCAGTGGGGGCTCTTGCTTACTGCGGTGAAATCATAAGCACATATTGACATCAAAGTCACCCATTCTACAAACCACACAGGGTAAAAACCTTGGATCAGTTGTTTGTTTTTCTTCCCGTTTACTTCGCCGCCACCACCACAGCCGCCCCCTTAACCCACAACTGTTGTCTTGTTACCTCATATTACACAATAGCTAGCTGACTCTCTGACTGTTCCTCTAAAGATGTTGGTGCGTATTTGTAGGTGCTGCTTGAGCGCCACAGGATATCAGCTCTGATTCAGTCTGTTTATTCCTACTGTGTGGCCCTCTGTATCTGTTGTTCTGGTTGAATGTGTTTGCACATTGTTGCTGAAATCTGGCTCAGGAAGAACTCTAATTTCCTCTGGTTTTGCTGCATAAAACACTTAATCAGTCAGTCAACGTCCAACAGGACTCTGGCTTTGTAAACGACTTCTAGCCGTGCAAAAATTCACAGTTTAATGATTTGAATAATGTCAAATATTTGAATAATGTCTCGATGCAGACTACATTAGCATCCCAGTTCCAAAGATGCTGAGTCCACCACCTGTAATCTCATCTGTTTTCCCTTTGTAGTAACAGTGGAAGGGCTTTAAAGATCGGTGCTGTGGCTCCCATCATGATCCAGTCTGTCTGTGGTGGGGAAACGAGTCCCCTGCGGCTACACAGAGCCTGATTGGACAAACTGTGCCATCAGCAGCAGCAGAGGGTTCAGACTGTAGTGCAGTTGTTTTTGTAAAACATTGGAAAATCAGCTTTGTGTTTCACACTCTGCATCATCATCTCTCCCAAACTACAGTAGTAACAAACAGCTGCATGATATCTGTTAATATTACCATTACAGGTCAGAATTCTTCCGTTGACATAATATATGTTATATCTACAGTAAAAATAGGTGTGATACATGTGGAGTATTAGATATTTGTATGAACCTTTTGTCATAATTTTAGTCAACATTGATATACATTTTGGATCGGATCTGTAATTTGTTTATGACTTACCCTGTATATGTAAATATTTAATGCACACTTCTGTCATCCTTGTCTGACTACATAAATTGTTAATTTTGGTGCTAATTTGAGTTTTTTATGTTGCATAATTAACTTCTAACTAGTCCAAATATAAACTTAATTGTGACAAGTAAGACAAAAACTACCAGTGGCATCCATCCAATCTCCTATTGCAGATAGTGACAAGTCAACATGTCAATAATTATATTATGATTAGCTCTGCATCCTTATACTATATGTATGTTTGCATTTTAATCATTGAGTCAGTGTCATTTTTAAAACATTTCCCTGTTTATTCCTACTGTGATGATTCATCTGAATGTTGTATTAATTCAAGACATCTTTGTCTTATCTTTCAGTTTTATTTTAATTGCTAAATTTAATTCTAAAACGTCTTTTTTTCAGTTAAGACATAAAAATGTAGTTACAATTATTTTAATTGTCACAAGATATATAAAACAAAGCATTTTCTAAGAATTACAAGTCATTTACACGCTTACTCATAATAAGAAATATACATTTTTAAAAAATACTGCAAACAGAATTATGACCTTCGATGAAGAAAAGACAAACTGTTGTTGCTCATCGTTTCATTTTTCTCACATTTATTCAGTCCATATAAGCAGAGATGACAAAAAAATTACTGTAATACAAACATTTTACATACTTGAAAATCTATGATACGAAAACATATTTCACTGCCTCTGATTTCTCTTGGCTTGTCCCGACAAAGTTTGAGTGTCTGTTTGTGCAAAAGAACAACATATCGACATCCACTGCTCCATTAAACACACATTTGGCTTCAGATTTCTCAGGCAAAGGTCCTTAAGTTCTAAGGTCTTCCATCTAACCAGATACACGGCATCAGTCATTCTCTCGTAGGAAAACCCTGCTCTTGAACGCACTCCTCCAAAACTGTATTATCACTCCAAGACAATGTCCCAAACCAGAGCTTTTAGTTTTTATTCTTTACAGCTGCTGTGTTTTTGTGGGCTTCCTCCTTGCGGCCTTTGCTGTCTGGACCACATTTGGAAGAGAGCCGCCTCTAAATTGTAGACTTGCTGTTTTGAACACTGTTTTAATGGCTTCTTTTGAGTTGGGGGATTTCTGGTAAGAAAACGCGGTTTGTCCAAACAGGATATTTTGGTTGTCATGTTTGTAAGGTTGCCGATTTTCTGTTTTTGATTTTGATAACTGTTAAAAAAGTGTCCTGGAATCCAGACTGTGAGGCTGTTCACAGTTACTCCTCGATTTTAAAGCTCAGACGTTTCCTCTTTGATTTATTAAGACAGCCAATAAATGAAAGATGTAATAGACTGAGTTTACCGAGCTGCAGGTGCAACGGCTCCACATGCAAACATGTGAGAACCAAACTCACATCTAAAAGCGGCGACGCAGTGAAGTGAGACGGCGGCCAGACCTGTTAATGCGCTTGTTGTGTTGCAGAACTATTTAGCTATGTAGTCATAAGCAAGTTAGGGTATTTATTGCAGCCATTAATGACTTACAGGTTGGAGGAATGTGCCAAAGTTCTTTCACCAGGCGTCTGTGTGCATGGTATCCCAGGTTTACAGTTGAGAGGAAATGGGAAAGGTTCGGCTGGAACACGCTCAGTCACGGCTGTTTCCTCTGAGCTCGTGTGAGTTGGGTCATTTGGCACCACAAAGAAAAACCCATCCACAAACAGCAAACAGATCCGCTGCACAAACACATTCAGACGTCACTTCTGAGGGGCCGAATACACTCACTGCTGCTGTTTACAACTGAAGTAAATTGAAATTTCCTTCTCAGCCCTCGGTTTTGTCTCCTCTCACTGCTGTCGCTCTCGTCCTTTTTATTAGTTTATTTAGAGGAGTGTGTCTGAGGCTTGTCACTGAGACTTCCCATTTCTGTTGTATAAATGTTTGTGCCTTTTTTTTTTTTTTTTTTTTGCTTTTTAACCAACTGTTTTAACGTTAATGAACTGCATTCTCAATTTGAAGAAAACCAAAGCTTGTTTCAGTCACGTTTCTCCTCACCGCATTTTTAAGAGACCTAATTTCAAGGTTTTTTTCTTTGTTCCTGAATTATTTTTCATCCCTGAATGACTTTTAACACTTTTGTTTCTTTTCTCCTGCTTTAAATCCGCCATTCCTTCTATTGATATGTCATTTACCTCTTTACCTACCTTTTTATCCTCTTCGCCCCCCCCCCCCCCCCCCCAGCTTGTGAGAGGGACGTGCAGAAGGTGTGTACTAACTCGTCAGAGGAACACCTCCAGCCCTTCAAGGAGAAGATGGAGGGATTTGTCGCTGCTGGTGAGTCAAGCTAAGATTCCTCTTTTTATATGCAGCAAAACTGAAATATTGTTCCACATATGGTATGCTGGTTCTAAATACTTTATGTATCAATGTTGTTCCTCATTTAAATGTCAGCTTCCTCTTTTAAATTCCATGATGTACGATCAGCAGTCTTATGAAAGAAGTAATTTATTGTCTAAATTGTGTAAATGAACTTTAATGCCTCCTCAGACACAGGAATTAATGCAAATGATGTAGAAACACAAAAAAACAAATGTACAAAATTAAACACAGTGCATATACAGTAGTTGCACTTTTTTAGTTATATGCTGCCCCAGCAGCTATGGGGGCTATAAATTATGTTTGAATGTGTAATCTTTGGCTCCAGTGAAGTACTCCCCTACAGATTATAATCACAAAATATTTTCTACATTTCCATCTGAGACAATTAGAGTTGTGTCAGTCAAGATGAGGCATACGCTGTTTATTCTACTCCCACTCCTTCCAAATCATGCATAATGACACACTCAGATACTGACAGCGATAATGGATCTTTGCTCTCAGCCCTGCTCGTAAGCTGGCCTGTCTCATGTAAAGTTGTGAAAGACACCAAGTAAAATTCTCAATGTCTTCAAAGATGAAACATTCATTCGGACGGTAGGATTTACAGCCGAGGAGATGGTCATGAAACTGAGCTTACAGAGATAGAAAAGCCCCGTTTTCACCCAGACGCACAGCAAGGGTGCCTTTTAAAAAGAGGAAGGTATAATTATGTTTTTTGCCGTGTCAGACAGTCAGCTGGGTGGGGCAGAATCTGTGTCTTAGTGCGTGTGTTTGTGAGCGAGTGTGTTTTTGTTCTTGCTGGGTGAGGGCGTCTCGGTGCGCTGTAAGACAGCATGAGGACTGGAGTCTACAGGCCTGTAGAAGGGATCACATTGCCTCTAACATGGTTCTCATGTACTCTCGGCTGCCATAAAGCTGGCAGGACATCTCTGGCTGCGGCCTTGTAAAGACTAGCCAGCCTCGGTGGATCAGGCCTGGGGACCACCGTGACAGGAGCAGAGCTTCCCCGGCAGACTCTGATCATCTCGCCGTCTGTCCCCTTTCTGACCCACACACACGGTTGCTATCATACTCTCATCTTTCTCACTCTGAATTATAGGTGTAGTAGCTGCCACTTCTGGTAACACACTGGTAAAATATCATTTAGGAGCTAACTTTGCGTCTTGTATTACGGGAAAGAATCGAGCCTACAAGCTGCACCCTTGGATGATCCTGGAAAAAAAAAAATTGAAAAGTCCCTTTCAAAACTTTTGTCCAGCAGGAGGTGAGTGGTAAGAATTCAAACACAAGTACTTTGGTGGCTGACTGTGTACACATCTCCATGAGTTACAGCTCACTTTTCATTGAAGTGATGGTTTATGCTGGACGTTAGACACCAGTATGCTGCTCCACATGCTTGATTCACCAAAGTATTATTATATACAAACCTTCCTCTGCATGCAAGTGAAAGCCTTTAAGGCCTCCAAGTTAGCCACAGAGGACCCCATCCTTTTCTCCTGCAGGCATGTGCCTTAATAAATGGTAGAAACTGGCCGGTTTGCCACCTGCTTGCACCCTCTGTTCTTATGACTTTCCACTGATGCTTGAGCAAAAATCAGCTTTTTATCTTAATGAGGGTGCAGTTATCACACAGGACTATATCTTGCGCTGCAGATCAGTGCAGATGACGGTCCACAAGTCAGTGTGTCTAGGGGTCAGTTACACACGCATTTAGAAAATTTTTGTTTTTTTTACCCTGCCTCTAGTGGTATCTAGCTTTGCAAGTTTGGTTTAATTTGTGCAGGTTTTGTATGATTCTTTGTCTTTGAGATTCGGCCTCTACTTCGATACAGTGGCGTTGAACAGAATTTAGTTTGTGGCGCTCACAGCCTTGAAAAATGACATTTTAAAAAGTTCAATAGCAACATTTTTTTTCTGAAACAGTGTCCTCATTACTCTGCATAATCCAGAGAACATGCTGTCAATTTCTTTGGTACAAAGTAACTCTAATGAAAATGATTCACAGTGAGGCTCAGTGGATTATTCAGAGAGAGGGGACAATGATTATTAAAATACTTAGTGCTTTTATTAGTGATCAACAAATTAATTTTCTGTTGATCGACAGCAATTTTGATAATTTATAATTTTAAGTCATTCATCAAGCAATATTACACATTCTGTAGCCTCTCATTCTCTTTTTAAATGAAATATCTTTTAGACTGTTGCAGACCATTTTTTTCACTATTTGCTTACATTTGAAAAAAAATAATAGACAGATTAATCATCAATAGTTGCAGCCCTAATGTTGCAATGTTACTTGTCATTGCAATGAGCACCACCAACAAAATTCCCTTCACTTCCACTGTATTGGGGTGGTGGCAGAAACTGTTTCTTTGTCATTTGGGTAACCAGTTGTGCAAGATCTAATGTTTTGACACATTGTGTGTTGTCATCAGAATCACATTTCCCCAGTCTGACAGACCAAAGTGCGTCTTTAACTAGACTACATTAAAGGGCTGATTGCCAACACAACTTGTAGCAGGACAGAGAGTCTCTCTGTTATAAAAGATTCACATGAGGTATCTCACAGGGAGATTGCAGCCATGTGTTTCTGTTGGAAGAGTGAAAATTTATGGAGAGTCCTTGTTTTTGGAGTGCAATTCCTGAAAAGATGTTTGTTATTGCATACCAAGCCTGTGGTAGGATCATGTACTTTTCTAGTGGTTGTAACACAAATGGAAATGTGCCTTGACATTGTTCTAGTTAGTTTATCCACCTCAACTACAACTGCTAAAGCCTTGGTCAGTATCACAGAATATATGTGAAATCCCCTGTGGTTGCCACTGGCTACAAAATGGCATCAGTTTGCAAAAGCACATCTTGAACATAAACTCTCCAGTGGAATACTTGTAAACCTTTCTTTCATAAACAGAATTCCTCGAGCTGTTGCCCATCCTTTGGGAGGAGCGGTGTGTAATCATCGTTCGTGATGATTCCATGACTTCAAAAGGCAAAACAAAGCAACGGTTCTCACATCAAAGCGCGACGAAGGCTCTTAAACTCTGACTCATCAGTGAATGAGTGAATTTTTCACCCAGGTAAACGCTCAGGCGGCTGACCACAGATGCATGTGTTTGACACATTTGGAGTTTTGGAAATTGGAATTGACCTATAAGAAACAGGAATGAGGACATATTGTGAAGTAGAAGCTCTTCTTCGTACACAAGACAGTATAAGAGAGTATGAACAGATAGAAACACAACTTTGTACTCAGAGTTTCTGAGTAGCACTGACCCATAACCCAGCCTGTGGAGAAGCTCTCAGCGGGGCCTGCAGGTGAACCCAAACGCCCTGCACTCTGCCTCTTAAACTTGCCTGTGTGATCTCTACCAGGTCTAACAGGGGATAGATCAGAAACCCAGTGATCCATTCTCTTGTAAGGTTCCTGCCCTCGTCCCATCACTGCTTTCGCTCCTCTTTGGAGCCAATTTTCCTTTTCTGTCTGTCTGTTCCTGTATTAAGTCGTGTTCTCTGGATTATACATAGTATTAATCTTATTTTATTCGATCCTCTCCTTCAGAGCTATTCTTTGAGGGTTAGTTAAAAAAAAAAAAAAAAAGAAAAGTGTTCCAGATTAGACTGTGGTGGTTTGAAAATCTCTAATCAACCACCTTTTTGTTTCCCTTTTTAATAGGAGCTCTTTGAAACCTCAGGGGATATTCTGACGGGCATATTTTTCGTGTTGAATACGCGCCATGACTAATTGAAAACAAATCCCTGCTTTTAATCTCAGCTTGTGTAAGTCTTATTTCACCGGCTCCGTGAGGAAATGCATGTGTATCATCACATCCTCGCGCTTTGTTGTCAGTGACTCAGAACCCAATAACCGAAATTCCACTTGTTCAGATGACCGTGAATTACGTAGAACATGCAGAATTAGCAAGATAGCCGCTATCCAAGGAGCCTGTTTTTGATGAAGTCATCTGTGTTCTAATTAGAGGTGGTGTAAAGGGAGACAGAACGGGATGCTTTATGGAAATCCTCAAGGTCCTCAGCATCCCTCTTCGAACGCTCCCCGTCTCTTTGTTATCTGGCTGCTAGGTAAAGCAGCGGTTTGGAAAAGTGTGTCAGAGTTTTAAAGCCCTAATTTATTGTCCCTCTCAGCATGCACGTCTCATAACTTTCTAGTTAGCGACTACTGGTTTCATGTTTACACAGGGAGCGGAGGAAGAGAAACTTCACACATCCTTTCACTCTGAGCCACTCACTCTCTCTCTCCCTCTCTCTCTCTCTCTCTCTCTCTCTCTCTCTAACTCCCTCAGCCTCTCGGCTCCAGTGCCACCTCTGCACAGTCGCACCAGAGGGGTACCTCAGGCGCCAGCCTGACCCCCACTGAGACTAACGCCATTGGTCACGGCCCCTCTCCTCTTCCCCCTCCTCCCTCCATCCCAGACATGGTCACCCCCTCCCTTCATTAGGTTTACCTCAGCCCCATTGCCCACATACATGTAAAAAAAAAAGGAGTAAAAGTAAAAGGGGTGGTTGGTCGGACGCTGAAGCTCACCTTCTCCCAAAAGACCCCCAAACCTGCCTTTGAACAATTTTTTGGAGACTTCCCCCTCTTAAATCTTCAAGTAGGAAAGGTCCCCCATCATTGTAAAAAGGATGAATCTGGAAAAATGCAATAAATCTGAGATCACAGGCACTCTCTGGCCCTAGATAAATTCTTGCACCTCGGCCTGGCCCGCCGCACACATCTGCCTTGCATTTAGACACTTTTACATGGCAGGAGTCCACAGGAGCCTCCAGTTCTCAAGCCTCTCTGCTCAACCCTGCGCCCCTGCTCCAGCTCTGCTTGGAACACGCACATGTACAGTATGTCGACACACACACACACACCTCCGCGAAACAGACCACCGCTCCCTGCCCCGACACCAGGCGTCACAGGCTCACACTCCCATGCGTCAACACACAGAGGCATGTCAAACTTTACAATGTGCTTAACTGTCACTTGGATAACACGCTCCCTGCGTCAGTGACATCTCAACCCAGGAGCTGTTCTTCCTCTACTCTCCTTCACTTGACATCTACAAGGATGGCTACTGAGCACAGCGCCACCTTCTGGACCCCACCTGTTATCTGGGATCAGTTTTTAAGTGGCTGTCAGTGGAAATATTTGCCCCCGGTGGTTATCTATGTCACCAAAAGCCCCATTATCTGCCCCATGACCTGTCCTAATCTAATATTTTCCTTTTTTTTTACAGCTCAAAAGGAGCATTCTGCTGAAGAGGACCGGCTCAATGCAGCACAGAAAAGGTAAGAGCCCGACTTTAGCAACCCCAAAAAAACGAGATGCATTCAAAACTATAATTAACTATTATATCTGCTTGGAAAGAATCTCATCCCTGACCAGTGTATCAATGTCATGTCTGTGTTAAAATTCCTGAAAAACACAAGGGAGTTCTGCCAAGGATTGCACACATCACATAGCAGAGTTGAGTTATTTAGCATGCTTCACATAGATAACTGGTAGCCGGTATCTGATAACACTAATGCTTGCTATTTGTATAGTTGTTTACAGTAATATTAGCGCCAGCTGATAAGCTTTCTGGTAAAAATGCAGGAACTTCTCAGTATCTCGGTTTAAGTCGGAAACTTCAAACTATGACTGGAAATAACATATTTTGAAGGATTAAGCACCATGTTATATATGCACAAGTAGACTTATTTATACACCTGTGCTAAGCCTTTTGTGATTTGTCTTAATAAAATATAGATAAGATACATATGTTTTGCAGAAACGGCAATAGATTTGTACACACGTATAATGTTCAGCATACCATGTATTAAGCCTGAGCGGCCCCTGTGTCCTCCCCTGCAGTTCCTATCAGTCTTATCTTCCATGTTTTGTGCAAAAGACTCCCAAGAGTCTTCTGAGACGTCAGATTTATAGGCGTGAGACACACTGGCAGCCGCTTAGCTCGTGTTTGGGCGAAATCATATCTGGAACATTTCATATTGGAAAAAGATGGTGGAGCAGACAAACAAAGCAAATAGATTATTTTTTGCCTTGTTTGGACAGAGAGCAGAATTGTTTGCTTTAAATCGTAACTGTCCCACTTCCAAAATAAATCATGAAAGCACATAAAGGAGAAAGTGAAAGACGCCGGACGCAAGAAAATGGAAACTATAAACAATCAGGAAGTTGATTGCTTTGGACAATACTATAACTCAGCGAATGGTTCCAAACTGCTCTGTTTCATGTTGATGCTTTTAAGCCAAGAAAATCACTGAGGGACGGCTGAAACTCTCGCTCTCTGTCCTGGTCCCCCACCCTCACCAACGGTATCTGTATCCACTGGACTGACACGTGTGTGTGTGTGTGTGTGTGTGCGCACGCAAGCTCTTGTGCATGAGTGACACCACTGTAATGAAGGCGTTGAACTTGGAGGGGAATATTGATCAAAAGGGCCCCGCAGCTGACAGCACCTTTGCCTTTTAATGAAGTTTTCCTTTAATTTCATCTAAAGAGGGGGCTGGCTGACTGGCGCTAGGTAGAGCGAGAGAGAGAGGAGGGGGCTCTCTCTCTCTCTCTCTCTCTCTCTCTCTCTCTCTCTCTCTCTCTCTCTCTCTCTCTCTCTCTCTCTCTCTCTCTCTCTCTCTCTCTCTCTCTCTCTCTCTCTCTCTCTCTCTCTCTCTCTCAGGTTCCCACAGAGCCACCTCGTAAAAGTGACACGCTGTTGATGAATATGGGCGTCAGAGGGGCTCACCGGGCCCTGGGTGGGCTTTCACATCTGTGCTGGATGAGGGATCCTCACACAAACGCACAACAGCAGCAGTGGCAACATTATGACTCGCTGTTAATAAAGGAAATAGACAACACATCCTTAGTGCTACCTAATACCTCGGCCTCGGCCTCATGAAGAGTCAGTGAGTTTAGACGCCTGTGAGTCAAAGTCAACCACCAGCGAGGAGGAATGGGTGATATGGTTGAACTCATATCAAACCTCAGTATATTTTTGGTACCTGAAATGTGCACAAGTACCAAAAGTTTGGATCAAATGTCGGGTCAGATTTGTATTCTTCTTTCTTTTCTTATTAAAATGTCTGATTCGGGCTATATCAGTAAAATTGGAATTTAAGACAATTTTATTGTTTGGCTTCTTTTGTTAAATGTAGAAAAATGTTTATATTCTTCACAGTAAGGCATTGAAAAAAATATTGATTTAGTGCCATTTTGAAACTCAGGTATCGTATCGGTGCTAACATCGAAAAATAGATAGCCCCAATAGTTTTTTCCAATATTGATATATATCTAACGCATGTGGCAAATTTATGCCAAATCAATATAAAATTATCCAGCTGATGTTGAGGGCAGTGACACAAAACTTTCAAACATGTAAAACAACAACTTCAAAAGTTAATTTTGCTCATCACAATTTGTTCTGAAAATATGGATCCCCTGGACACCAGAATTTGGTAAAATGTGATATGTCGATATCATTATGATACAAGATACAGATGTAAGAAAAAAGTAAAATACCCTGCCAGTCCCTGCTAGTGAGGAATCACCTTCTGACACACGAGGTGATATTTTCATTGAGTGTAATTGTAAAACAGAGGTTATTTGGGCAGTATGTCCCATCCATGGTGAGTGACAAGGCCTTTTCCCCAACATGCAGTCCTAATTTGTCTGGTTCTTGTTTGGGTTCCTCTGAGGTTTTCTGGTTCTGTCCACATTTCCATCTCATTAAATTCCCCTTATACCACATCATGCTCAATTTCATTTGGCGCAACTCTATTCACCATGCAGCTATGGTTTCATTAAAGCTAGCTGGTATATTATTTTTACTCGGGCGTTTCATGACGTCAATGGCGCAAAATGACTTTGTGCCTCTGCTGAATCAGCCAACAACATGGAGTTTACTTCTGTAATCTTTTTACTGGGGAAACAAAGGAATGTAGAGTTGCCTGTCCAAATATTCCCTGATTCTCACGGCTGCTCATGGTTTTGTAATGGGTCTTTTTTTATAGCTGTCAGTGAGGAATGCGGCTGTGGGCGCTGCAGTAAACCCTCTCACGGCAATGGCATCATAGCATGGATCACAGAAGTGTAGGCGTGGCTGTTTGTGTGCAAAGGTGTAGCTAATTGTTCTGTGCTCGCAAATGAACAAAGTTCTGCTTGATTTTGTTTATGTTTTGCAGGGTATACTCGCATGTGTGAGCGCGGTTTGCATCTGTTTTGAGTGAAGGTTTGTGTATCTGCTTGTTGCATATGCTCGGGGAGAGTAAAAAGCAAAGGCACTGTTGCTTGATTTTGTGCATGCTTTGACATGATGACCCAGGGTCAGAGAGGAGCTGATGGAGAAGAGACCCTGTTCATCATGCCAGAGCAGGCCGGCTGCAACACAGCTACCTGGGACGGCTCGTCTGTTTGGTCAATCCAAACATCCAGAGCCTTGTTCCCCTGATTTCTTCTGTAGAGTGCAGGATGATCTACAGTGCTCTTTTTTTATTTTTTTATTTTTTTTTGAGCATCCCAGCAAAATGACGCATCACTGGGAAATGGGAAGCAGGCTCACGCAGAAGCCCATTTTTTTTTTCCCCCAGCTTTTAGCAGGCCGTCTGGGCAGCATATTGTACCGTTTCACCCTGCGTGAACGTGTCTTAGATTAGCGTCGCGAAAGCCACCTAGCATCCTGGAGGTCAGGGCCTATCTTGGGTTGTCAATGGGACAGGGAGCATCTCTTGAATCATGGCCCCCTTTTATCAAGCCTTTGACAGGCACGGCTAGAAAATGTCTTTCATGTTTGGGTTAGAGAGGGAATCTGAAGCAGCAGGCTGCTTTTCATGCCTTGTGTGTGCTGCTGAGAGCCTTGCAAAGAGTTGAGATTTGGTTACAATTGAATTAGACTGAGGGGCTGGCCTACAACAGTCTGTCCTAGTGAACAGAAAAAAAGGGAATCTGTTTATTCACATAGATCTGATATGTCTCTTTGTGCTTTATGTGTGCACACCTGTCTGATCGAGCTCACGTGCGCATATATCATATCATATTCACATCTTTGATTGTCTGCCAGTAAGGAGCTGTATGTGTGAGCTCCACAGTGTGTGTGTGTGTGTGTGCACACGTGCGTGCGTGTTGCTGTGTCTGGAGAAGCGGCAGTCTGTTCTTGGCTGTCTCCGTCTCCTCTGGCAGTCTTCCCCTGCAGGCTGTGGAGGTCAATGTGATAATGGAGCCGCCGCTACTGGCTCTCCCCCGTGGCCCAGCAGGGTGGACGCTCTGTTTCCAGCTCTGTTTCTCGCCTCTCTGTCTGACTCTCCATCCATCATTTTCTGTGCGTGCTCTGTCTGAACCGGACTCATTTTTATCCTGAATTTGTTGTTTGTGCTTTCCTTGGAACAACACACACCTTCGCTTCCTAGTACTTTTTTGACTTTCCTTTTAGTTCACATTGACTTTGAAATCTAGAATAGTTCAATGGAAACGCGCTATTATTTATGTCTGATTTTAGTGTTTATGTGTGATAAGACAGCACTCTGTTTTTCCCCTGCAGTTTCCAGGACATGGTGGGCTACTTTGGGCTTAAGCCAAAGCCCGGGGAGAAAGATGTAGCCCCGAGTTACATCTTTATGTTCTGGTACGAGTTCTGCAGTGACTTCAAAGAACACCTGGAAACGACAAAGCAAGAACATCCTCCAAGGAGAGGTGAGTGCTCCCAACTCTTAAAAACACAAACGCGGCTTCCAAATTGAGGCTTAAACCATCTCATCTGCACATTAGACCTTCATGTCTCCCTCACTTTCGGACAGTTGCTTAACAACCTCTAGACATCACGTCAAATTAGCGCTAATTGTGCGAGGGTGATGTGCAGATGCTGAGCTGTAATTAAAGCAGAGAGCGAGGCCATCAAAGAGGAGGCAAGCGCGAGTAGCTGAGGCCTCGGTCCTGTGTCTGAAGGGACTCGGGCCTGAATTTATGATGTTTCCTTTGACCT